>MNCI01029709.1:168907-230565 GCA_015680685.1 Gnetum montanum
TATAACATATTTTCATAAATTACATAAATTTCTCCTAATGCAGGTGTATCTTTATCAACATAAAGGATGAAATCAACAATAGGTTGTGCCATTAGGAAAAATATTGCTACATTTTCATAGAAAACTAATACCAAGCATATAAGCCAATAAAGTTTATCAGATTCCTTCCCCACCACCATTTTCACAAAGCTCTATCTGCTTCTGCGCTGTTAAGTTGGGATAGCAGGAGATTCAAAGGCGGGTCTTTGGAGTTTTCAAATTTGTTGTTGTGGGTTGGGTTCATGCCTCTTACATGTTTGACTGCAGATGTTGACTAGGGCTTCCTAAAAAGATTTGGGAAAGATATGGTGCTAAAATTTTGTTTGAACTTTGAACAAATGTATGCTTCGACTATTCTGTATACACTTGCAGAGGGAGAGAGGCCTGAAAGCACAGGTTGTGCATTAATGATTGGCTGGAATGACGGCCACAGATTGTGCATTTATGATTGGCCAGAATCACGACCATTACCTAAAACCAGAGACATGAGATGGCCATGGCCCATGAATAAAAATACGAAACCAATCCACTAAATAAAAATCTTTTCTCTAAAATCATCTTCTGAATAAACTAAAACGAAAAAGACGAAAAAGAAAGATCAGGTAAATCTAAGCAAAATAGGCAACTCAATTGATACGAAAATCCACTAAAATCCACTACCATGGCCCATGAATAAAAATACGAAACCAATCCACTAAATAAAAATCTTTTCTCTAAAATCATCTTCTGAATAAACTAAAACGAAAAGTAAAGATCAGGTAAATCTAAGCAAAATAGGCAACTCAATTGATACGAAAATCCACTAAAATCCACTACTAAAGATCAGACAGGAACGTGTTCTCACGCAAACTGGAAGAGCAAAATGGAAGGGGAAGAAAAGCGGATTTCGTGCTCACGAATCACGATAGAGATGGAGAGAAATCTTTACAGCAACGAGGGAAAGAAGCGGAAAATAACAAGTGAGAACCAAGAGCGAACGTTCACCGGAAAAATTGTGCACTAAGATTACAAAGGTAAAGATGTAGCGCTGGCATTTAAAAAACGGAAGAAATATCATCCAAATTTTTTAAGAACAAAAACTAGAATTAAGGATCGAAGAGAATCGCTCGCAATGCATGCTTACATAGCTCGGCAAGCCCGTCCAGATTCCGCTAGAAGGAAACGATCGATTTTCTGAAAAATATAGAATGATAAAAAATATAGAAACTGAAAAATATAGAATAATAAAGTATAGAATGATAGATGTGCAGCGCATTCTGTAAAGGTAACAATTCATTCTCTAAGCATCAACAGATAAATCCGATAAGGCAAGTCTCCTACCCAGTCACCCAAATCAGACTGGGCAGACAAGAACCCTGCATCAAAAAAAATGTTCATCGTTTCTTCGTCATTGCCTGCAAATGAAAAACTGAAAATGAAGTTTGTAATAGGAAATGCATTGTTCCACATACGTAGTTGCGCTCGTCCTAACTTTTCCCTGAGAAACAAAGGGTTTGGAGAGTCTGCAGAAGCATCAAATCCCTATCAATGGCGGAATAGGAGGAGCGTCTGTAAATAAAAGGTATTGGACGCGGATGCAATTTGCAGGAATCATGTAAGATTTGACGCGATTTGCAGTAAAAATAGGTAAGATTTTAATCGACAATGAATATTCTCGTTGAGAGTTGAAAAATCTAACGAAAAATTATAATTTACGTACCCAATGCGGATTTTACACGCTTCTGTAAGCGTGCCCGAATCCACCGCGAACGGTTCGTGAGATTTTCTTGGGAATCACGAATCTCCGGCGCATAGGTTAGAACAAATGTTACTAGCATTGAAAACTGAAAACAATTGCTAAGAAAAATCTAGTGGGCCATGGACGGAGGACCAGTAATAAGCAAAGTGTTTTTAACTACCCGACCAGGGGGTCGTTGAGATAATTGGCGACGTTGACACGAGAGGCTCGGATTTTAGGCCTGTGATTGAGATAATTGGCGACGTTGACACGAGAGGCTCGGAGTTTAGGCCTGTTACATACCTTGCATTTGCGTCCACGGCACAATAATATTAGTGCTTGCGTAAAGCTTCAATCTTGCTTAGTGTCTGTCTACAATGGCCGTCTCAACGGCAATAGCCATAGCAATACAAGCAGCGCTGCTGCTGGTAACGCTTGTGCTGGTCCTGTTGCTGTTTCGGTGGAGGCGGAATGCAGCCAAATGGAATGGGTTGCCCCCAGGGCTGCCGGCGTGGCCGATAGTCGGTCACCTGCCCCATGTGCTCGCCACCACAAACAGCGGAGCCTCGGCGTTGGAGGACTTGGTTCGCCGCTCCCTCCGCAGTTTAGGTGGACTCTTCACGCTGCGGCTGCCGGGTGCGCCGCTCGTAATCGTGGCGGACGCGGCGCTGGCGCATGAAGCACTCGTATCCAATGGCGCAGCCTTCGCCGACCGCCCCATCCCACGTGGTTTCCGCTCAGTGTTCAGCTACGGCGGCCGAACCATCAACGCCGCCCGCTACGGCCCGCTCTGGCGGACGCTCCGCGCCAACCTCGTGTCGGGAATTCTTTCGCCAGCATCCCTCGGATACTTCCGCCACGAGCGACGCTGGGCGCTCGACAGCCTCGTGCACGACCTCGTCCGCGAGTCGGCGTCGTCGGCGTCCGGCGAGGTGCGTCCGCGGGAGCACCTGCAGCGCGCGTTGCTGCGCATCGGGACGACTCTGTGCTTCGGCGTCCGCCCCAAGGACGACGATGCGGCTCTGGAGACGCTCATGGCCGCCCTTTACCAGTTACTGTGCTCCGGGTTGTCTCTGGACGACAGCTCTCTGACGCCGCTGTTGCCGTGGAAGTGGCACCAGGCCGCGAGCATCAGGCGCCGGATCTGCGAGGCGGTGCTGCCGTTCATGCGCAGTGCACAGGCGCCGTCGTACGCGGCGACGCTGCGGGACGCCCCCACCGGTGTTGCTGCGGACGATGAGCGGCACATGGCGATGCTGTGCACGGAGTTCCTGGCGGGAGTCACTGACACCACGGCCACCACACTTGAGTGGACACTTGCACATATCACCCGCCTGCCCGAGGTTCAGCGCCGGCTGCACCTTGAGGTGGCCGCTGCCTACGCCGAGGACGAGGACGACGAGAATTTGGTCTGTTCGGGGAAGCTCCAGTACGTGGAAACGGTGGTGATGGAGACGCTGCGGCGGAACCCGCCAGGGCATTTTGTGCTGAATCACGCCGTGAAGGAGGAGACTGAGGTAGCAGGGTACCGGCTGCCGGCGCAGACGGTGGTGAATTTCTACGTGCACGGCATAGGCATGGATGCCGAGGTTTGGGAGGCCCCGCAGGAGTTCCGGCCCGAGAGGTTTATTACGCGCGGCGGCGGTGATGGTAAAACTTGGTGGGATGAAGATAAAGAAAAAGATGAAGATGAGGAGGTATCATCAGCAAAGAAGCGGCTGCTGCGGATGATGCCCTTCGGCGCGGGACGGCGCATATGTCCCGGCATGGGTTTGGCGCTGCTGCACATGCACTTAATCGTGGCCCGTCTGGTTCGTTGTTTTGAGTGGAAGGAGGTTGCCCCCATCGACATGACCGAGTCGCTGAACTTCACCACGCAGATGAAGCAACCTCTGTGCGCCCTTATCTCCCAGCGTTAACTCCGTCGCTCATTCGCTCTGCTTCGTTTCGGTAAATATCTTCGCTTAGTCAACAAAACGCATGAACACTGCTCTTCACGTAGTATACTCTCATCTCGTATGTACGTCCCATTACAAACATCACAAATCTATGTCCCTCTATCACATCCTTTTAAGTAAAGGCACTATAATTACAAACTTTTTTATATGAAAGGTGACGACTATGTACTACATGGTATACTATACCTTTACATGCAATCTGCTATTGATATTGAAAGAGATTTATAATTATTGTTGTATAAATTTATGGACCATTTATCATGGCCTTTACTTCCCTGAGGTCCTACAATAAATAGCCACACTTATTGCATAGTCCACTTATTAAATGAAAGATTAAGCATAGATAACCCTACTTATTAAATTCAAAATCAAGCATAAATAGTCTCAATTATTCTAAAGTTTTGATATTTGTTATGGATCCCACCAATTTTGGACCAAGGGATTTATCATTCAAATTGAGTGTGATCCAATCATAAGCTTTGAAGATGATGTTGAGTGAATTGCCAAGAACACTTGCGTATATCATTGCATTCAAGAAAATATAAAAGAGATTATAATACATATAATTCAATGAAACCCATGTTGCTACAATGGAGGATAATATATTTATAACTTTATATTTTATAATTTTTATGAATTTTATATTTATAAGAAATAAAAACAAACATTCATATGCATCGCAATCTCACTTGGGGATAGGGTCAATGCTCACACATACACACATAGATACAAGTGTCACAATCCCTCAAGGGACAAGTGCAACACTATATACAAGATGCAAATAAAATGACTTTTAGTCACAATTGCGATGGCCAACACCATGTCATATAGTTGTAACCTCCTTAGGTAAGTGATGAGTAGTCGAGGTACCCTTACACCCAACCATATGAATCAAAAAGTGTTCACATGTGATCCTGTTGAATTCTGCAAACTCTATGTCTTCCGATACACTAGTATTTTAGAAAGTGAACCTTGCCCTCACAGTCATTCCTTGTCTTCTCAATTACACTTGTGATGTATAAAGGTATGGTTAAGTATAATCGAGGCATATAATTTTTATTGTTTTATGTTTTATGTTCCTAGTGCTTAAAGTAGAGAAATGAAGTAATTTAATAACTAATTTAATTTAACTAGATAACTAATCTCTAACTAGTCCTAACATAAACATTCAGTCCCACTTTTTGTACACGTCTTGAACCCACATATCCACTGTTGGGATTACCAAGCACTATGCTACTGGGTGAACCAAGCAATAACACTGTTGGGATTACCAAGCAAATACATGTTTACACTCAAAGCAATCGTACTTATGTGTTTGATCTATTTAGCTTAATTAATTAATTAATCGCTTAAAGTCTAATTTAGCTTAATTTAGCTTAATTAATTGCATAGCTAATAAAACAATAAATGCATAAATAAATCATTAATCTATTCTAAGTGCTGCAAGGTTTGATCAAAAGGCTCATCTTTATTGTCATTCACACTAGTGTGGTGTAGGAACAACAGTTCTTGAATAAAGATTCGTATACTTTTTGACTCCTACTGTAGGCACTCAAAGAAATAATTTAACTCTTAAATGATAAAATTGTAAGCGCTCTACTACAATTATTACAAGACATCCATAAACATAGCTGATGACTATGTATTTATAGACCTTATTCAAGAGCTACGTCAATGGGCCTCATAGATGCAGTAAATGCTACATTGATGTAGTCCCATCGACAAGGCAACACCATGTAGATGGGGCCACGTTGACGAGGCCATGTCAACAGGGGCCCGTCGACAAGGCCACATCAATAGGGGCCCATTGACATAACATAATGATGATTCATCATACCCACACAACTAAATGAAAACTCATCCTCAACTTCCTTTACAAAATTGGGAAGGTATGAGAGTATTAACTGACTCTTGACATAACAAACTAACTTGACAAAACTAAGTGCCTGAGTGTACAAATCAACAACATTACAAAAATTGTGGTGTTCATGACACAAAATTGAACACCATGACATAACTACACAAAAATAGATAGCACATCCTTTGATGACATGAAGGTAGTTAAGAAGATCATACAATCCCAAGTGGTGGAGGTTCCTAAGGTTTTGAAGGACCTTTGCTAGCTTCGAGCATGTGCGGTGGCTAAGGTGTCTATGGCTATCCTACTATGGCTATAACCTTCAGTGGAAAGTGAAAGGCATCCAGTAATGCCTTCATGTTCTCCTCCTTACTCTAGGCATCATTCATAGTCCACGTGGCATCATCAATGTGGGTTAAAATGGGATATCTCACAAACAAGACATTACTGGGAACAACTCCTTAACATTGACAAACTAGGTGATGAATTGTTTACATTCGACATCAAACACCTTTACTACATTCTACAACTCCTAGTAGTCATTCATCCTTTTGGCCAGGTTCTCAGTGGCAAATCTCTGATCAGTGTATCTACCCTTGCGAACTTTGAGTTTAGTGTTTGCCACCGTACTTGGTGTCCTTATGATGCTTGAATTCAGCCTCATACAACAAGTATGAGTTGGCCACCTGCTTTTCTAGTTCTACGTGCTACTGTTTGGCGGTCAACATAGCCAGATTTGCATATCGGAGATTGGCAAGCTCCATGTATTCTATCATCTCCTCAATCTACAACTCCTTCATGTGGATTTTTGTCATATTGTAGGCATCTATTTGATTAACAATAGGTTACCAAAATTCTCTTCCTTGTTGGAGTTACTGGAGGGTTTCATTTACTTTCACCTTCGCTAACTGAATGTGCTTTTCATTAACTTCTTTCTGTAGATTGACTTGATCTCTGTAATGATAGTTAACTCTCTCAAATTTAAGAGCCTTTTATTTCTACATGGCTACCTCTATTGTAGCCTTTTGACAAAGAGCATGGACCTCCTCCATGAAGAGATTTTTATTTTTAGCCACCAGTCTCCTTAGTTCTGTGTTTGCTCTAGCTAGTTGCTCTTGCTATTGATAAATAAAGTTGATCAACTGTTGTTTGTGCTCATCAACATTTCACAAGTGATGGTTCTCTGTGATTAGTTACACATTCTCCTAGCGGGTCAGATCCAAGGCCTTTTGAATTTTGTGCTAGGTAGCCTCTACCAAGGATTGGTAGAACACCGCTGTCTCCATTGCACCCTTAACCCCTTTTAGCCTGGTGTGAAGTTGTTCAAGAGCTTCATCTCTTATCAATGCTAGGTTGAGAAATGTAGGGTCAACAATTTAGGCTCTTAATTCAACAACTTTAGTAGCCAAGCATTTGTTCAGCTCTGTGGCTATTTCAAGTTTCCCCTCTAAGATAATGTTTTTGCCCCTTGCCTTTAGCAACTCCAACTGGGTTGTAGTAATATTATCTAGAAGATCAAAGACATTCACAAGTGGTTGCCCGATTCCCACTAGTCGATCTAACAATTCTTCATGCTGTGCTACACTTATTCTACAGATGTTTGCACATCTTTGAGTGCAGTGACATCTGGTATAGATGCTACAGGTGCATTGAGTATTTCAGTAATCATATCAGCCATAGAGAGGAAGTTCCATTCCACCATAGGAGGTTTGGGTTTTTATTTCATATACATCAATCCATCCCATTTATAACAATTGTGGTGCATAAGGACACACCACTGTCTATTACTATTAGACGCAAATCAACGAACTCAAGAATCATTAAGAATAGTTTGCCCATAGGAGGACTAGGTCCTTGAGACAATTTGCAATTACAATGAATGGGCATCACCAACATCAACTACCAACTTGAAACAATCCATGATTCATCCTCAAAGGGTTTACAATAAGGGAGGTCTACTAAAGAGCCCCAACCAGGATGTTCCTCTAAAGCCCCAAACTAAAGAGTACACAAGATCACACCTTGCTTACAAGAAGAGACATATACATTGAGGCTACATCAACAACATGACCTCATAAGGGGGATTCTATGAATTCAATTATGATAATAATATCCTGTCTCTAAGAAAAAGCACCAAGAGTTCAAGCACATGGGACTATTTCTTGGAACAAGTCCCAAGCATTAACTACCTTTAAATCCCAACTATCAGAACAATTGTCTTAATTCAACTTGCATCAATCTATTGGCAACCTAAGAAGCATCCACTGGAATGGAGAATAATCCCTCATAGGACTAGAGAATCACCAAGTAATAGAGTGCTTGGTCATGCTATTCCACTAGAGAGGTTAGGATACTAACATAATTCAACAATACACCAAAGTACACCAAAGAGATGGGGCAATATACCATAGCCCACAAAAGCACCATAAGCCCCCCAATCATGAGAGTGCACAGGCTCAAGTTTTTTTCAGCACATATAGGTCCACCATGTAGGGCCTCTAAGAGAAATTAATGTATGCATAACTGCAAGACCATTTGTTCAAGGATGGACCACCATCCCAACGCTTGCAAAAACTACTCCAAAGATCACATCTAGCCATGGAAGAGAGAGTCTAGGTATTGGTACCCAGAACTCAACTTTGATCCATAGCCAATCATGACAACATCACCTTGGATTTGAATATTCAGTCTACCATTGCAACTCACATGGCCATCATGAACCACTCGTTATCAAGATCAAGTTCATCACACCGGTTTGTTTGAATTTTAGGCTACATTCTACCATCAATCATCCATGAAAAAGAGTTTTGCCAGTCAAGGACCCCAAAAGGAAGAGTTCCACAACTTGTCTTATCTCAAGAATGTTCACCAATGGACATACCATCATGGAATGCCAATATCACCAGGAGCACAAAGCATCAGTTTGGGAGCACCTTGGGCAAGGACATGCCTTGGCCTCCTTATTACAACACCATTTACCAACAATAGGATTTTCCATAGGGCTTGTAGAAGATCTCATATGAGAGCACAAAGGCCACTTACAAACATAGAGGGGAGGTGCTTCAAGGATGAGCACAGGGAAAACATCGTACATCAAGTTTGGCCATGTCACAAGGTGTGGCACAGGCCTACAATAAATGGACAACTAATTCACATAGGGAAACAACAACTAGCACTTTTGTGTGCGTAAACTATTGAAACTAAATGCATCACAAGCTTACACACCTAAGGATAGGAATACATTTAGTGGCCATAATACATGACATTTGGGAATGCTACCTAGGCCTAGAAGGCTATAGGACTAACTACTCAAGCCCATCCTAAGCTAAAGGGTTTAGGCCACCAAGATCAACACCAAAGCTACATCATGCTATTCTAAGAAAAACCTATCTCTGTCTCTACATGTACATGAACAACTATGGCACTGCACTTACTCCAAGACTACCATTGAAAGAAAATGAAGCAAGACATGAATGCAATGATCAAACAATGTAGGATGCCAACTAAGAATCCACCTCTCCATAGTGGGACCTAAGGCATTGGCCACTCCTAGGCCATTAGTATCTAGCATAGCCAAGGATACTATTCTATGCCAAATGCTAATCCAATATCCATAGGATTTAGGATGGACCACCATCCTCTATTAGTGCTCACCCAGCACTGAGAAACAAACAAATCATGATGTACCAACTGCTCCACCATAGTAAGGATACTAATAAATCCACAACCAAATGTTGGGATTCCAAGACCAAGTAACCAATTCATGAAGGCCTCAAGAGCACACATCTTCCCCATAAACATAGTGCTCACAGAATCAACTAAGGTCTTTGTACTTGTGTTGCTTGTAAGGTCAAGACAACAACTCGAAAACAGAGTTAGTAGGAACATGGTTAGCACATCAGCCTCATATACAACCATCAAGCATCATCACATAATAGAGAAATATTAGTCTCACAACACCATAGAGAGCAAGATCCTAGCAACACGCATCAAGATTAATCATGCAAAACATGATGGGTCAATTAGATACACTCACACAAAAGAATTTATCATGAGGCACACCAAGAGAGACAGAGAACTTGAACACTCTCAAAATTCCAAAATTCACATATAACAAACGTTCCCACCAAGATCAAAATCTCAACAAATTTACAAGTGGCATGGGCACTAGAGAATCATCCTCTCAACTCAAAACATAAGGAGGGAGACCAAGGTCTAACCAACATTAGATCTCAACAAAGCTTCAATTCTCGCCACAAAGAGCACCATTAGAGAGGATGCATCCACAAGGAAGACTCTCATCAAGAGAGGTGAGGTCTCAACAAGAACCAACAATAGGATGACTTTCTCTACAAGGTGTTTAAATCAAAATGCCCAAGAAATAACACCAACCAAAGAAGTGATGCCACAAAACCAAAGGCAACACAACTAGATCAAACAAGGAAACACAACACACAAAAGATCCACAACAAGGGCAATCATGCCTAAAACACAAGAGGTTATCAAAATAAGAACCACAACAATTTTGGTCTTGTGATGGCACACATGGCTTTAAAATGCATCCTCAACAATCCCAACAATGAGTCACCACACAACATAAGGCACAAAGCCTTGCTTTATGTACAATAGACATGGTAAGGGAGACACACATGCAGAAGTTGAAAATGCAACCAAGGAAGATGTGCCTACACAACTAGACAACATACCATCGCAAATACAAGTGTACGAAGTCTACCAACAATGGTCTTGATCCACCCAAAACAAGGCTCCTTGAGAGCACATGTCTAAATGTCCTCCATCCCAAGGTACCTAGGAACCAACATGTCCTAATTTGTAATTCCCACACTCATTGTATCTAGGGTGAATGGGAGTGCAAGGATATTGCATCTTGCATAATTCAATCAATGTCATATTGATACATGTCATCTGGGTGGAGACAAAAGTAGACATTAGGTCCAATTCATCCTAGATGAACCACCGGAGATCAAAGATGAAAGCTCCTGGAGCAACAACAATTTACAAGCTACCATATTGAAGTAAAATCGCAATTGGTCCAACCACAAGTAAACTGTTGGAGGACAACACGACAATGCAATCATATACATCCTCTAGAGGAACAACATACATCAATTGTTCAGAACATAATATCAGCCCCATAATGAAAAGCTCAAGAGTCTTACCATAAGGCAACTCTTCAAAGAATACATAAGGATATGATCCTATATCATTCAAATATCTATTTCAAAGGACCCTAAATAGAAAACCTCGATGGTATAACACTGCTAGAGGATACATGCTGATCACAACACCATTACAAAAATGCTCTAATACCACCTATAACAATGTTGCTCTAACGTTGTTTGGCACCCCAAGGAATTCATTGAGATCCAATGGATTTGGGGTAGAAGATTTGGAGAATACGCCTTTAACAAGCAAGCAACCCATGGAAGGGAGTGAGTGACACAACAGCTTCTTAATAAGAGAGAATGCACCTCAAGGAGAACCACTAAACTTTGAATGAGGACTTAGCAAACAAGTACACAAGTAACCCTATAGACATCATCGGTGGAAGGGGTGACAGTGTATCTACATGGGGTGCCTCACCCTTAGATCCCCCTCATGATTTGGTACAAGGTTTGGCAATGCATCGCACTAGAACTATCTGATTCTAGCTACCTACATATTCTGGCTACCTACATATTTTCGGTCACTGTAGAATCAAGGCCATGTAGTTCTCCAAGTGAGGGTAGTATGAAGAAGACTTAGAAAAGAATGCAACAAGAGGAAGTCTTGTTGTTGGCTTAGTACTGCCAAGCTAGGATGGATTTTCTAACACTTGAGTGCCACCCAAGGGTGCCTCAAAGTATTTCATGGTCCCCGAACCATGGAGAGAGCCCAAGAGAACCTCTCTCCTAAGACATCTCTCACAATCCAACTCTTTAGACTCTTTTCTTAGTGATGTACTCTAAATTTTTTTTAATATTATTAATTTATTTTTCAAAAAACATAAGCAAGAGCAAAACTTTTTTGGCTATCTTGTTAACTCAGGCTGAAGTGCCATGAGGGCTGAAGTGCCATGAGGGTGATGAGAAAGGCTGAATTTCCAACTTAATTTCTCAAGTCACCTAGCTAAACCTTTTTGGCCATCTTGTTAACTCAGGCGGAAGAACCAGGACGGTGATGAGAAAGGCTGAATTTCCAGCTTAATTTCTCAAGTCACCTGGCTAAACTTTTTTGGCCATATGCTGAAGCGCCATGACGGTGACGAGAAATTCTGAATTTCCAGCTTAATTTCTCAAGTCACCTACCCATTGAATTTACTCACCTTCAATGGGCTCATGAGCTGTCCATATCAGCAGAACCCATTACATAGCTCAGTGTAAGAATGCGGTTGATACTGTAAACGCGAGTTTTTAAACCGCTGATACTCTTTCACATCGGTTTTATTAAAACTTTAAACTTTTATGGCTATAGGCGGTTCTCAGGTCAAATTAAACCATTGAAATATGTATGAGTTAGATTTGACTGATGTATCAAGAAATATGTACTGTACAAGTTAGATTTGATTGATGTATCAAAGGTTATAAAGGGCAGAACTCACCTAACTTTAGCCATGGATGTGTTGGGGTATCACTGTGGCATTGTGTTAAACTTGCACTTGAAGGCTTAATTACATGTTATGGTTTTTTTTTTTTTTTTTTTATGATCATCGCTACAAAATTTTTCATTATTTCTGTTACAAAACCATGATCATTACTAAGTTGCATTGTAAGTTGCATCGTTTTATATTATGCCATGACTTTTAGTTTTAAGTAATGGGGGACTCACATTAACGTTCATAACCCTGGACAGCTACCAGGAAACTGTATGTAACAGTGTCGAAGACCATAGCTTTGCAAAAGTAACAATGAGTGGCGGTTTGGTTGTCCAGTCAAACAGCCATGGTCAATGATACCATTCTAGAAACCATGACATGTGACGGAGATAGCACCATAAGTCCATTCCACATTATTGCGTGGGCCATAAGTCCATTCCACATTATTGCTCAAAATTGAATCTGGCCAGAGTGTCCGGGAAAGGGGAAGGGAAAGGGAAAGCCGCTCATATCCAAAGGCGCCGCCTTCGCCGACCGTCCCATCACACGCGGCTTCCGCGCCGTGCAGTACGTGGAAGCGGTGCTGACGGAGACGCTGCGACGGAACCCGCCTGGGAATTTTGTGCTGAACCACGCCGTGACGGAGGAGACTGAGGTAGCAGGGTACCGGCTGCCGGCGCAGACGGTGGTGAATTTCCACGGGCACGGCATGGGCATGGATCCCGCTGTCTGGGAGAAACCGCAGGAGTTCCGGCCCGAGAGGTTTATTATGCGCAGCGGCGGTGGTGGCGGATGATGCCCTTCGGTGCGGGACGGCGCATATGTCCCGGCATGGGTTTGGCGCTGCTGCACATGCACTTAATCGTGGCTTGTCTGGTTCGCTGTTTTGAGTGGAAGGAAGTTTCACCTATCGACATGACCGAGTCGCTGAACTTCACCGTGCAGATGAAGCAGCCTCTGTGCGCCCTTATCTCCCAGCGTTAACTTCGTCCCTCCGTCCCTCTGCTTCGTTTCGGTAAATCTCTTCGCTTAATAAACAAAACGCATGAACACTGCTCTTTACCTAGTAACGTCTCATCTTACCTGTACGTGCCGTTACAACATCACAAATCTATTTCCCTCATGTTTTTTTAAGTAAAGGCACTATAATATGAAAGGTGAACATCTTCACCACTATGTACAAACCTCTTTTATATGAAAGGTAGACATCTAAACCACTATGTACTATAGCGTATACTATACCTTTAGATGCAATTTACTGTTGATATTGAAAGAGATTTAAAATTATTGTTGCACAAATTCATGGACTAAATTCCCTTTGGTCCCACCATAAATAACAACACATATTGCATGGTCCACATGAAAGATTAAGCATAGATAGCCTTACTTATTGAATTCAAAATCAAGCATAAATAGTCTCAGTTATTCTACAATTTTGATATTGCTTGAATTCATATATCTTTTAATATTTCACTTTATTTCATGTAAGAGATTTCTATAAAGAATTTTTATAATTTGCATTTTTGCATAATACTTATTGACTATTCAAAATGTTTTTTTTTTTACAACAATGAAAACTAGATCACTTAAGGTTACTCATTCAACATGTAATTTACTTTGAAGGGGAAGGTGGTTGAGGACTAGGAGATGAGAAATTCTCACAATGTATGGTTAATATTAACTTTAATAATCACTTCTTAATTTATATAAATGTTTTAATATCTTTTAACTAATCTAAATAATATTTTTGCCCATGTATAATATGTTGGAGTTGTATAGTGTCAATGTGAAAGACCCATGCACACAACAAAGGAGGTCCTAGAACCAAGTGAGTTGCACAAGGTTGATCATGAGCTCAACACAAGTTGACTACAAGCTATTCTTCAATCATGATAACAACCACAAGTACATTGCATGATGCAATATTTGTTTCTTGCTCTTTTAAATTGGATGTGACTTAGTAATGACTTGCCTGTGAGTCACAATGATGATTTGAATTGAACTTTGTTTAGATTGCAAGGCAGCTATGACTTATGTTTGAGACTTGAACACAAGTCATGGTTATACTTTCCTTCTTTGCCATAAGGGCACTACAAGCATATGACAGTTGAGCTAAAGTCATGGTTTGATGAAAAAAGCTAAAATAAAGCATAGCACAATGTAGGCACTACTTGAGCTTAAGTTATCCTACAAAGTTGATGTTGGTTTATTTGATGTGAGCTAGACACAACCTTTGTTCTTGATGCAAGCTAGTCATGAGGGTGGTGTGAGTGCTGAAGAAAATTTTTTTTAAAAAGCAATAACAAGCCACAAGAAAGTTTCAAGTATGATGAGGTTGTGGCCTACTAATGCTCTATCAGAAAATGCATGAAAACATGTGCAAATTGTGAGATTCACAAAATTACAAGTCCATGCAAAGGTTGAGAGTTCTTGATTCTACCCTAAGAACATCTAAGCATTATTAAAACATCAAACACATTACATAACCATGATATTGAAACATAAATGAAACATATAAACAGGAGAAAAAGTGTAAGAACTTGCATTATGAACTCCATGTGAGAGAAACCCTTCAATTCACATGAAGATTCTTTGTGAAATTTTGAAAGATGGTCATGATTTAATTGTGAGAAATGCTTAAAAGAAATTGAACGTGAGAACCATGAGAAAGGTTCAAATTGTAAGAGAAACATGGTTAAGAGAATGTATGAAAGAAAGAGAGGTTAAAACCTCAAAAGAACTTTAGCACAAAGCAATTGGAAAAAACACATATAACGATGGAAAGAGAACTATTCTAGTCACTTCAAAGCTTGTAATTACAATGACATTCAATGAGGGGATGCCCCTTTATTTATACTTTTTCTAAGAGAAGAACTTTCCCCAACATGACATGCCTTAACATAAAAGCACATTAATTTCCTTTTGCCTTCTATGACAAACAAACATCACAACTATTAAATCCTAAACAAAAATGACCCAAACATAAACTTTAATGACTTCTATTAGCTCCTACGAACACTTTGAATTTCAAGTATATTCTCATTGCCTACAATTTATATCTCAGTTATGTTTATTGTTGGAATTTAAATACCTAGTCATGTATGGCTAACTACTTATCTAATTGAGTACTTTTAATAAAGATCGTATTCATGATAATTATATGAAAAATAAAGTTAAAACTAAAGCTCAATTACATATTAGTAAACCTAAAGGATTTGCTCAAAAAATTAGTTTGTACACAATAAATCAATAGTAATAAATGCTAAGTATAATAAATATGTTCAAACTTCATGTAATTTAAAGACTTGTTTTAGATAATGTGCTAGAACCAACATTGGTAGGCTAAAAAGCTCATAAAATGTTTGACTTCAAATTTACAATTTTCATTTGAATAAATATGCTTTGTTGTTTTCTAATAATACAAGTTCATCTTATACTTCTTGTAAGATGCATTATCAACATATTCTAACCTCATATTACATATTATCTCATCTTCTAGTTTTAACTCAAAGGTGATGTGATCTTATTTTTAGCTTATTAACCTATATTTAGTTGAATTTAAGAATAACTGTACGTAGATATTTCACTCCATCATGCATGGCACCTTTAATGTTTTTCTAATAAAATTGAACCTTTATTTCTTTATATGCTTTGATGTACCATCTTTCTAAAATATTTTCTTTAACAATTTTTCAAAATTGTTCATTATTACATTGAAATTTTCATTACCCCATTTTTATGAAATGAAATGAAGCTTTGTTATGTTTGAAGACCCATAAGATCTATTGGATAAATATTATAGTTTGGTGAAAAATAAAGATAAACTCTACAAATTGACCAACACTAATGGGGACATCAAAAATAAATTATACAAGGTTTTTGCTATAACATTATAATATTATCTCAAATGGTAGTCACAACACAAGAAAGAAACACACATAATTTATCTTCAAAGGCTCTTGACCTACACAAGCTACAATGCTCTTCTTGGAAGAGTTAAATCCATCTTCCACTTTTAATTCAAAGATGATAAGAACTTAAGTGAATCTTATTGATAACATTTTGATACTTGATTGGAATAGTAGTTAAGAGATAGTGAGCTTCTACATCTAGTTTATTAGATCTAATTTGACGTAAATAAAATGGTTTCCTACCTTCTATATTAGACCACATCTGTGTTAAAACCTTTTTCTTGACTAATTGGTGACTATGTTTAAGATTTTACTTCATGTTCTCACAAGAAGTATTCCATTTTCTTAACCATTGCATCCCCTAAAAATACCAACCATGATCTCACAAATCCTCAAGATTTTTTTTAGAAAATTTATCTTATCTTGAGATATGCAAGTTATGAGTGTATGTAATGAATTGGTACAAGGCTTCTACTTATAATGGTAATAAATCACATTTACATAATAACATTAAGTAAGGTGTTTGCATCTTCGCCTTTAACTCATAAAAAAAATGTTTTTTTATATTCTTTCAATATTTTTTCAAAGTTTAGCACTAAGTCTAGGTCCCTAAATAACACATCCATATAATGCAATAGGATAGAAGATAGTTTGAAAATTTTGTGTTCTAACCTCTTAAGCCTAGAGTCCTAAATCCTTGCACTTATTTTTGAAAGTATACAGAGCCTTGAAACCTCATATTATTTTTTCTTTAATGCACTTCTTGCACATGTATTTGTTCATCTAAGTGAGACCCAAATATTTAAAAGGAACTACTATTTACATATTGGTACTTCCAAAATAAAATTTATAACATGTATTTCTTTTACTTTAGATCATCAATTTGGTTTTATCTACATTCACTTGAAAACTAGATGAATGACAATAATTTTCTAAAATCTACAACATATTTCACATACCTTCTACAGTAAAGAAGATCAAGACAACATCATCTACATATAAAAGAAGATTCATTGCTTGGGACCTAATTTTGATGGCATGATTTTCTTGCTTGTTGCACAATCATTCCTATATTTCATCAATAAAGATACTAATAAAACCTAATATGTTAGGTAGCTATGCCAATGCATCCCCATTGATATAGCCTCGTTGAGGCATCCTAGAATGCATTGGTGCATATGTGTAAATACTCTCTCACTTGAAATCTATAAATATGCACACACCATCCACGTTGAGCATAGTTTAGTTAGTAGTGTGCCAAAGCTCTTGCAGTTTCTCTTCATAGGAATTAGTTAAATTTTCCTCTAATTGATTGCAGTGTGAATTGCATTGATTATATGAAATTTTATTTAAGTGCAAGATACACCTCGATACTTTTGCATGACAACAATAAAATCAACATTTATTCCTTCCATTGCAACACTTGGATTAGCATTTAGTTTACTTTTGAGCACTTTACTCTTCATGCACTTAGGAATTTAATATTTCATTTTTTAGTAATGTGAGTATAACCACTTCAAGCATAATATATTAATGCTTGGTGATCCCAATAGTGAATACTTGGTACGCCCAATTGTAAACACTTGGTAACCCAATAACTTTAGTATAGGTTTAGGATGTGTACAAAAAGTGGTAACAAATGCTTTATGTTTAGAATAGATTAGATTATATTTAATTTCATAATTAATTATAATTTTATACTTTAATCACATTATCATTTTGATGCTTCTAATTATATAAACCAATAACAAAAATAGAAATAGCTTATGCCTCAATCACACTTAACCATAGTCATAGAATTAACACAAGTGGTGATTAGGAAGAAAATGATAAGCATTAATCATGACCTTATTATCTAAATCCTAGATGCCCAAAGAAGTCCATGGAATTCGACTGGATTAAACATACATAGTTGTGATTCACTTAGAGGTAGGAAAGGAGGCAATTTTGGAGAGCAGGTTTGGAACTTTTGAAAAAGAGAATGCATCAAGAAAGAGAGATTATTCCAAAGGAAGAAATCTCTTCCCTAACATCAGAAGTTAATGTCTCTAAGGAAAAACTAGAAGTAAGAATAAGTAAGTATTTAAGTTATTTTTTATATAGTTTTTTATGCTAAGTGTCTTTGACATGGCATTATTTTTGGTTTCAACATCACTAAAAAAACAACATGATGCTAACACTTAACCATTTTTTTTACTACAAAAACTATAAGAGATAAGAAATTCATAGAACTTAAAGAAAAGAGACTACATTCTATCCTTCCTTCCATTCCCAAAGGCCAAAAGGAGAGTATGAGCTAGGAGGAGAAGGGCTTCTTGGAGGACTTATTTTCATTAGAGGAAAATCAAGGGTGCATAGAAAGTATGATTTTTTCTAACTTTCTCAATTTAACTTTTGATGAAACATGCTAAGAAGAGTAAGAGGATAGAGATAGGAGAAGGGATAAACTTCTAGAATTCAAACTCCATTCTCCACATCCTATAGATGTCACTCCTCCAAGAAAACAAGTTCTAACTAATGCAAATATTTCTAAGTGGGCCAAGGAGGTGACGAGTTCAAGACTTTCCACATCATATGGTAACTAAAAAGGACATGACATCAAAATTTTCTATTTTGATCATACTTTGACATCAAAAAGACTTAATAATTTTCCTCTTTACACTAGAGATGAAAAGGAAAATCTAGTCTTACATCAAGGACAAGTAGATGATGCTCGAATGTCTAGCTAAAGACATGGAAGAAAATTTGAAATTGCTATCTCCAAAAGAAGGTAAATTAAGAACATTATTATTGTAGAATAACATTAATTAGCTAGAAGTAGAGAATCTAATGTTCTCTTGGTTAAAATGCAAAAATAAAGATAAAGTTAAATAGGAATCATGTCACTTTCTATGATCTAGTAATAAACATAGATGTAGCAGTAGAAAAGATTGTTGTAGAGAAAATAAGTGCTACCCTCAATTATGCTAAGTATATGAAAGTGTTGGCCATTGAACATGCCAATACTAATACCATACTTCTAGATTCATTCAAGCAAGAATGAAAGGATAAGAAAGAAGGTAACAAGTAAATAAGGATGTTTTTGGACCAAGTTAGGCTACTAGAAGCAAAGGTTCGAGGCCATAGCATGGTTAGGAATAACCATCCTTCCCATGTATAGTAGATGGAAAAAAAATAAGGTGGTGGAATTTCAAAGAGTCTTAATGAACAGAAAGTGGTCAATGCTAAAAATAATATGTTTAATGACTAGCTTAAGAAAGTTAGTTGTAGCATGGAAAAGTTGTGGGAAGAAATAGTAGACCAATAAGAAGTGGTACAAAAGTAAGTAATGCAAGTTGCTAAAAGAGAATAAAGGTATTTATATAGATAGAAAAATAAGGAGTTTGTTCATTAAATAGACAAAGTTGAAAGCATTGTTTGAAGATTTTGGACAAAGTGTAGTAATTACCACACTAGTAGAGGAACAAAGGGATCTTGAAGAGGAACTTACTGTACAAGGACAAGATGATGATATCTCCCTTGATGAGTTAAAGGCATATGAAGAAGAATGGGCTACTATTCTATCAAAGATCCCAAGTTCAACTTTTGACAAGTTAGACATAATCAACTTGAGCTTGGAGGAGATAGAATAATGAATCCTTGAAATTTATGAAGAGACTTAAGATAAACATTAAGAATTTTAAGAAATCATTTTATTTTATTCAATGTAAGAGATAAAATAAAATAAAAATAACTCATTTGATCTTAATTTTTTATATGAAGACCCAAAAGAACTAGCTAATGGTTAGCAGTAGAAGAGCCAATGGTAATGCACATCAATGAAGAGGTTGAGAAAAAAGCTAGAAAAAATCAAGTCTATGTCATATGTTTCTAGTGAAACTATTTTATAATAAATGTCAAGTATGATTGACATGATCATTTGACATCATGTCAAAGGTTATGACATGCATTAATCTTTGTGACAAATTTTTTAAAAAGAAATAAAATATACATTCATATTAATTTTGACTTAGCCATTTTTCTATGTAGTAGTAGCTAGAATTAATGTGAAACATTGTAGCTTATAATTGCTTGTCAATTTATTGTTACCCATTAATGACAAATGATTAAAGAAAAAAGAGTTCAGAAAAATTCACTAACCAATGTTTGCCTAATGATAGCAAACAACAAAAGAAAAATAAAAGAAAAATTCTAACATGCGCTAGTAGATGTCCACCACCTAATGGAAAATAAAAGATGGAAAATAAGAAAGACTACTAAAGTTTATGGATCTAAGGTTATTGTATTCATAATGAACCTTCAATTAGTTGAGTAATAAGGATAAGGAGAATCCTTCTTCTTAGATAAGGATATGTCCAGTTCATCAAAGCCTAAGTCAATGAATTTAATATCAGAAGGAGACTTGTTGCCTAAGTCTACAAAATAAAAGATAACCTTAGAGTTCTTAGAAAAGTAGGGAACTATAGGCTTATCTATAGGTTCTAGTTAGTTTTCAACTAGTTTTCCACTAAGCTGATAGGAATGTGCTTCTTGATCTATGCAAGAGACACTAGGAGTCTGGCTATTCATAGAGATAAGTATCTCACAATTGCAAATAGGTATGTATATCTCTTGATGTAATGGAGAAGACATAACTCTATTTTGAGCTAGCTAGGAATATTCTAGTATAGCATTAACACTAGGACACTCACATATCACTATAAAGATAACATCAGACTACATAGCATCACCTACCATGAATAGTCTCCTAATGAAACCTATAGCCTCTAGTTGTGTACTATTAAAGGAAAAGAGGTTAATGCAGGTTTCATTAAACACTATCTAATCCTAAAAGTTGAGATGCTTGATAACAACCTATGTGATCACATTTGATCTAGCACTATCATCAATAGCATTTGAATACATTTTGATGGTAATATAGAATGAGAGTTGATAGATATTCCTTGTCTTTAAGTTTCTTTTGATGTTCTCACCATGAAAGTTTAGACTATTTGATCCATAGTGAGGAAGTTGAAGAAAATAGGATATAGCTTCCTCTTGAGCAGGGATGTCACTTGAGATCATGATCGTCTTAAGAGCATCATATATTATAGTGTGATGTTCTTTAGAAATTACCACAAGGTCACACAAGGATAAGTTTGTGCCTTTGGAATGGACAATAGAGATCATTTGTTGTAAGATCTTACTATCTGTAGGCTGAAATGGTTGTATAGCAAGTTTCACTGTAATAGGCTATATAGGATTAGAAGAAGATGAGAGGTGACTTGAAGATATAGCCTATTATTGGTGCTAAAAAGAAACCTTCTTTGTTATTTTATAATGTTGTTTTAAGACATCAGTTGTCTTCTCCTTTTTCTTAGCTAAGTGAAACTTGTTGATATGTTGACCATAAGTCAAAATATTCACATGAGGTGAAAAGAAAGAATATGTTTGAGGTGTAATGAATGGAATAGTATTCAGAGGTTCATTATGCGATGCAATAGGATGGGAAGTGAATGATGGTATACATTGAGTAGGAGTGGATTAATAAGAGTTGGTGGCATAAATGCAATAAGAAGGTGATGATGAGTGCTTAGGCTTAGATGGTGTGGTGTAGTCAAACTAGGGAATTACATAGGGATTTTGAGATTGTAGTGATGTCTACCTAGGTTGACTATAGTCAAACCAACAAATGACATAAGGCTCTTTAGGTGAAGACTTATAAGCTTTGTATATAGGCTTTAAAGCTGAAATTATTCTTCTAGCTCCTAAGGAGTTGTGAAATACTTCTAGTAGTTAGTTATCTAGATGCATAGTGGATGGATCACTTTCCACCACTATTTTATCCTTATCAATGAGGTCCTAGACATCATCTTTTAGATTCCTATAATTATCTATATCATGTCTAGTAGTCTCATGATAGTAGTAGTATTTATGATAGTCATGTCACTTAGGCACCTTAGGATCTCCTTCTTGTTATTGAGAAGGATTTATAGCTATCAACTGGATATGATGGAAGTGTGTTCTCACTTGATCAAAGACCTACTTCTTCTTAAGGTGGTCATCTCTAAAAAGATTGTTTAGGAGTAAAGAGAATCTCTTGAGTATCTTAGTATACTAATCTTTACTTTTGTGAGGTCTAGATAATTGACTAGATGAGGAAGCATTATTTTGTCCTTTAGAGAGAGAGAAAACACCTACAAATGTTGAGGGTGTCTTCTCTTATTTAGCAATCTTAGCAGCTTTATTATGAATTACCATGAATTTCTAGTCATTGCATTGAATGACTGCTTTTTCAATGCGTCTAGTGGCCAAGACAACATCATTTAGAGAATGAGGCTTAAGATAAGTGATTCTATTCTAAATGTAGTGAATAATAGCTACCTCAAATGTGTCTTGTATTTGAAATTCATTCAAATGATAGGGTAGTTTTGTTGATGCCACTATCCTTTGAGAAATGAACTTATTGATGGGTTCATTTTGCTTTTGCTTAATGTCAATGAAAGACATAACACTGGTATTTTGAAGGATATTGAACTTGAAGGGTTCAATGAAGGCTATGAGCAATTGCTCTAGAGAGGTAATAGACACATATGTTAGGGATATATAACATTCCAAATATTTTCCAAATAGTGAGTTAGGGAAACATCTCAACACAATATGAGGGTAAGAAGCTAGAAGTATGTATTCATTTTTGAATATGACCTCATGATTCATGGAGCCTCCCACCTCACCATTATACTTAGTGAAAGTAGTTAATGAAACTCCCTTAGGCAATATTGGCAAAGGGATTGTAGAGCTATTAAGGTCATTTAAGAACTTATCCATTATTGTTTTATCTTCATTACTTTCAAGATGGAGCATAATGTCATTAAATAATGCAAGTAGTTACAAATATATTCTAGGAAAGTTGATGATGGATGAGACTAGAGCAACTAGTGAAGAATTTTGGAAAGAAGGCACATAAGAAATGGGGCCACTTAGAGTTGGAGCAAGTATACCCAAGGAAACTAGGTTGGATGAGTATACAGGGAAAGGGAAAGTACCTATGGCTAGTGGAATGTCAAATGATTATGAGGTAGGGGTAGACAATGGAAAAGATTAAAACAAAGATATAATGGGTTAAGGCTGAGGAATAAAATAAAAAGTGGATCAAAAAGATTTAATTGATGACTAGAAAATGGAATGTGGGTTACTAACATTATTAGATGGAAAGAGTTAATAGAGTGAAGTAGTAGTAGTAGGAAGATGAAATGGTTTAGTAGAGGAACAAATCTAGGAGTGCTACTTTGAGCAACTAAGATGTTAGCATGATAGATATGATAGGAATGGGGGTTAGTTTTGCTAAGTTTCTCAACTTGTTACTCTTCATATTCATCTATTAGATGGATGTTAGACTCAAAGGCAATGCTTTCTCTCCTTGTCTTGAGAGTGATATGAGGACTAAGAGGTTGATCTAGGATGTTCTTCATCCTAGCTTTTTCAATTTGCAAATGAACTTATTCCTGCATCTTCTCTTGTTCCATGAAAAAGTATACTAGATCCTTAGCTTTCTTATCATCCAACTTAATGGGATGATCAAGATTGAAAAGTAAGGATGGAAAATTGTAAGCCTCCTCAAACTCCACCATGAGTTTGAGCACATTAGAAGTCAAGTTATAGTCAAGCTCTTGTTTGACATAGGCTACATTGTATTTTGTTAAACTAAGTCCACTTGAAAAGGCTTGATTCATCCTAAGATTCAATAGCTTATATATTTTGAAGACACCTATGGTAAATGATGAAGCCATAGCAATGATTGATGAAACTCTATGACTTCATAGGGTTGTTACTAGTCTGTCAGCCTATCCCTGAAAACAAGTTATCAATCGAAACAAAAGGTGAAATACTTTGATTTCAATGGAACATTAAAATCTCAAATTTTTAATATGACATCAAAAGATTTGACATGATACATCAAGAAGAGTTAGTGATAAAAGGCATCTAAGAAAATGATGTAGAAGTCATGGAGAGAAAATGACATGATGTCCATGTGTTAATATAATGTCAAAAACACTTAGCAAAAAAGAGTAATAAAATGTAAGAAAAATTTTGTAATTATAGAGAAGCTAGAATAAAGAATGATCCTAAAAAACATTTAATTTTACGAAGGTCCTCTTAGCACCAAAGATGTTGTCGTAGGAATCATCATAATCAACAGAAACCAACACAATCTAACATGAAAATTGAGCCAATAAGTTTATGGTCACTAAATGGTCAAGGAAAATTAACCTTTTAGATAATCTCCCTTAAAGTAAAAGGAGACTTGGGGATCAAAGGACAAATCTAGTAATCTGAGCCAAACATTTTGCTAACATTAGCAAGTATCAAGCAAAAAGATTACATATGTGAAATAGCCAATAAAAAACATATAAACAGAGGGAAAATATGGTGTAATGTCAATGTTTAGTTTGCAGTAGAAAACATCTTGAGAATAGTGTAAAAAGAAAACAAATTTATTAACTAATGTGTGCAAACCAAGAAGGAAAATATAGAAAAAATGGATCTAAAGCAAATCTAGGCAAAATGAGAGACAAATGATCTAGAAATGGAAAATCCTAGATTACAATAGAGCAAAAGTATCCTATAGAGATATGTTCCAAGATAGGTGCTAGAGATTAGAGGCATCTGACAAGGAGGTATATTACCCCATTCTCGCTTTAATGAGTGCACTGATGCAAATCTAATAGGAACAATAGAAAATTCAGCAATTGACAATTGCTAAGGAAGATCAAATCAGTGTGTTGACCTGATTCTTAACAAATATTCATGTGTCAAGAGGACAAACATAAAGGGGATACAATATGTCAGAAGGGATAAGAGAGAGAGAGAGAGAGAGAGAGAGAGAGAGAGAGAGAAAATTTCTTAACAAATCTCTTATACGCAAAGTACTAGTTAACACAATGTAAGAGCTATTTCCCTTTATGTTTAGGGATGTCTTCCTATATATAGGCCAAAAATGCCTCATAAACAATGTAGGAATGATGTAGTGATGCTAGTAAAATCTTTCAAAAGTTTCTAAAAGGTTTTGGATAAGAAAAATGATGTAGAGAACAAAGTTTGAGGCTAAATGTTAAAAGTCTAATGTGAGATGTCAAAGGCTAGAGACAAAAGCTAACATTAGATGTTGAAAGTAAGATTGATGTCGAACACTGAAAATCTGATGCAAGACATAAAAACTTATTTAAAATAAGACATCATAAGTTGAGGATGAAAGCTGACATCAGACATCAAAAATGAAATTAACACTAGATCTTGAAAATCTTATGTAAGATATCAAAATTGATTTAATACAAGACATCAAAAGATAAAGCTAGAATTGATGTTGAATCTCAAAACTCGAAATGGAGCCTAAAAAATGTTGCAGATGATGTAAGATGTTAAAGTTGAACTATCAAAGCTGGATTTAAGTATTAAAAAGATATAAAATCTATCCAAGTCTTTGACTTAAGCTGACAAGGCCAAAGTGGGTACAAAAATAACCTGAGTGCAATTGTAAGAGATGTGGGTCAAGCAAGGAAGCCAACCTTATCTTCCATAATGCCTACCCATTGATGGTTAGGTCTAGTCACCTAGGGTATGATCATAAGCAATGTGGATCAAGTTTTAGAGGCCAACCTAGACTTCTCATAATGATTATCCATTGATCCCATTAAAATCCATCATCAAAAGATTAGAAAGAGACATCGAAGATCAAATATGCTTCACAAATCATGAGTACAACCTGAGAAAAATAAGATAAATAGCCTTCATAAGATGACCATAAAAATTATATGATTTACCTAATTTTCAATGTTTTTGGATGTGTTTCAAGGAGTTCAAGATGTCCCAAGGTTAAAGGAGACTTTTTTGAACATAAAACGGTGCTTTAAACATCAATTTTGATGGTTTTTTTATATGCATGGTAGGTGAGACATCTTAGGTTTTGGTGAGACATCTAAGGAAGCTTTGAGATGTCTTGGGGTAGGATGGGACATCTCAACAAGTTGGAAGACATCTTAACTTGAGCTGGGATGTCTTAGGTGAGATGAATTAGGGTTGGGAAGACATCTTGCTTGATTTGGATATGTCTTAGGCTTGGTGGAGATGTCTTGAAATAGTGGGAGACATCTTGATCATGGGTGAGATGTCTTCCTATAAGTCTTAGCATGTGGAAGGGGCATCTAGCAAAGGTTTAAGACATCTTGTTTGGGTAGGGAAACATTGAGAAATAGCTAGGAAAATTCTAAAATGAAAAATATAGGTGATGAATCATTAGTTAGCTAGGATATCATTGATGCTACATCACATTTGTGATATCATTGATGCTATATCACATGTATTTGAAAAAAAGTCAATTTTTTATTAGCTATGATATCTGAGCCATGATATTGCATATATGATATCAGATCACTTGCTACATCATTGAATATTTGATGTCGTAGGATGTGTGCGTACCTATAAATACAACACTTGGGTGCATGGTCCAGAGAACTTTCATTCCATCCTCAGGTAGATCCTTTTAGTTTGTTTTCATAGTTTTAGTGATAGAGTGCATGCCCACAATGTGGCGTTGAGTAGTGATATGAAATTTTTATTCGAGTGAAGTGTACTTGGGCATAGTTCATGATCGGAAATAAAGATCAAGATTGCTTTTCATCATTGCAGCATCCACTTAGTTTTATTATTTTACTTAGCATAGTTTTTAGTGTCTTATTAGTTTAATCATTTACATTTCCAAGTGTTTTACTTTACTTATTCATTAGAAAAGAAAAATGAGTACAATTGGTTTTGAGTGTTTAAGTGTAATCATTTGGTAATCCCAGTAGCATTATTGCTTGGTTTGTCAAGTAGCATAATGTTTGGTAATCTAGTAATGGTTACATGAGTCTAAGGCATGTATGGTAAGCCAAGAATCGATGCTCATTGCTCTAGGATAGAGTAGATTTAGGATTAAATTTCATTCTCAATTATGTTTATCACAAGGAGTAAAATGGGCCTAACAACATCAACTATCATATGCCTTACTTTGGAATAAACCATATGTGAAAAAGCTACCATTAGTCGTGTCCTACTACTAATGCTTAACAATCTAGATGCCACAACTAGTCCCATCCACAGAATTTGAACTGATTTTATGTGAATGCTTGTGATTCGTATGGTTGGGCATACGGGTACTTGCCACTCACCATTGGAATTGTTGCTAGGGATGGTGCTAGTTATCTAGATTAGTTGTATCATAAATGATTGCTATTACAGTATTAATGATTTATAGTTTAGAAAATATTAAGTCACATACTTTAAAACCATGTCTTCTTCACATAGGACCAATAATGCATCATATGATGAAAACACTAGTAGGAGAAATGATAGCACCTATACTAAGGAAAATTGAAGTAAACAACCACAATCAAGGATTTCATATGTTTAATTAGACCCTTACTACACTTAAAGACTATGTTTAAGTAATGTAGACAATCCTAGATGAGATGGAGTAAGTCATAGAACAAGGAGGGCCTCAAGGCCTAGGACCTTTTCCAAACCTAGAAGAGATACATTAAGGGATGAAAGAGGAAGATATAGTAACCATGGAAATTCTCCTAGTTTTCCATCTTCCTCTTCTTCTTCCATGTCTAGTTCTAATGAAGATGAACATATGTATAGAAATAGGGATCAAGATGAAGATAGAAGTAGAAATAAATGAGATCATTAGTGTAAGCATGAAAGAAATCATCATTATCAAACAACTTAAAATAGAAATTATCACCACCACATGTCTAATGATGATGGACCCTTGTTGGCTACTAGGAGCATGATGCAGATAACAAAGGCAATTAGAATACCCCACAAGCATCAAAGGGAAAGTTGCATTAAGAGACTTGATGTGAATAACATCCCTAAATTTGTGGGAGGCTATAAATCTAATCCACAACATCACTTACAAGCCTTCCATGATACTTGCACCTTGCAGAACAATGAAAGTGAGTGACAAAAGCTTAAGCTCTTTCCTAGGGCACTAGTTGATGAAGCTACAAGTTGGTATAGATCATTGGAACCAAATTCAATCCATCAATGGTCGACAATTCTGGAACTCTTCACTAAAAAATACCAAACCTATGCAAGAGTGTCTGATTTGAGGAAACAAATCCAAGGATGGACACAAGAAAAATATGAGTCCTTGGATATAGCCTTGGATAGATACTATTCACTACTACATAGATGTCCAAGGCATGATTTCTCTCAAAAAGAGTAGCTTTTCCACATCATAGATGGACTTTGTAACCAAATGAGAGAGACCATTGGGACTTATGCCTAAGGTCAGTTGTTCGAATTGAAAGTCCATTAGATACAAAGGCTAATTGAGTGAGTGGGAAAAGAAGAAGAAGAGCTATGTGAACTAACAAATGTTGAGGAATATAACTAGGATCCAACTCCTCAAAAGAAAGGGGTTCATATCTATAATGAGGAAAAAGAGGTAGCTCTTGATAAGGTGATTTGACAACAAACCTTGCCAATACAAAAGTTTATCATTAAGCTTGAAGTAAGGGTAGATAAGATGTCAGAGTTGATAAATGATAAAGTTATGACCTGAGTGAAAACCATAGAGGAGAGAGTAACACAACAAGAATATAATGAGCAGATCAATAAGAGGAAAAAGAACAAATAAACAAGTAGGCACACTTATCAGAAAAAATGAAAAACAATTATAGGAGAAGAGGTTATAGGCTCAATCATAGAAAAGGATGATGGATGTGACATCTACCTATATGATCATCCAAAGGGCTATTTCCTAGTCATGTTACATCTACATGAGTATTGAGCTTTTTCTTTGAATCTCAAGTTCGTACAAAAGCAAATGCCTAGGATATTAACTTACTCACAAGGTAATTATAGAGAGTCCTACAAACAACTGTACTATCCTAGTGGGTTTTCTTACTAGCTTGAACACTACTATCAAATGTAGTGGCAAAATCCACAATCATGGCAGAGGCCATCATCAAACCCGCACTAACCTTACTACCAACTAGACCCTTAAGGATATTACGTTCAATAACCTGTTTCTCCAAATGGTTCTACTTCCTCTACCTAAAATCACTACTATCACACTCTTGAATATCATTGACCGATAGCATCCCCTATGGGATCACCATCTCAAACCTTCTATCCTCCACAACCTCCTCAATATTCTCATCATGTCTCATTGCCAACAACATAGGGAGGATTGACACCATAACATTAATGGAAGAATGTCACTTGCGCTATGAACATACAAATAAATGATAATATTAGTAGATCTCAACAAAAGTCTTAAAAATGTCCTTTTTTAGAATAGTTTCCTCACATGGGCACAAAAATCATAGACCTACTAACTCATCAAAACTAGCACAAGGACAACCTAGTGCAACATCCTTTCTTACCAAAATAATGTCTTCCAATCCTATGTAAGAGCCAACACTCATTACCACTCCAATGCAAAGAACAAAAGATAAACCTATCATTGTGGAGAGATAGGAAATTCCATGCATTACTGTTGAAATCAAAGGGTGAAATTATGGACTGACACTCTAGAACATTAACATAGTTACCATTTTAGTCCACAACAACAACAATAAACAACTAGTGTATGTAACCAAAAGAGCAAAGGCCACCAAACCAAAAGACATCTTATGGCCACTAACTAAAAATAAACAACTATCTAACACATGCATAGAAACATCTAAAATGCTTACTAACTCCCAATCTACAAAGATGACTCCAACTAAGGGCCCAAAAATGAAATAATTAACTCATAGTCATACACCAAAGGGAAAAGAAAATAGGGACTTAAATGATCATAACTCCACTACCATTAAAATTATATGGGATGATAATTAAAAAGTTACATTACTAAAGATGTTTTGTGAACCACCTACTATGTATTACCTAGGAGATTTAGGGAGCATTTTTTGAACACTCACCCATGAATTCAGTCATAGGAGAGATGCTTTACTTTGCTTTCAAAATTAATAAGTGGTTTTTCCATTTTTTATTTTAGAATTATTTTTCATTTTTCACATTCTTTGATATTTTCTTATTCTTTTATACTTTTTCATTCTTCAATTTTTCATATTCTTTTATATTTTTCAATCCTTTCACATTTTTCAATTCTTTAAACATTTTTCATTCTTTACACATTTTCCCAGATTTTACTATCTTTTTCATTTCCTTCATACTTTTTTTTCAAATCCTTTGTACATAATTTTCGCTACTAATAAGACATCTCACAAATAAAGGCAAGATGTAGCCTAATGCTATGAAGATTTTGCTATGTTATCAAATCATAAGGAACTGATTGTCTATATAGTGAGACCACAAAATCAATCCATCCATTGCAATAATAAGAGGTTCTTACCATGGCCACAATGATATTCTTTCCATCATATAACTAAGAATAAATATGTGATCATTATGTTTGGATAGAAAAGTAAAGAACCAAGTGGGAATGTAAAGGGTGTGACATCAAGGGGGATTTGTGGATTTTCTCAAATTGCTACTATGAGTTCTCTCCTATTGCTAAGGCAGTATTGTACCCTTGTAGATCTAACAAAAATTGGGAGTAAGAGTATAATGAGTGCTACATTACCATGTCAGTGGAAAGACATGTTACCTATGCTTAAAGATAGTCATTTGGTAAGGTTGACATAATTAAAATAAAACTCATGCACAAAACAAATTTCTAAGGGTTCCACTAGAAAGACATGTTACCCATGCCTAAAGGTAGGAAACTTCTCAAAAATCTAAAAAATAAAACATGCAATGAATAAACTCCTTCCTTGGACAATATGCCAAGTGGTAATACTCCTTGCAATAGTGGTAGTCTTATGATTGTAAATCCAAGAGATAAAATAATGAAATGTCACTAAAAAGTGGTTTGGACTTGGTTTGAATCTTGGAAAGAAGGGATAATGATCACTTTAACCATTAATAACACACAAGGATTCATTATGCCTATGGTAAGATACCTTATGTTCCAAGTTTAGCAATCCTTTCTTTTGTCCATCTCACCTCACTATATATTTAATCGTAACTTGTGTTTTTGTATAATATATCATTATTGTCCCAATCTAGTGATACTAACATGCGTATTTTGCTAGATAGGTATGCATTACATTCAACTCCTTAAGTGCCTAAGGAAACTTTGAGGCATGGTTATATAAGGGCACTAAGGGCTGGAGCTTGCTTTGGGGAGGATCCACTTGTATAACTTTTGTATTTCATACTTTCCAAGAAATTCCACATCATCTTGTACCTTCCAAAACATCTAATAGACTTTCCATATCATCTAATAATCTCTCTATAGATCAAAAATTCATTATTCATTTCTTATCCATACTATAAACTTTCATTGCTTGAGATTCCTTCTTCATGAACCTTGAATGCTAAATTGTTGAAAATTTTGCATCATTCATGGCCCATGATCCTCTAAACAAGCTTTACATCTTTTAGACATTCCATCAAGCTCATTTTTCCTTGAAAAATCAATGAAAGATTTGAACTTTTTAATGGTGACATTGTAGTTACAATATTGTAGGCACCTATAATGTCATATCTACGATGTCTAATCTATGATGTTGTGCACATAAAAATAGCATATATACATGTGGGAGTTAGTGAAATATATATACATGTGGGAGTTAGCATATCAGCATAGCTAAACTTGCAACAAGATGAGATATTTGTAATACAAATTTAGCTTCTCAAGATTCTACAACTTAATGAAATCACCTCAAATGTCCTCAATGAACATACTTGAAATAGTAGACAACAAGAGGAAATTATGAACAAGAAGCTATGATGTAGTGATCTTTTGCAAATATCAAGTTGTGATGAGTAGATCCTTTGTAGTGGACAACTTTTAAATTTTTACATTTATAAAGGTTTCAAAAATTATTATAAAGGTTCAATCCTTATGCTTAAGTAATCTAACCACTAATTCTTTTTATTCATGTTTAAATTTTCTCTCAACCCTTTTCACTCCAAGAAATTCTTTAGATTTTTGCATTTATATTGAGGTAATATGGAATTTCATTTTTTAAATATAAAATTAAATATTTTTATAGTAGGAATTTAAAAATATAAAATAATTTGACTATAATTATACCTCAAGATAACAATAATGTGTTAGCATAGTAGTATGAATCTTAGTGTGGAAGCTCTAGGTTATGGGATTGATTCTAGTGGATAATACTGAGTTATAAAGTTCTAATTCAGATGTTATATCCTAAAATATAAATATATAAAACATAAAAATTTAAAGTACAAAAGCAGAGAAGTAGAGGAGAAACTTAAAAATAACAAAAATAAAAGGCCCAATGATTTTGGGGATTTCTTTTTAGATTTTCATCCTTACAACCAATTTTGAAAAACCTCCCCTTTGCGATTGGAAGAGGATTAGACCTTACCCTCATTCAAAAGTGCTTAAATTTATTTTCACTTCTTGCTAAAGAATTCCTATTAATAAAAAATAAAAACTAAAAATAAAAGAATTTAAAAATTCAACTAAAGCATTAGCTATTGAATGATATGAGCTTGAACTGACAATGGAAGAAAATTAGCTAGAAAATCTCTTTCAAGAACCTCATTACATCAAAACTTCTAAATGGCATAAAGAATAAGAGGATGAAAGTATTGTTGAGTATGGAACATATATCCTTATAGTTCAGGAGTGTAACTAAGTAAAACTTAATTTAATCTTGGTTGAAAACCATGTAAATACTTACTACACCAAGTCTAAGAGCTATAAGCAAGGAAACAAGTAAGAAAAAAAAATGGATGAATGTATCTTCCATGTTGTAGACATTACATCTTTAGTCATGAACATGTAAATGAGAGTGTTGAATACCAATATGCAAATCTTGATGAATCAAATACCATAGAAAATTTCTAATTTTTTGAAGAGTAGTGGCATTCCATATCTTTTGAATTTGTTGCTTTGATAATGATGAATCACTCAATGGGCTATGTTGATGTAGCCTTGTTGATGCATGGTTAGATGTGTTGATGCATTCCCATAGACACATAGTTAGATGCATTGATGTAGATCCATCAACATAGTGCCTTTCTTTGCCTATATAAATCTATGCACCCATCGCATTTATGGCACAGTAAGTCCATAGCATAGCCAAAGTCTTACATTTTTCTTAGCCCATAGTTAGAATAGTTTTTGAGTGCCCATAGCAGGACTTCAAGGATTGCATGGTTCTTTATTTGAGCATCTTGTACCTAAACACATTGATGTGATAGGCAATAAAGAGAAGATTATTGACATTCCTTATAGCACTTGGGATAGACTAATGTTTCCGTTTGTGGACTTTATTACTTATGAATTGATTTTAATGTCTTTGATTAATTAATCCATTTAATAATAAAACATAAATATGACCACTTCGAGCATACTGCTTAATGCTTGGTAAACCAAGTAGTAGCTATTTGGTACACCCAACAATAGGCACTTGGTAACCTAGTAGTGTTAGAGTAAGTTTAGGATGTGAGTAGGAAGTGGGCTCAGATGCTTATGTTAGGATAGCTAGATTAATGCACTAGATAGTTAAGTAGTTAATGCTTAATTAATTCTTTATTTTTCATCTAGATTAAATAAAATATAAATATAAATCATGTACCTTGGCTTACACTTAACCATACACTTGCACTTACATAAGAGAAGCCAAGAAGACAACAATCACACCTCTAAGTCACTACCTTTTTCCATTAGTACATTTAGGAACTAAAGTCCATTAAATTTGACTAGATTTCTAGTGCAATGCTTGTAATTCATATGGTTGGGCATAGGGACTACTTGCTGCTCATCATTGGTGTTGTTACTAGGAACTTTAGTTAGCTAAGTGTGCTACATAGGAAAGATAGTGAAAACATCTAATGATGTTGTAAAGGAAAATAATGCTAGACCATTAAGATAAATACTAATAACAAATGCACACTATTTTTGAAAAATCACTGATATGGCTTCTTCTCATAGGGAAGATTCTCCACTACCATTCATAAGCAGATCTAATCAAAGGTAAGAAGGCCAAAAGACACAACTGCCCCAATAGTTCAAAGTTGTCTATACTCATCCAAATTCTTACACTCTAAATTTCACCTTGATCCTGCATTAGGATAAGTAGCTATGATGGAGGAATATGGACTTAACATAGAGTACAAGGTTCAAGACCATGCTTATTAAGATTATCATCTCATAGAGACCCAATGGAAAAAATATTGAAAAATGAAAGATCAATATAAGGCTTCAAAAGGCAAAAGGTTTTCTAAACACTTGTTCCTACAAACATATAAAGAAGAGAAGGAATTATTTTTAGGTGTCTCCCAATAAATAGATTCTCTCCCTCTCTTTGATGGGAAGACCCTTAACCAACAATTGTAGTCAACTATGGACAACCTTGATGATAGGAAGAATGGATCTCGAGATTAGTGGGTCTCAAAAGATGACATCCACAACCATTCATCTAGAGGTAGGAATAATGATAGGTACTAGGAGAAAGATAAACATGGTGATTAGAATAGGGATTGAAGAAGAGAAGGTATTAGGTATCATTCTACTAAAGATTCTCTTTCCTCTTCACCTTCATCATCATCTCCATTTTCTTCCTCCTCCAACTTCGATAGGAGAAGTTGAGGCCAAGACCATGGAAGAAGCCATAGAGAACATGATGGAGATGAATGATGGGATAGGAAAGATCGTAGATCCTATTAGGAGAATAAGGACCTGGGGCATGCGTAGTAGTAAGGGGATGAGCATCATAGAGAATGAAAGCATAGTAGGACTCATCGTAGGCATCATGGCCATGATAGGGATCAAAAATACCATTATGACTATGATGAACCTTTACTAGCTACCAGGAATATGTTGAATATTTTAGAGAATATGAAAATTTCCACCAGGCACTTGAAGGATAGCTACATTAAATGTTTGAATATGAATAATATACCTAGGTTTGATGGAGGTTACAATTTAGATTCACAAAATCATTTGCAAGCCTTTCATGATGCTTGTGCCTTGCAAAATGTCAAAAATGAATGGTAAAAGTTGAAACTACTCCCAAGACACTCTTAAAGGATGTAGAAAACTAATACTAGTCCTTGGAACTAGAATCTATTCAGTGATGAAATACGATGTTGGAGCTATTCAATAACAAATACCAAACATACTCTAGAGTGTTCAATTTGAGGAGGCAAATCCAAGGGTAAAAAAAATGCACTCACAAGTCCCAGGTTGCAGCCATGGTTAGGTACTACTCTTTGTTGCATTGATGCCTAGGCCATGGATACTCTTAATGAGATTAGCTACACCATATCATAGATGGATTTAAAACTGAAACAAGGAGAATCCTTGGGATCTATACCCAAGGAAGACTTTCTATCTAAGTGTCCATTAGATTCAAAGGCTCATTGAGAAATTGGCCAAAGAGGAAGGAGAACTAAAAAATGGAAAAGTGTAGAAGAATATAATAGAGATCCCTCCATCTACAAGAGGGAGGTCTATTTCTATGAGAATGAGGAGGCACCACTTGATGAAATGATGCAAAGAAAAACCTTGTTGATCCAAATATCCATTACTGAAATATCAACTAAGGTTGATAAGATGTGGGACTCCTTGGATGAGAATTTTGAAAATACTTTGAAGATTACATAGGAACATAGAGATCAAGGAGGTAGTGATCATGAATGAAGGAAGAAAAAGGAGTCTGAACATGAATATCACAAGGATAAGGACAAAGCTATGGTAGTAGAGGAGGTTGCAAATTTAGAATTTGATGATGAGGGGTGTGAAATCTACCTATATGAACATCCTAGGGGATGTTGCCCTATACTATCACACCTACAAGAGTCTAGGGTATATGATTTAAATCCTAGATTGGAAAAATGGCAAGAATCTAGGAGGTTTCCTTATCCACAAGGCAACTATGGGTAGAAATTCCACCAACAAGCTTACTATTCGAGTGGAATGCTGTCTCAACCTCAAGAGTAGAACTAGTAATGGCACAACCCAAATTTGTGGGGAATACCACCTCTAAGGTAATAGTATCCTCATCACCAACTTGATGCTTATGGGTAGTATGTTTAGTAGCCAATCTCTTCACATGAGCCTTCCAGTCACACTTCCTTTCCACACCACTACTACCTTTTAGAATACTATAGAGCATCTTCTCTATAAGAGGAGTCCATATTTTCTTTCTATCCTTCTCAACACCCATCCACTCCTACACCATCATCATCAACTCCTTTTCCACATGCTACATCCATGTAGGGTGAAATGTCTACCATGCCATATCAAAGAAATGCTATGAGGGCAGTAAACTTGTAGCTGGCTTCTTAGCCAAGAAATTTTGAATGAAAACCTCACAAGAGGCCATTCTTGAGAACCAATAGTTCCACAAAGCCCTCACAAATGCATGTGGTTGTTAACCTTGCTACTTCAACCTCTAAAATTTCCATTGAGCAACCTTCAAACCAAAGTATCCTCCAATTACACACTATCATCTTGACCCATGCAGTCATAGATTATATCAAGGCCAACCATCATCTTAGAAAGAGATTTGATCCTAGGAATCCTCTTATTTACTTGCAAATTGGAAGAAATGAACTGTGTAAGGTTCTTTTGGATTCATGTTTTGAAGTTAACTTCATTTCACAAGAAATGTACAAAGCTTGGAACCTACCTTCATTAAAAAAGAGCAACATCAAATTGGAACTGGTAGACCAATCCATAAATGTTCCTTTGAGATTAATAGATGATATTATGATCACATTCTATGGGTGGTCCTATCTTGTCAATTTTTTGGTGATCCATGTGGAGAATTACAAATGGGACTTCCCTATCATCATGGAGAGAGCATGAATGAACACCATAGTTGTAAGGTTAGGGATTAGAGTCCTTTCCTTGGAGATTTTCAAGGAGAATAAATTTTGAAAAATCAAGAAGAATAGAGCTCCATGCATCACAGATAGTGACACAAGGTGCCATTGTGTGCAAAGACCATGGACCATCAAAGGGACATCACTTTAGGCATGTAGTCAATATGCAGAGATCACAAAAATTCAAAGGTGCCTATATGCAACAGACACTAAACAAGAGGATACTTAGTGGCTAACAATAAAAAATGAGACTAGATCTACAATATGCATGGAACTAGCTAAGAGTCTTACTAGCTTTTATGTGAAAGGCATGGATAATTTGGAGCATCTCCATCAGCAACTGTTTGATGCACAAAGTGAGATCAATTACAAAGATTAGAGATTGTTGAAAATTTCAAGCAAAGATCCTTAAATTAAAGGCTCTACCAGCAAGAATGAAGTATGCATTTCTAAACAATGGTAATATGGTCATTATCAATGCCACACTTTCTTGTGCATAAAAGAAGAAATTATTAGAGGCTATGAAAAATGACCAACAACATTTGCCTAGTCATATCATGAGTTAACATGATTTGATCCAAAGGTATGCTAGCATAGAATTTATATAAACTCCTCCATCAAACTGAAGAGATAGGTGCAAAGATGCTTGAGCCCAAAACTCAAGGAAATTGTCAAAGAGGATATTGAACAACTCCTCAGGGATGGATTCATTTATCCAATTGCATATAGCAAGTGGGTTAGCCCACTTGTTATTGTATCAAAGAAGGGAGGAAAATGGAGAGTTTGTATAGAATTTTAGTTATTAAATTTGAAAACTTAAAAATATCATTTTCCATTATCATTTATGGACCAAGTTCTCAATACCATAGCGAAGCATTGTTACTACAGCTTCTTGGATGGTTATAGTGGCTATAACCAAATCTAGATTGTGCTAGAAGACCAAGCCAAGACAACATTCAAAAGTCCCTAGGGAACTTTTGCATATTGAAACATGATCTTTGGCCTATTCAATGCTCATGTCACATTTCAACGATTGGTCCGTAGCATCTTCCAGCAATAGATCGGTAGTGGGGTAGAAGTCTTCATGAATTACTTCTCTACTTATAGGGCTACCTTTGATAAAGCCTTGGACCACCTTGAGTAAGTGCTTAAAAGGTGTGTAGAGACTAACTTATGGATCAATTGGTAAAAGAGCTATCTGATGGTCCAAGAGGACATTGTCTTGGCTCATTGAATTTCAAACAAAGGGATCAAGATGAACCCAAAGAAAATAAGGATTATCCAAAGAATAATTAGACAACCAGAAATAGTGAATGATGTGAGGTCATTCCTTGGTCACACTAGTTATCATTGACACTTCCTAAAAAACTTCTCAAATATTATTAAGCCATTAGTGGAGCTTACCAACAAAGATGTGTCGTTCTTCTAAACCAAGGAATGCAAAAATGCATTCCAATAGATGAAGTAGAAACTCCAATTCTACGAGCACTAGACTAGTCTAGGCCATTCCACATCATGATAAATGTATCCAATTATGCCTTCGGGGTTGTGCATACATAGATGGATGATTAGAAATGTCCATATTACATCCACTATTGTAGTAGAAGCATTGTGGATGCACAAATCAACTACACCACCACTAAAAAGAAGCTTATGGTAGTGGTGTACACATTAGAGAAATTTAGGTACTATGTGCTTAGATACAAAATGTTTGTGCATATCAACCATAGTACCATACGATTCCTAATGAACAATTCAATAGTGAGCCCCATGTCATACAATGGTTGGTTATCCTCCAAAAATTTGATTTAATGATGGTTAACTAAAAGGGGATTGAGAATGTGGTCGCTAATCACTTGTCTTAGTGAAGTTGGAATAAAAGCATGATAACCCACTATCTAATCAATTTCCTAATGAATTTCTCTTTGCTAGTGTAGATAATTCTCAAAATCCCAAGGAAACAAATTAGTATGACAGCATCCTCTCTTATCTACTCATTCAAGAAATGCCATAGGAATGTGCCAATAAAAAGACACAATAGTTTCTTCATTAGGCCAAACAACTCATGGAGATCAATGATAACCTTTACAAGAGTTGCTTAGATGGCTTGGTATGATGGTGTGTCCCTAATGCAAATCAAATTTTAGTCCTCTAAGATACATAGGAGGGTCCTTATGGGGACCACTATGATGGAAGGAGGACAACCATTAGGATCCTCATGGTAGAATATTATTGTCACATGATCTTCAATGATGCCCATTACTTATTTCATTCCTATGACCAATGCCAATGTGATGGAGGGATGACCACGTGCATGGAAGGATCATAATAGTGGATCCAACCATTGAAGCCTTTTGATCTTTGGGGAATTGGATTCATGGGGCCCATCAATCCTATATCCAATGGAAAGGCCAACATCATTATGGCTGTTAACTACTATACCAAATGGGCTAAAGCCACCACCATCATTGATTGTTCATCCTCTATGATGACATGGTTTGTACAACAAAATGTTATCAATTGGTTTGATGTGCCATGGGCACTAATTTTTGATAATGGAACATACTTTACATGTGCCACTTTTCAAAAACTCATGCAACACTTGGGGGTTAAACATAAATTAGCAACTTCATACCACCCTCAAGTTAACAATTAAGATGGGGTCACCAATAGGGAAATTACTAAAATACTAACATGAAAAGTTAGTAAATGTAAGAAGGACTAGAGTAATAAACTCAATGAAGCTCTTTGGGCTTATCGTTCAAAATGAAAACTTCCTATTGGTTATTATCTCTATGAGCCAGTGTATGAAAAACTCCCAACACTTTCAATCCAAGCTAAGCTTTGTACACTTTCAATAGCTTTTGACGTTAACTTGGACTTAAGTTTACCCAAAGAAAAATACTAATGAATTTTAACACACTAGATGAGAATAGATTAGTGGCCTTGTCATTGAAAGAAGTGCATAAAGCACATAACAAACATTGTTATGACCTTAAGATATGGAAAGTAACATTTCAACCAGGAGATGAGGTTCTCTATTGGAACCCCATGCATGTACCTCAATGTACCAAATTTCAAATGCTATGGAAGGATGCTTACATCATATATGAAATGTTTCCATCTAGGGCCATGATTATCTACCATATTGATAGCTCAAGTAAGAGATTTTTGGTTAATAGCCAATAACTTAAACCTTTACTTGAACCAAAAACAACAAGTGGAATGAATGCCTCAACTGATGATCATGCATGCTCAATCTTTTGGATCTCTGCCTTCCAACTCAATCATGGGGAAGATGACCATGACAATAATTATATGAGTGGCTCATTAGTTTTCAACTTTTTTACACCATTTTTTATACATTTCTCATTTTCTTAAATATGTTACAATGTTTTTTTATATTTTTCTTTATTTAAAATTTTCTTATGTATCTTCTTTTTATTTATTACCATCAGGACTTTGGTGCCAAACATAGCTACTAATTGATGGTGGTTTATTAAATTGTATTGTTTACTTGATTGCAAATGACTAGATTTCATTCTAGAATTTTAATGTTGATTAATGGAACATTGGTTTTCTCATGATATCAAGTAGTGAGTTCACATCATCTACCCATTCCACACACCTCTATGGTATTTCCTTATTTTGGAAATATGAGGTTCCTTCTTAATAACCAATTACAATGAATTTGTGACCTTGGTACTTTCTAGACTTGGAACAAATCAAGTGGATGAACAAGGGTGTGGCTTGAAGGGGATTTTTCAGCTTTTGTACCTGTCCACCATTTGAAGTTTCATGCATGTTGCCATTGATTCCTCATCATTCCTACATTGATCAATAAATACAAAGTAATGTCTTTTCTTGGTGTGATTTCCATATGAAAAAAAATTATGGGAATTCAAAGCACATCACTTAGACACAATAATGGGCTACAACCATTGGTTATGGGGTTGGAAAGACATGTTACCCATGCCCAAAGGCACCCTCTAACTAAGGTCCTATTCACTTCTTTCTTCTCTTTTCTCCTTTCTTTGGAATGATGAGTGATCTTTGGTGATGTTCTTGTACTCTTGAGGGTGGAAAGGTCTTAATGTGCCAATGTGAAGTGGATGGTCTTGACTCTAACTAAGGATGGAATACTATCAAATCATACTAATCACATCATTCACTAGGGACTTCATGTGACCATGATGCGGAACTCCATTCCATACTATCTCTCTCATCCTCTAGTTCTTTTCATTGATCTCTTATCATGTTTTATTGATGGGTTCATTTTGAGAGGTCTTAATTCTTTGATGGTTTCTTTAGTGATTCAATTTTTAATAATTGATAGCCATTAAAAATTCTTGAAGCCTACAGAATCTTTGGTATGGCATGCAAGGGAATTAAGGACATGAGCTTACTATGGGGAGGATAGACTTGCTTCCTCTTTGGTTATGATGGTTAAATGTCTTATCCCTTAGTTATCTTAGTTTCAAAACCATTTTTTTCCACTTGAAGAATCTAGTTTTTACACTTCTTGGAAATTTATCTCCTACCAAATCTCCTTTCCAAACATATTCCTCGCCCTCTTTACTTATTTGTTCTTATTCTAGGATATCATAGCTTCCTCTAGATCCTAATTTCATGGTAAAACTCCTTTTCTTTCCTTGGTTTTTTCAATGTAAAAATTTTTATCTTCAACTGCATTGATGCATCCCAATTGATGTAGTAAAAAAATAGTATAAATACATGATGAGACTTAGCCAAATTTTCACATTTTCATCATAACACTAGGGGAGCGTTTGTAATTTTCAAAGCCTAGAACCTTTCCAAGACCATAACTTCTTAATCACTTGTCTAATTCAACTCATTATTCAACCCTTAAGCTACTAGAGGTGAGATTTACATCATGGGGGCCACAAACCTATGGTTTATGATGGAAATTTTTTGGAAATTTTTCTAGCTCCCAAATAGTTTAGCTAATAAAATAATATTAAGGTCACCAATCTACATAAGTTAAACCTTACCAAAAAACTTGAGTACCCATGGGAATAAAATAATATTAAAATAATAAATCTATCATGATTACAAGTTAGCCTAAGTGTAACTAGCCCAAATGGGGAAGGGTATCAAAGTATCAAACATTACATATAAGATACTAATCCTTGGTTATGTTTGTAATCACAGATGTGCCAAAGAGACCACAAGGAGAAGGAGAATTTCAACCATAGGAGAAGTGATCAAGAGGGGGAAGGGGCTAGCAACCACAGTATCACTAAGAAGGTGAGGTAAAGATACATGCCATGAGACCTCCTTGGGAAGAGCCTAAAGTGGAATCTGTGTAACAAATTCCCACAATATAAATAGGCCAATCAAGGCAAGATGAGGTGCCAAGGCCTCAACCAAATTTGGAGGTCACTTTGACTGAAGCCTATGTCAAGCGAATCTACTCTAAGAAAGTTCAAAGTTCTATTCTTTAGGAACTCAACTTTGGCCCCTTCTTGAACTTGGCAATAGAGGATATCAAGACATAACTATAAGGGTCTTTCATGTGGCACACCCTCACTTTTGGTGGGGAGTGATACATGAGATAAACTTATCTCTTCTATAACAATTGAAAGGTGGATGCTATAGTAAAAATAAAAGACATTAGTGTGTCCTATTTTGTTGAGGCCATTGTAGAGGCCCTTAGACTACTTGACACTAGGAAAAAACTGGTAAAAATTCTTACATAAGTAGATCCATAGGTCAAAAAGTAATGGATCCAATGGTGCTATGGGATGGACTGTAAGGAGTATGGTGCACTCACTAAGGTGGAGAGTGTCTACTTTAAGATTGTGACCTATCACCTAAACCTAATGGTGAGGCCAAGTAAGGTCACTACCTTCTCCACTTGTGTGTGTATCAGTGTAAGCAAAAGATTCCCAGTGAACCTTCCCCAGGTGATCTTCCTAGAGATTGAAAAGCATTTTAAAGAGAACAAGTGAGGGAGGAAGATAATCCCCTTTTCATGCTTGATTAGAAAACTCTACAAAAGGTAATGTATACCCCATTATGCAAATGACATGCTTCATCATGCTCTTGTCACATCTTAATAAGAAATGAAAAATGACAAAGCACCTACCAAGATACTTGAAGAAGAGTAGCCACCACCACCACCCACTAGAGAAACAACACTGAAGACTCATGCAGTAATAGAATACATGAGAAAACTCCATGAATAACTCTTGTAGAAATAGTATGGAGAACTAAGTGATGGAGATCCACTAGTCTACAAGCCAAAATTAAGCCACCTTAATGAAGTAACCATGACAATAAGCTAGTTGGAGGAGACTACACTGCTGTTTTTAATACAATGCATGTCGGCATTTGTAAGATCTAATTTGAGCATTTGAGAAGTGGCTGTGTCCATCCTTGGATAACAAAAATTCCTAAAGATCTTTGGGAACGCTGTCACTTTCTTGTTGTGCTTGGAGGAGGGTGAGGGGATGATTGTCCCAATGATGCTATATCATGAACAAGAAACAATAGCAAAGGTGGTGGTTGATAGAGTAGCAAAAGCTCTCAATGCTCTTATAATAGTTTTGCCAAAAATTGCTACACTTAAAGATGTGTAGGTATCCATGGAAGTGGAAAGGAAAAGACTAAGTATAGACCAACATGAGTAAGTCTTAGACCAAATGGTGGGAACTAGGCAACTGCTTCTGAAGGTCTTTGATATCCTAGAAGAAATCATAGCAATCTAGTTGAAGCTGCTGGAGATTAAGGGCAAGCCTGTCATTGCAAATGACTAAGTCTGGTTAGTCATTATTGAAAATCGGTAGTTGGTTGTTGAAGTTGAAGAATTGAGAGCCCTCTTGGTTGATCCCATCATTCTTAGCCAAGTCGTTACATGGGATGAATCTTTTTTGTAGCTTTAGAACCAATTACAAGAGGTTGAGAATGCTAAGGAGATGATGGTATTTAACATGTCCTTCTCAAAAGCAATTGCTACCCACACTAATAAGGACTTGATGCAAGTTTGCAAGAAGAACCTAACTCTGACCAAAGTCATCCATCACTTGCATAATGTTGAGGAGAAAAAGACTAGATGGCCAAATTTATGAGATAGTAGCATGAGCAGCTCACCAAGATGAATATGGACCTAAGGAGGTTGGTAGCCAAGAATAGAAATTTGTTAATGGATGAAGTATGGGCACTTTGCCAGAAAAGAACCACTAAGGTAGCCACCTAGAAAAATGAGGCCTTGAAGTTTGAACAAGTGAAAAATCACTAAAAGGATTAGGTAGGGCTCCTCAAGGAGGTGAATAAGAAGGAAATTCAATTAGCCAAAGCAAAAATGAATGAGGTCCTCCAAAAACTCCAGTAGGGAGGCAATATATGGCAATCCATCTTTGATAGATTAAATCCCTACAACAAAGAAGAGATCCACCTAAAGAAGTTTCAAATTGAAGAAATGACAAAATACATGGAGATTTCAAACCTCCAATATGCAAACTTGGCAATGTTGATAGCTTGAATCCTAAGGTTAGAGTTAGAGAAGTAAGTGACCAACTCATAACTCCTCTCTAAGATTGAGTTTAACCATCACAAGGACACCAGATAGAAGTTGAAAATAGCTAATGAAGAGCTTGAAGTTCTCAAGAGATGATTTGCTAACCAATGATTCGGTTGCTAAGAACCTAGCCACAAAAATGAATGATTCCCATGAACTGTAGAACCTTGTAGAGACGTTCAACATTAAACATAAATAATTTGTAGCATGGTAAGTCAACATGAAGGATTTGTTCTCAATAATGCCCTATCCATGGGATGTCCCCATACTAGCCCACGTTGGTGAAGCTACGTGGACTATGTATGAATCATGAAATAAGGAGGAGAAGATGAAGACATTGTTCGATGTCTTTCATCTTCCACCAGAAGAAGGAGGACAGTCACAACCATAGCCCTAGCCTCAACCACCACCACCATGAGCATTGGAGGCTGGATAAGGTCCTTCATTATCGAAAGAGCCTCTACCTCCTAGCACTATTTGATATCCTCTTCATCTTTAGTCACCAAAGGATTCCAACTATTTATTTTTGTAGGGGTGTTTAATTTTGTTATCCCAAACATTGATTTTTATAATTATTATAATTGCATACAATTAGCACTTAGAATTAGTCAGTAGAGTTAGTCAGTCCATGATTCCATACCTTTTCAATTTTTTCAAAAAATTGATCCTATTTTTGTTTTCTCAAGGATGAGCTTTCATTTAGTCATGGGGGTATGATGAATCATTCAATGGACTGCATTGATGCATCCCCATCAACACATAATTAGATGTGTCAATGTAGATCCATCAACATAGTGTCTATCTTTGCCTATATAAATGCACCCACCCACTACATTTATTGCATGTTAACTCCATAGCATAGCTGAATTCTTATAGTTTTCTTAGTCCATAGTTAGAATATTTTTTAAGTGCCTATGGTAGGATTTTAAGGATTGTATGGCTCTTTATTCCGGCATCTTATACCTGAACACATTAATGTGACTGATAATAAAGATGATATTCTTGACATTCCTAATAGCACTTGGGATAGACTAATGTTTCCTTTTGTGCACTTTATTACTTATGCATTTTTGCATTAATCTCCATGGTTAATTAATTCATTTAATAATAACACATAAGTACAACCACTTTGAGCATACCACTTAACACTTGGTAATCCCAGTAGTGGCTATTTGGTATGCCCAACAATAGGCACTTGGTAACCCAGTAGTGTTAGAGTAAGTTCAAGTTGTGAGTGGAAAGTGGACTCAAATGCTTATGTTCAGATAGCTAGATTAAGGAACTAGATAGTTAAGTAGTTAATCCTTAATTAATTCTTTTATTTTTCATTTAGATTAACTAAAATAAAATAAAAATCATATGCATTGTCTTACACTTAACCATACACTTGCACTTACACAAGTGAAGCTAGAAAGAGAACGATGATGCCTCTAAGTTACTACCTTTGCCCATTGGTGCATTTAGGAACTAAAGTCCATAGAATTTGATTATATTACTAGTGTAACACTTGTGATTCGTATGGTTGAGCATAGGGACTACTCGTTGCTCATCACTTAATTGCACATTATGATTAACCTTCCAAAAATTATTGAATATTGGTGAAATATCAGTATTAGAACTAATAAGAGTATACATAATCTTGGACTAATATGAAAAAACATGATGGTCATTAATTTAAGAAAAATCAAAAACATCATTATGAGAATCATGTATAGTTACACTTCTATCCAAACTATCTGAAAGATCAAAAAATATAGACTATTTAGAAATATTAGTGCCGTATAAACTTTAACACTCATTACAAGTAGTTTAGCAATTATGCATGTGAAGAGATGAAAGGGAGAAAATACCAAGCTTACACAATGTATTAAAAAGTATTGGATGCTTAATGGCCCATGATTCATTATTAATGGGAAGCCACCAAGGATAAATCTTATCCCCATCTTGAACTACCCAACTGTAGTGGACAAGATTTGCACAACCAGACCAAGCTTTGGGAACATAGATATTAGTTCTATATATCTATCTATCTATATATAGCTAAAGCATAGAGGTAGAAACAATAAAGTTATTGAAGTTTCAAATATCACTATACCTAGCATGAGGAGCATAAGTTACAAATGAAAATAACATAAATTAAGCGCTTTTGTGCTTCAATCTATATCTTATATGGTTTGCTTTCACTCACACCTTTGGTTATTTTATATATGCAATTTATGAATATCATTATTAAATTTTGAGTTTAACTTTTGAATCACTTAAATAAATTGCCTTCCCTAGAGGTTTTTTTATAAAACTAGTAGCTAAAAAATGAGAAGATATGTTATATTACCCCCTCCCTATGATTGAGCACTATCCCACATATTATTGATATTGTTGCTATTGCTTAAGTAGCTTATGTTAATCAATGTGTTTTGGGTCTAGCATTAGTTTTGATACTCTTTTAAGTATTAGATGAGCCTAGCTAGATCTACCTCTGTAAGAGGTTTTAGAAGCCTAAGAGGCTACTTTAGAGGGCCACTTAAAAGCCTTATTTATGACTTTGAGAGCTAAGAGCAAAAAGACTTGATGAGCCCCTTAATTACTTATAGAAAGGGAGTTATGTACCTCTATATGTTTTAGGAAATTTTATCATTAAGAAAATATTTTAAGTTCCAACATCCTTCCCCATCACCACATCCCCCATATCTCGATACATATTACCAATATGATACAATAGAATAATTATAGAAGATTGTTATAACGACAAAAAAATTTCAACATTGGAAATTGAATTGATTTGTATGGAATAGTTTAACCTCAAGATCCATGAGCCTCAAAAAGCATCTAAGGTGCCTTAGGTAGTCTTGTCGATCAACTAAGGACTTAAGAAATTTGTTACTAAATGAAAATGGGTGGAAACATATAAATACTAGATCCAACACTAAATCTAAGAACAAACCAAGAGATAACGTAGAAAATATGAAAAAAAATGGTAAAAAAAATAGTAAATTTTTTATTAACATGTTGTAAAAAGAAATATAGGTTTAGAAGGTATAAATCAAAATGAATCTATAACCTAGAATACTAGGATTCCAGAGATTTCTTTAGAATTGTTGTTGGAGATTTGATGCGTGGGAAGGTAGAGTGTGTCCTACAGTTATCCAAAATAATTCTGGCTTGATTGATCTACTCTTAAATGTTAACTACAATAGGTTCTTGGTGCTTCCAATAATCTACATTAGGGGAAAGGCCTGGACTCTCAAATCACTACTTGCTCCAAAAGTCTTTAGTTTGGAAAAGTTTCAAATGGTCTAAAAGTCCTTGAAATGATGGATTTTCTTGATTTTATAGGTTACAATTTTTTGTTGCCATGTTACCTTGGCTTGGGCAAGTTTCTAGATATTATACATAGTGTTCTTGATACTTTTCATGGCCCAAAATCGTAGCATTTTTCACTATAGCGTTTTTGAGCCATGCACTAGAAATACTAAAGTTTTTGACATTGTGAAAATTAATAACACTATTTTAGGATAATTCATGGTTTTTTTCATGTCTCATATGATGAATTACACTTTACAAAGTGAGAATATTCTAGGATTTTGAGAAAAACAAGGCTAGAAGATAATTTTTTGAAGGGAAATCAAAGCATTTATTTTTGCTTCTAAATATGATAAAATTTACATGACAAAAATTTGATTACAAGGCTTTCCTATTCCCAATTGAAATTTTCTTTGAGGTGTTTCAACTATAAGGATGCCCTAAGTGTAACTCGAACTAGAAAACTCTTATTTGTGTGTGAATCTTAAAAATCATTGTTGTAATAGACAATTTTGTAACATTGTTTTGGTTTTGTTTCAATATGTTATTTCCAAAAGTAACATTGTATTAATTTGAAAGATAGTTATCTATTTTAAAAATTTTTGGTAAAAGAACTAACATTTTACAAATATTATTTGATTCTATATTCAAAAATGTTATTCTAGTGGAAAATATTTTATTAACTATGATTTAAACTAGCAACCTCTTGCTTAACAAGACAAAAAGCTAACCACTGGAGCCACTATTTGTTGATTCAATTGATTTATTACTTGTAAGATAAATTTTAAATGTTTTAATTTGTGATTTTACTAATGAAGCTATTAATGAAACTTTAAACATTTTCAAAATAAAATATGCATTGAATCATATCCCTAGTAAGTGTTATCTATGGTCACAAATTTTGAAAGTTTCAAAACTCTTGGTATTAAATTATTAAGATGTTAATGACACATAACTAACTTGGTTGAAAAATATGGCTAATGATCTATAAACTAGCTTAGCTATATATTTATGATATATATATTTTATTTGGCTATGAGAATTTTTTTTATTTTTCAAATTATAAAATTTCAAATTGATTTATTGATAATTGGGTTTCCAAGGACAAATTTCAAGTTGTAAAGTATTTTGACTCCTGTAAATAATAATTCCCATGAAAAGGTTACTCTCTTATCCCAACATTATAATAATGATAATTATTCATTTACCATAGTAAAATCTAATAAAAAAATGTGACTAAGAGAGAATTCCCTCACTATTATGATGATAAAATTATTTTACTATGATAGAGAAGAACTCTCTTAGACAAGGTTGGTAATTAACATCTCAGCCAAAATTACAAGTTAAGTCCCAAGGATTATGTTAAGATATATGTAAGCCTTATTTATTGGCATAATTACTCGTGGGCTTACCCATTCACTATCTATGATAGGATAAATGAACAAAGCTCTTAAGAGCTTTTTATTTTTCTATTTTTTACAAATTTTTTGAATTTTTGATTCAATTTTCATTTTGGTTGGTGCTTGAGCTTTATTATTAGAATAGTGTATATGTGGTGTTGGCATATATGTGGATCAATTCTAGTGATTCATCATAGGACCATGAAAATGTTATAGACCACTTATTTACAACTACTAGTAGCTTCTTCTTCTATTTCTTTTTGAACTTAGCATTAGTTATTACTAGCTCTCTATTTTGAAGGTAAACATATTTTAGTGATATGGTAACATCTTTAATTTTATTAGATCTAGTACAAGTTATTTTGAAATTTATAACTCCTCCAAGTCAATATCTTCCTCAACTTACACTTGCATTGCTTGGGAGAATAGTTGTTTCATTTCCTCCATTATGTCTAACTCAAAATATGAGATGGGTAGTTCTTTTATGAGTTCCATGCACATTATGAATTTGTAGCTTTCATTAATTGTCAGCCAATGTATGTATTCTTGCTTAGTGGCTACTATGTACAAGCACTTTAAAGACACATTGATTCTCCACAATATTTGCACATTGTAATGGCCCTTTGCTTAATTACCTAGATTTTCTATAGGTAGTTACACCCTACATCACTATACAAAATGCATGAAGCTGTTTTCTTCTCAATTTACCTGTGTTCATTTTTTGTAGAGATTTTCAAGGATAAGTCTTTGATTCCTAGTTTGGCATGAATAGTACTTAACCAAGATCTTTCCATGCTAATAAGGAGGTACCTCTTACAATTGTCTATATGAATCACATGGAATTCAGTAGGATATGATCACTTACTAATGTTGGTCACAATGTCCTCTATTAATCCTAAGGGAAAGATGATTAATTGATCAACAAGCTCTAATATAATGTTGCACTTTTTTAGTGGTGGTAGGTTTTAAGCTTTGTGTGTTTCTTAAGAGATCAAATTCACCCAAGAACTTGAGTTCAGTAGAGCTTTACATGGTGCATTCCTTTCAATTTACAAGTAAATAATAGGACTTCTAGGATTATTTTTCTTCATGGGAAGGTTTCCTACTTTAATCTAGTTAGTCATAGGATGGTTTAATTTGATTGTTTATGTGTGGTTATTTTGGTTTAATGGTGGCTCTTGTGAGATATCTTAGGATATAGATGTAGGGTCCATAGCCAATGATCCTTGCAATCATTTAGGTGGACTAATGGATCTAAAAAATAGATGTTATTGAGGCTTGCACTTGGAACTACTAAAGTTGTTATCCATCTACATTTTTACAACTCAGGTGGCATTTTGTTGCTCTTGTTACAATGTAATTTCACATTACATGAATGGAATAGGTGGTAAATAATTAGAAACTTATGGTTCAGAATGTTGGTGAGGATGAGGAGTGTATGAAGGAGAATTGGTTCATAAAGTGGCTAGTCTATGTTACTTTAGAGGATAGTAATGATAAGCATAGGCATGTATGGTGGAACTACTTAGAGACATAGTCTATTGGACATAATAACCATAAATATTAGGCTCCCTATAGAGATACTTCTTCCTTGGTTATGACATTTTTCACAACTTTGGGATTTTCCACTATTGATAATACTCTTAAGGTTGAGGTGGAGTCCTACTTGAATAATACTCTTGTTGATGATAGGGCTACTTGTAATTGCTTTTAGGATAAGATAATCTCCTAGGTATTTTCCTTTTTGATGAATTTGGAATTTAAGGCATAAGTACGTAGACTCTTGAAGATGTGATATTATAGGGCAACAATCCTTAGGATGTTTGTACTAGAAAATCTCATAACCATCATGTTCTAAACCTGAATCTACAATATTCTTGATTGCAATTACTTTCCTTTTTAGTTGGTAGTAGTCCTTTCTTATGTCATTTTTATTCCTTTTATTCTTATCTTTAACACTTCCCTACTCTACTTTTTAATCCATGATTTTTAATGTTGATTAAAATTTTTCATCAATTGAGTTCCACATTTTGTCAAGTTTGGCCAATCTTTCAATGATCGGTTTTTGTATCAACAAAGTCTTTTCCATTTGATCACTTCTTTCAATGGTGCTTCTTCTTCTTGTTTGCAAAGATAGATCTCATTTTTATAGAGATAGGAATCTTTTTTTTACTCTTTAATGCTCTCATGCTTTTTCAACTCCCCTTCTTTCTTTACTACTAGGTCAATTAGTCATTGGATTCGATGGACCATCATTGTTGAAAGTTTTCTGTGAGAATATACCTCAAAAGTTTTCTTTTATCTCATTTCTAAGTCCATTAGTAAATGAAAAGGATGTAGAAAACAAAATAGTACTTTGAAATGAAATATAAATTAATGTTCCATTAAGGAATAACACCCGATATCAAATGGAGGATGACTTAGATGGTCATAGAGAATTCATAAGTAATGGAATAGTCCTAGTGGTTGTTCCCACTTTGGCTTTTATTCTACATAAGTTACAGACTTGGGTACATTCTATGGTTTTTTAGTAGTTAAGGTCATCTTCAATAGTCTAGATTTAATGTCCTATATCATCTATAGTGTAGTTTATGGATTTCTACCTTCAGCTTAAAAAAAATGATATTTAATATTATCTACAATGTCATTTTAGCTCTTATTTTAGTTTTGACATCTGATATCAACTTCAACATTGATTCTATTCCAACTTTTAACATCTTACATCAAATCAAATTTTGATGTTCTATGTTAGACCTACTTTTAACACCTAGTATCAAATTAACTTTTGACATCTAGCATCAAGTCTACAATAACACTTCAACATCCCCTGTCATTCCTTCTTTTGACTTCTGATGTCATCCTCTACTTCCACACATCATTCTCTGATCCAAAACCTTCTAGAAGCTCCTAGAAGATTTTGTGGGTTCCATTACATCATTTTTACATGATCTACAAGGCATTTTTAGCCTATAAATAAGAGGATACTTCTAAATGAAAAGGGGTTAGCACTAGTTATTTTTTAAAAAATTGTGATTAGTATTTCACTTCATTGAGTTCTTGGAGATATATTCAACACTTGTAGTTATATTTACTACTCAACTTAGTTAACATTCTTTATGATTGGTGATTTGAAAATCTCTTTTCAAAGACACTTCCTCTCCATAGAATAACTACCCTCTTTTTTCTCTTTTTCTCTTCCTTGTTAATGCATTGTACCCCCTTCATGTTGTTCTCCTAACATATAGAGAAATCACTTAGAATCAAGTAAACACATTGATTTGATCCTTCCCTCTTCTTCTTCAACTACTGGATCTACAATTTTTCCTATTAGATCTACATTAAGTGTATGCATCAAAGTAAGAGTGGGATTACACAACTCCTCCATAGACAGCCTCCAACCTGTAGTATATATCTTGGAATTTCTTCTTGTAGGTTCCCTCTTTTCCCATTGTAATTTGGTTCTTTTGCCTTTGGTCCTTTTCTAACTTTGGCATTATCTAGATTCTTTGTGGATCTAGTTTTTGCATTTTACATTTTTCCTTAGTATAATGTTTTGAACAAATTAGATCTTTTCCTCTTTTATCGACTAGCCACATGCTATATCTAGCTATTTCACATGCTTGTTTCTTTTGCTTTTAACTTTCTAATGTTTGATAAATATTTGGCTTGAATAATTAGGTTTTTATCCTTTGATCCCAAAGTCCCCTTTCAATTTGAGAAATATTATCTGAAAGTTTAGTTTCTCTAGACCATTAGGTGGCCATGAGATTGCCTAGCTTAGTTTCATGTTAGGTTTTATCGAATTTTCATTATCATGGTGATTCCTGCCACAACACTTACAATATCCTCTAGATCTTCTATATAATTCAAATACTTTGCTATAAAAAATATTATCTTAAGGAAATCACATTAAAGAAGCTAGGTAATGTGAATGAATGTTGAGAAATACGAATGCCAATAGTATAAGATCCTTCACTCCTCACCAATTGTAACTAAACCTATTTTCAAATATACATTGATAGTTTATGGTAAAGAGTTATGTAAAACATCTTGGAGGATGATCCATAGCATTTCAGATAGCACATTTTACAATCATATGAATATCTTCTAATAGGGAAATGTGACAATATATTATGAAAACTATGAAATAATAAAACCAAGGACACATAAACTAGTAGTTATTCATATCATTAAACAACTCATTGAGAAGCTAGCTGATCATTCTCCAAATTAGTCATAGTAAATCAATAAGAATGATAAGTTAGCTCTTGTATTTAATTACTAATGATAATGAATCAAGTAATTCTTCTAGAAGAATATGTGAATCCTAAATTGAAAGTAAAGAAATTTTTCATTATGAGTAAAAGCTTGATGTCTAATTTGTAACTAAGCATTTTTTTAAATTTTGTTTTCATGAAGATGCATGATTTCACTATTTGTTGCACATATCAAAATCTAGATTATTGAAGAAAGTCCACATATGATCATATAGAGAAAGTAAAATTATAAATAAAATGTTACAAATTATAGACATGCCTACTATACTCAATGAAATTTAGATACCATGCATCAAGACTTGTACTTAAGTATTACACATGATAATATAGAAAAAAGCAAGGCATCTATGTTTAGGCTTCTTATGCTACCAAGGGATGTATCTAGAAGAGATAGATTCTAGTTTTATTTCATATGTATACTAGTTCATGGGATGGGAAATGTAGGCTTTGAGCATTTCTTATCATTCTTTTTATAAATGGGATCTAAAGTCATCATTACACCATTGGCTAAATGATTTCAAGATTAAGAAACAAAGCTTACTTGAAGACTAGTAACTTGGATTCCTAGATAGGAGCATCACTTGACTGCTAGTTATGCTCTACTTGATAAGTTCATAATGATTAACATTAGGAAGATTGATATGAATATTAGAAAGAAGAAAAAGGTGAAAGTAAAATGCATGTCTTTGTTAAGTACTTTATTTCTATACATGAATAACTATTAATGAGATAACAAGAACAAGTATGCATTCTTATTTCTATCATTGCTTATAAATAGAAAAGTCTTTAATGTGATTAAACTAGTGTTCCTTCTAGTTGACCATAAACATGAAGATGTAGATGGAAGCTTTAGTTGAGTATCTAAAATAATACGAAAAATTGATATCTTTATTTTACCATAGCTTATGGATATGTATCAAATGGTAGACTTAACATTATGCAAAAGTACTCTCTATATTTCATAGAATGGGTTTATGACTTCAAAAGCTACTTAACTAACTATATGTTAAATCCTATTAAGAATTTAGTAGGAATTCACAATGTTCATTAAATTTGATTCTATGTGGAAGAGAGATACTTGTTATATCATGGAAGAGAAATATAAGAAATAAGAAACGGCTCAAGCTAGTAGAATAGGGAACATGTATAGATGGATAGCCATGTTTACCAATTCATCATCTAGTACGATCATGAAGAAAGATTATCAACAATAATTTGGATAACATTAAGGAGAGTATTCAAGCATACATTAATTTTTGGATGAAACCATCATGTAGCATCTAAAAAATGGAGATAAACTTATTTGAAAAAAAGGTATTAAATATTATTAATGTATTTTATCACTTCTAGTTTAATTTTGAGATTTACTACAATTCTCTCTAAAATACAAACATAGTTTCTAGCCCAAAAGTCAATAGACTCATTCAACAAATACAACACTTACACAAAATATGGAATATCATGAATATGAAGAAGACACATATATGGGGTAGTACTTAGGGAAAAATTTGAAATATCATAAAGAGAAAGAAAACACATATGTGGGGCAACACTTGGACAAAATGTGGAATGTCATGAAGAGGAAGAAGATGCATACATGAGGCAATACTTGGAAAAAATATAGAATATCATGAAGAGGAAGAAAATGAATAAGTGGGACAAAGGAAAAATAAGCCTAAAATATCTTTTAATTCATATAGTAACATTAGAGAAGCATATTTCAACCCATATAGTAACATTAGAGTGGGAATGATGTTGCTAGTTTTTCCAAGGAATGAAAAAGATATCATATAACTTGGTTGTTGTTTAGAGATAAGAAATGATGGTAATGGAAAAGTAAAAGTGGTATTTGTTAAATGGTATGAGACATAGAAAAATTCCCAAAAGAAACCATTACTTTAGAGAGGATAATAGCTTAATCCATATAATCTACAAGATAAGAATGTTTGTCAAGATTCAATAGTATATGAATGAGACTCAAAAATAGAAGATGCAAGAAAACCAAAAATAAATAAGAAAGGAAAAACAACAGTTGAAGATCTACATGAAAAGATAGCAACTAGTAAAAATGGTTGAATAAACATTTAAAAACAAACTAAATTTTAGAAACATTATTAATTTTATTCTTGAAATAGTATACTTTATTTAAAATAGATGAAATTTACTTTTATTATTAACATTGCATGTACAAATGAAAATAATTATTCATGTTAATGTTGAATGAGTTATTTAGATTTTACCTTTAGAGGATTGAACTAGAAAAATATTAACTTCTTCATAATAATTGCTACAATTTTTTCCATAGGACACTTAACATTAGCTATTTTTAATCATAAAAAATTAAATTGTGGCATCAAGTTAGTGAATTATGAAGTGGTATCATAATAAAAAAGTTAAAAAAATTGTTGAGGCTTTGAGTGTTCTGCGAGTGAGGGTTTCTACATTGATTTAAGACTTTGAGTGTTTCAAAAGTGAGGATTTCTATAGCAAGTATTTCTACATTGATATGAGGTAGCAAGTGATCTAGCATTAAGTACAATGCTACCAAATTCAGTTAGTAATCCTTCAAGTGAAACCTCTACTTCTTTGCATTTCTACAAATTACATGATGATTTATATGAATCTATTGCTTAGGAAATTTCTATAAGGCATGTTTTTGTGAAAATTCTGGGTTATTTACTCAATTCTTAAGCTTTTTGAATCATTTAAATTTAGTTTGGAACGATAAAGATTTGAATGCCTCCATGCTCATTATTTGTCAAAGTCATTTTTTGCTAGTACAATTTGATGATTTGAAGATGGTTTCTAAGGCCCTTGATATCGAGGTTTTCAATCACCATCATGCTTTATTGATTATTTGAAAGTGAAATCCCTCTTTTAATCCAACATCTCTTGAATTATGAAATATTTTTTATTTCATTGAATTGCCAAATCATTCATTAATTTTTGAAAAAGATGAAAAGAATATGATCTCTCATATTAGGCCAATCAAGCATTCTAAAACACTCATTGCAACTACTAGTTTTTGCAAAATCTAATATATGATTGAAGTGGATCTTAATTTTCTTAAGCAAGAAATTCTTTTGTGTGTTGGTAGAATTGATTATGCACACAAGGTTATTTATTACAATCTTCCAAAGTTATGTTATTATTATTATCATGAGGGTCACATGTTTAATTCATGTCCTTTTATGCTATGAAGAAAGATAATGCAAGTACGTCAATAATATGCTATTTTAAATGCTACTAAGGTTTCTTCTACTAATGTTAAAGATTTTGCTAAGGTTTTTTCTATAGATGGTTCAAATATTGTGTTGATTTCTTTTGTTGATGTTTCAATAGTTAGCCCACATCTTTCCTTTACAACTATTCAATATAATGTATCTTCAAGAGAATTTTTGATGAAATTAGCTTTAAGAAAATTTTCAATGACTAAGGAGAAACAAATATATCCTCCTAAGATTTCACAAAATACTATTATTTTTTAAGATAATTTTCAAATAGTTTTTAAAATAAAAATTATTGAGGAAGCTTATCTATTGGTGAATATATGCTAAATCATCAGAATGGTTAGTATGTTCAAGATATTTTAATTACTAATAATTTGTTTGTAATTATTGGTCAAGATATGGGGATAATTTATTTTGAGAATGTTGATTCTACTAATAGGGAAGGGGCCTCCTCTCCCTTGATCTTATGTTAATCATTTCATGGAATGTTCAGGGTCTTATTAATAGACTTTGAACAAAAGTTGCCAATGCTTTTCTTTGAACACAACATTTAGTTCATAATTTTATTCTTCTTTAGGAGATTAAGATTTTAGTTCAAATTAGACATGAATGGCAACAATATTCTTCATGATTCTACAAGAGTACTTACTAATCATAATATTGGTCAAGATGGTATAGCTCTCATTTTCATTCAATTTTTGTCAAAAATAATTCTCTCTCATGGCAAAGATAATTCTGTAGTTTGGGTTATTCACCAAGGTGCTTCAAGTCCTTTTGATATTTGTAATATTAATTCTCTTACTACCTTTGTAGATAGAATTATTTTGTGGCAGTTTCTTCTCCAAAGTTTACCTAGCAATCCTTGGTTTTATAGTGGTGATTTTAATATGAGTGAAAATTCTTATGATAAAATTGCTTTCTATTTATTTAACTAATTCTACTATAAAGAATGTTCATCATGATGATTGTTTTACCTGGTCTAGCCACCATGAAGGTAATAATTAGATTTTTGAAAGACCTAACTAATTTTAGTTTTCCAATTATTCTTCTTGGTTCTATGATGGAAATGTTACAGTTCACAAAGATGCAACTCTTTTAGATCATATTTCAATTTCTCTTAATTTGGAATTTGGTATTAAATCTCTAGTTCTACGTTATGAAATTTTTTGTATGAATGCATCTTTTTTTTTACTCCTTCTAGAAATGGTATTTTGATGTCTCTTTGGAATGCAAAAATGAGACCCCTTGGTAAATCAAGTTGAATTAATTAATGGTTGCATGCTATAAATCATGTTCATAATTTTACCCATTGATTAGATAAGAAATATGTCAAAAGAAAAAGGTAGATTGAGAAAAAAATCTATGATGAAATTCAATAGATCAACATCACTTTACATAATAATCCCTTTAATATTAATCTTTGACAATACCTTGCTTATGTTTCGTTAAACAAAATAGGATATGCATGATGCTAAGAGTGCTCTCATCAAGAGTCATCTCATTTGGTTGCAACTAGATTGAGAACCATGAAAATAAGTTTTTAGCTTCTTAAAAGGTAAAGATAATTTGCCTATTATTAACTTCATGGAAGTTAATAGTTAAATTAGTTTTAATCCTCTTATTACTAATGGTTTTCTTGAAAGACATTTTCAATATGTATTTGTCTCAAAGCATTTTGATCATGAAAATTTTCTCTCTAACTATGATCCTTTACCTAATATTTTTCATGGCAATCACAATCATTTTCTTGAACAAGATATCTCTCTTACTAAAATTAAAGATGTAGTGTTTAGATTGGCTAATTTTAAAGCTTCAAGTTTTGATGGAGTTCCCATTGAATTTTAAAAAAATCATTAGGATGTTGTTGGTATGGACCTTAATTATGTTTTTATTGAAACCATTGAACAATGTTGTCTTGGTCAAGAGTTGAATAGAAGAGTTATCAAACTAATTCAGAAGAATGATGATCTTTCTCAAATTGTTAATTGACATCCTATTACTCTTGAGAATTCTATTTATAAAATTTTGACTAAATATCTTACAAGAAGATTGAAAATAATTATTCCTTTGTTAATTACTCTAATGTAAATTAGCTTTGTCAAAGGTAGATGTATTGTAGATAATGTTGTGGTAGTTTGGTAGGGTATGTAGAGGGCTGAGAATTATAATCAAGTCATTACTTTCTTGAAGCTTGATAATGTTAAAGCATATGATAGAATTGAATGGAAATTTGTTATTTCTTATTTTTGTAAATATAATTGTAATGAAAAATTTATTAAGATAGTGAAGATTATTTTTATAGATGCTAATGCACTTATGGATACAAATGTTAACATTACCAAGAGCTTCAAGCTTGAATACTTAGTTAGGTAAGATTTCCCTCTTACTCATCTCTTTATCCTTGCTCCAGATTTTTTATGTCATGCTATATAGAAAGACCATGAACATAATTTGCTACAAGGAATCTTTATTGAAAATAATGTTCCTACTTTATTAAATATGAATTTTGCAGATGACTCCTTTTTTCTGATAAAAAATGACAAATATATTACAAATGATCTTTTATATTGTTGATGAGTGGCGAGGTACCCCTACGCTCAACCATACGAATATGAGCATTTCATACATGATCAGGTCGAATTCCAAGAAGCAAGTGCTTATGCGCCCTTATGAAACAAGGATGGGTTGTTTGATCGTTGTCTTCCCAAACTTACTTGTATGTCACAATTGTATGATTAAGTAAGCTTGAGGTATATGATTTTTATATCTTTTATGTTTTTAAGTCTTGTGCTAATAAGGGAGAAGAGAGATAACTAAGTGACTAATTTATCTTAACTACTCATTAACTAAGTTCTAACTAATCCTAACACTAGCATTCGTTCTCACTTGTTATACACATCCTAAACCAGTGCAACACTACTAGGATTACCAAATGCTAATCATTATTGGGTTACCAAGTGTTACATGCATGCTTGAAGTGATCGTACTAAGTGTAATTTAACGATTTTATTAATTGATCAAAATGAATTGCTACACTAATAACATAAATGTAAAGTGCATAAAATAAAATAAATGCATAAGAAAATAAAATACAAGAAATGCTTAAGAAAACAAATCTTAAGTGCTGCAAGGATGAATTGAAAAGCTTGTCTTTATTACCCTAGACAAGGTGTGCTCAGGTACACAATGCTCGAATAAAGATCTATCCACAGTTAGACCTCCTACTATGGGCACTTGGAAAATACTCTAACTTTTAAATAGACTAGAAGAGTTTTGCTACTTGATTGCTTAAAGAATTCCTTTTCCAATTGTGCTCCTGGGCACTATATTTATAGGCTTGGGAGAAATTACTCTAATAATTAGAGTAACCACTCTAATGATTAGAATAAACCACTAGGGTAACTGCTCTAATAACTAGATTAAATTGCTAGAGTAATTGCTCTAATAATTAGAATAAACCACTAGAGTAACTACTCTAATAATTAGAATAAATCACTAGAGTAACTGCTCTAATAATTAGAATAAATTGCTAGAGTAACTGCTCTCATCATACCCCCACAACTAAATGAAAACTCATCCTCGAGTTTCTTACAAAATATTGGGAAGGTATGGGATTATTGACTAATTGACAATTGATAATGGAATGGGATGACAGACTCAACGTGCCCAGTGATGGATCAATAAGCATATTAGAACGTTAGTGTTCATAACCATTGTGGTGAACACTTGTACATTAATGACATCCAAGCCTTTATTTGATAGCTTGTAGAGAAAGAGAGGGAAAGAAAATGAAGCATGTTGCTATCAATTCTAAGATTGCACCTTTCGTTATTTATCCATATCCATGCCACTAGACTTGATCCTTTTGTAAATGCTCTAATTCTAGTCCATCCTAAGTGCTTCCTCTAAGCCTTGTCCATTATTTGTATGATCGCCATCTGCACACACAACACAGTCAGAAATGAGCAAGGATAGATAAACCATAATGGAGTTGATACCTTGCCTTGAGATGAAGTGCATTGACTGAGTTGTGGTTGTGGCAGAAATTGGTTCGAAGATTTATCACAGGTGACTACCCAAGATGTAGGGGTTAGGAAAATAGTAAAATGGAGAAAATTGAAAAATTTGTGCCAGGGCCCCCATGACTAAGAGCGAACCTCTGATAGCTATAAGATGGAAAAATATGAGGAACAAAAAAGATGGGAAAAATAACAATGACAATGCCAATAAAATGGATGTCATTGATGAGGATGAAATAAGAGATGATTGATTGCAGGAAATGTTTAAGAAAAAGAACTTAACAATTGCACCAAAAATAAATACCAATGGGTCCTCCCCAAAGTAGGATCATGCCTTTTATGCCCTAACAAACCCACAAACCAAAGAGTCTATAGGCTCTAGGAATTTCATTTGGAAGCAAGAGTTAAAAGCTTACCCACAAGAATTCACCAAAGAAAAACAATGCATTAACCCAGAACGGACTAATGATAAAATCAACAATGAGGTGGGAAAATGGAAAGAAAGATGGAGAGGAGAGAATGGAATGGAATCCCAAGAAGAAGGTTATGTAAAGTCCTTTGTGTATTTTATGGTTAATGTGACTGAGTAGAACTCATCCCAAATCCAGACTCAAACCAACCACATTCAGTGACCTTGCATCAATACACTTGCCCAATCCATCCTCTTGAGTGACGAGACGTGATTTACACTAGGCTGCGATATCGTGTCTTCTCCTGCGATATCGCGTACGCAATATCGCGTCCCGCCGTCATTTCTATAAATAAGAGGTGGCGCTCCTTTCATTTCCCAATCCTGGCTAGTGTAGCGAAGCTCTGGCAGATTGATCACTCCAGAGTTAGAATTTTTCCCCATGTGCCCGCAGTAGGAGTCCTAGAGTGAACGGCTCTTTATTCGAGCAGCTTG
>MNCI01029715.1:8742-20048 GCA_015680685.1 Gnetum montanum
TAGCAGCTGATTTCTCCAAGTGACTCTATGGGTCACACAACTCCCCAACGTCACTACCAAGTTTGGGAGTACTTTAGGAGGACTCCTTTTCCTCCGGGAGACATTCCACATTCATCCCATCCTCCAACTCCATTTGCACCTCTTCCACCTATAGTTCCCATATCTCCTACTCCAACAATGCAAGGGGAACTCCCCACTCAACCGTAGCAACATAATGCTATGAGAGTTGTAAACATTCAACTCGCTACTGGTTCTGACAACTGTAAAAAGAGAAGATCTTTCTTCAGAATCAGAAGCCCAGACAAGCTCTCACAATAAGTGGTTAAGTCTATGTACACTCCTCTGACAAATAAAACTTTGAAGCACCCTTTAGTCGAACAACGGAGCATCATGCATATGGTTATGTTAACACATACTGTAACTGACTAGATCAAGGTAGGCCACCTTCCCAGGAAAATATCTAATCCTAGGAGTTNATTGCCTAGGCCATGGATACAATCAACGGGATCAACTTCACCACATTGTAGATGGGCTCAGACATGAGACTAGAAGAACCCTTGGGACTTATGCCCAAGGGAGACTGTTAGAACTGAGAGCCCATGAAGTACATTGCTTTTTGGAACAAGTAGAAAAAGAAGAAGGTGAGCTATGCAAAAGGAAAAGTGCAGAAGAATATAACTATGATCCTTCCCTTCAGAAGAAGGGAGTGAGATTTTGTGGTGAGGAGGATGAGTCACCAATCAAAGAGTTGGTGAATAGAAAAAACTTGCCGATTCAAAAACTAGCAATCGAAGTATTGGCTAGGGTGGATCACATGTGGGATTCCTTAGACTCTAGACTTGAAACTATCCTAAAATTTGTAGAGGATTTTAAGGAGGAACGAAGTAGTGACAAAGATAAGACAAAGTGGAGAAATTCAAGCCCTGCACATAACAAGGGTAAGGGGAAAATTACTATCTCCGATGAGGTTGTGGACTCAGACACAGACGATGACGATGGATATAAGATCTACCAATATGACCATCCTAAGGGATGTTGTCCAATTATCTCACATCTACAAGAGTCTGGGGTGTATGCACTTAATCCAAGACTTAATGAAAGGTAAATACCCAGAAGGTTACCTTATCCTCAAGGTAACCCAAGGTATTTCCACCAACCACTAACGTACTATCCAAGTGGAACTCCACCACAACCCATCAGACAACACTAGCAGCGACAACACGCACAATCATGGGGGATGCCACCACCAACACAACAGTACCCTTACTAGCAGCTAGACCCCTATGGATATTATGTGTAGCAGCTGATTTCTCCAAGTGACTCTATGGGTCACACAACTCCCCAACGTCACTACCAAGTTTGGGAGTACTTTAGGAGGACTCCTTTTCCTCCGGGAGACATTCCACATTCATCCCATCCTCCAACTCCATTTGCACCTCTTCCACCTATAGTTCCCATATCTCCTACTCCAACAATGCAAGGGGAACTCCCCACTCAANTTACAAGTTTTTTTCTTACACATTTTTGTTTTACACATTTCTTGAACTTTTCTTATTTTTGTTTTACAACATCGTTATACTTTTCCATTATGTGTGTGTATGTGTGTGTGTGTGTGTACGTGTGTTATCCACCATGTAAGTTCATCACCCAATAAGTGTTCTTCATGATGTTATGAACTATTTTCTTATTGGTTGCTAATGTTTGGTTTTTACCTTGAAATTATGATATTGATACTAAGGTATGTTCTTTTGATATGACAGGCAATGAGTTCACTTCATCCATTCATCCACTAGTTTCTATGATCTCTCTTGGCTTGGAAATGTACAGTTCCCTTTTTAATAAGAACTTTAACAAATTGGTGACTGGGTATTTCTCAAACTAAGGAAGGACTCAAGGATTGAAAAGGGTGTGACTTCAAGGGAACTTGATGCATTTTTGTTGGCCATTCTCTTGGGTGCTTGAATGTTTTCTTCTAGAGTTTTCTCACTGTTCTGACATTACCCAATTATTGGAAACTATGTCAATAAAAATAAGAAGTCTTTGCACCTTTGTAATGAGTTTCACCTTTGTAATGACTCCAAGCTTCATCTAAAAAGCACAACTCCAAGAGAATAAGAAAACCAAACAAAGAAAAAATGTTATTACAATATGATGCATAGGGCTACATGAGACATCTATCAAACCAAGCCACAACAAGTCACCATCCTCATAGCATAGGAAAATCTATGTGATGTGCATCATATTTATAAAATTTCATAGTTCATTCATTGTGTCAAACAAGAAGAGAAAAAGAGGAAGTATGTAGGCTCACTTGTTGTAGACGATCAAAGTCATCAACATCATACATTCGTTGCAACTTGTCAACAATGATAAACAACACTATAGGTAAACATGTGAGTGTTAGATGTAATCAGGGCTATGTAATGGCTTTCATGTTACCTAACAAGGGTTTGATGATGTGATGAATAAGCTTAAGTTCTAGTGAGGAACTTGATCCTATGTGTTTTCTTCTCACCATCTTGGTCTTAGATGAAAAATTTGACTAAAGGATCCTCTATGATGTTTATGGCTTTAAGGTTAATGGTTGTCAAGCTACTTCAAGGTGTTATAGCTACATAGTTGAATGGTTTCAGGCTTAAGGTTTGGATATGTAAGGTCAGTCTAGCCTAACAACATCACAAGAGGAATTTATTTAGGCTTTAAGACTAGTTGAGTTTGCTTCCTCATTGATGAAGTGTCATTAGTCGATGCATCGACGTGGCCTCGTTGACGCATCCTTCCATGCTTCGACGTGGCCCTGTTTATGCGAAGCTTATTCTAGGCTATAAATAAGATGGCTTCCACCTCACTTAGGTACCTTTTTGTTAGTTTTAGTGAAGATCTTGTAGTTTTTTTTCACAAGAGTTAGAATATTTTCCAACTGCCTGCAGTAGGTGTAAGAAAGGTGTCTAGCTCTTTATTTGAGCGTTGATGTATCTGAGCCCATTAGCATGAATGGCAATAAAGATGAGCTTTTCAAGCATTCCTTGCAGCATTTGGACTTAGTCATTTAATGCATTTAATAGCTTAATATTTTTATACTTTGATAATTACTTAAGTTTCCATTGTTGTTATTTCTATCACTATCGATCTTTGATAGTTCGTAAAACCATAAGTTAGACCATCTCGGACGTAAACCCAACGCTTGGCAACCCAGTGATGCTTAACATTTGGTAACCCAATAGTGGTTAGGGGATGCTTAGGATCTGCCGAGAAGATGGGATCAGATACTTATGCTAGGAATAGTTAAGATATAGATTAGGATAATTATAGATTATATAATATTTCATTCCTTACTTTCCATACCTTAATTAGACACCAAAAGATAAAGTAAAAAGCCATAAAAATCAGTTGTCTCAATCTCACTTATCCAGCATCACTAGAACACCACAAGTGAGGTTGGGAAGACAATGACCATTCTAACAAATGGTTTTGTTGGTTAAGGTCTGGTGTATGTAGAGTGCTTATAGTCTATGGAATTCAACTGAGTCATGTGTGAATGCCTGTGATTCGCATGGTTGGGCATAGGGGTACTTAGCCGCTCATCATTGGTGCCATTGCTGAGGACTGTTAGTCTTACATGTGCCATCTAACCTTAGCAAAATTATTATTCATGTCATTGGAACGGACCCACGGTAATAACATTTACGCACACTAGGTAGATTAGAGTAAAAAGGAAGGTACACCAATTAGTGGATCATCTAATATCCAGCATGTCTTCTTCTCATAGGCGAGATGAATCCAACCCACCAGTGCCACAAGAATGTCGGGTGGTCTACACACATCCAAGTGAATATGTATCCAACTTCATCTTCATCCTGCATCAGGATGAACATTCACGATGGTAGGACATGAAAGGCAACATCATACTATCACCTGACCAATCAGCTCTTGGAATGTTGTTTCACAATATTGCTATACTGGGCATCCAGGACCATAGTGTGGAGTACATCACAAAGGAACATGACTACTAGGACTATCATCTCATTGAGTCCCAACAAGCATGAGACCAGCAATAGGAATAATGCTACGAACACATGAAGGGAAAACAATTCAGTAACCCCTTATTCTTGCAAGGGTTGCAGGACAATGGGGAACCTATCTTTCATGATTCCCATTTGGCCAAACTCCCTCTAGGGTAGTAGATCATTTAGTCCATCATCCAGAACAAGCCTCAAAGTGATTGAGATCCCCAATGGGATGGAGGATCATGTAGGAGAAGTCACGGCTCAAGCAAGGATGGGTAGGATGATTGAGGTTGTCATTAGAGCAAAGGAGGAGATCAACACTAGAGCGGTGGCGACTTCTCTCCTTCTTCTCCATCCTCTTAATCCCCTCTATCATCACCTAGTTTGAACTCTAATCATAATCATGGTAGAAAGGAGCGAGGAGGTGGTGGTCGTAATGACTAAAGGGATCGACATGGGAAAACACACGACCAATCGCATGAGGCTCATCATCATGAAAGGAGGGGTAGCCGAAATCATCATAGACATCGTATTTGTTAGCAGGACTATGAATCAGATGAGCCATTATTGGCTACTTGGAGCATGCTCCATATCGCCAAGGTAGTTCAGATACCTAGCAGGCACGTAAAGGATAGCCGAATCAAATGCATTGACATGAACAACATCCCTAGATTTGAAGGGGGATACAATTGTGATCTACAAACTCACTTGCAAGAGTTTCATGAGGTTTGCACCCTACAGAACATTGACAATGATTAGTAAAAGATTAAACTATTCCCTTGCACACTCATCAAGGAAGTAGAGAGTTGGTACTAGTCCTTGGAACCAGAATCAATCAGAAGATGGAGTACGATGCTTGAGATTTTCAATGACAAGCATCAAACCTACTCCAGGGTGGAAAATTTGAGGCATCAAATCCAAGGCTAGAAGCAAGGTAATCATGAACCCTTGGATGTAGCCATGAGTAGATACTCTTAACTGCTACACTAATGCCCTAGTCATGGCTACTCTCAGCGGGCACAACTTCACCATATCATTACTGGGCTCTGCTTTGAAACTAGGAAGACCCTTGGCATGTATGCCCAGGGATGATTATTAGAACTAAGGGACCATCAACTATAGTATCTAATTGAGCAAGTGGCCAAAGAAGAGGGGAAGCTAAGAAAGAAGGAGAGTGTAGAAGAGTTTAATTGGGACCCTTCCATCAGAAAGAGGAAAGTCCAATTTTGCGAACATGAGGAGGAATCACCATTGGAAGCAATGGCGAATCTAAAAACCTTGCCCTTACAAAAGTTTTCATCTAAAATATCAGCAAAGGTTGATAAGATGTAGGACTCTTTAGATGAAAAATTCCAAAGTGTGCTGAAAATTGCAAAAGAGTCTAGAGAACAAGGTAATAATCGTGAATGGCATAGGAAGATGGAAGCTGAATGTGCCCAACATAAGGGTAAGGGCAAAGTTGTTGCAGCAGAATAGGTTGCAGACTTTGACACAAAGAAGGATGATGCATGTGGTAGATAACAATATGAACATCCTAAGGGGTGTTGTCCCGTGGTGTTACATCTCTAAGAGTCTAGGGTATATGTGTTGAATCCTCGCTTAGCGAAAAGGCAAACACCTCGAAGGTTGCCTTACCCACAAGGCAACTAAGGTAGTTCCACCAGCAGCAAGGGTAGTATCCAATTGGAGTGCCACCGCAACCGTATGAATACTTCCAGTAGTGGTAGCACCCACAAGTATGGGGGATGCCACCTCCAAGGTAGTAGTACCTTTATTGATAGCCAGATCCCTATGGGTACTACGATCAGCAACTCGTCTCTCTATGAGACTCTTCCAGTCACGTAACCTACCAGAACTACTACCATACCCCATTATATTTTTGACCATAATCTCCATTACCCAGGGAGAAAGCCCACATCTATACTATCATCCATCACCTTCTCCTATCGTTCCTTCTCCACAACATCTCACTCAACTACCACCTGCTCCACCTATGCAGGGGGAGATACCACCATAGCCACAACAACACAACACTATGAAGGTTGTCAACTTGCAACTAGCACCTCAGCTGAGTGAACCGGAACCCAAACTACGAAAACATCTCTTTTTTCAACCCAATAATCTAAACATACCCTCACATACACCTATGGCTAGTGCATCTGAACCTCAGTGCCTCCACTATTCCACTACTTGAGTAGCCTTCAAACCAAACACCCTTCAACATACAAATGTTCATGCTCACCCATGTTGTGACCGATTGGATAAAGGTAAGTCATCTTTCCTAGAAATTGACTGATCCAAGAAGCCCCCTCATCTATCTTTAGGTGGCAGGAAATGAACCTTGTAAAGCTCTTTTGGACTCAAGGTCAGGAGTCAATTTGATCTCACATAACATGTACAAGAATTGGAACCTACCCGTGTTAAATAAAAGCAACATATAGCTCGAGTTGGTAGACCAATCCATTACTATTTCCTTGGAATTGGTAGAATACATTGTGATCACCATTTGCAGGTGGTCTTATCCTACTAATTTTCTTATCATCCATATGAAGAATTGCAAGGGGAACTTCCCAATCATAATGAAAGAGCCTGGTTGAGCATGGTGGATGTAAGACTAAGACTTCAAGATCTTTCTTTTGAAATTTCAAAAGAAAATCTCTTGAAAAGATCAAGAAGAAGCGCATTCCATGCATCACGTACAATGACTTAGGGTGCAATTGTGTGCAGTAGTTATGATCTGCTAAGTAGACATCCATTCAAGCATGTAGTCAGTGTACCGAAGAATTACTAGTTCAACAGTGCCTATACATAGTAGCCACCAATCAAGAGGGCACCCAGTGGCTGACAAATGATTCTTCTAGTAGCACATTATGCATGGAATCATCTGAGGGGCTTGTATGAGCCTATGTAGAAAGCATGGATGAAATGGAAGAGGTTCATCAACAAGTCTCCATTGTTGATGACCATAATCCATGAAAGCTTCAAACAAGAGCCCTTAGACCTCCAGTCCTTACCGGCCCACTTAGAATATGAATTTTTGCAAAATGGGAGGCTGGTAATTATCAATGTCATCCTTGCTCCTAAACAAAAGAAAAAGTTGCTGAAGGTGGTGAACAAATGGGATGCTGCGTTTGCATGATCATATCCTGAGTTAAGCAGAGTTGATCCCAGGGTCTTCCAACATCAAATTTATATTAACCCCTCCATGAATCCATGATGACAACCAAAAAGGTGATTGAACCCCAAGTTGAAGCAAGTCATCAAAGATGAAATCGAGCAGTTGCTAAAGGTAGGGTTCATCTATTCCATTTTCGATAGCGAATGGGTCAACCCACTCATTATTGTGCTGAACGAAGGTGAAAATGGAGGGTTTGTATAGATTTTTGATTGCTCAACATGACTACCTTCAAGGATCACTTCCCACTCCCATTTGTGGACCAGGTGTTAGACACCATTTTACGACATTGTTATTATAGATTTTTGGATGGTTATAATGGCTATAACCAAATCCAAATTGCACAAAAGAACTAGGCCAAGACAACTTTCACAAGTCCCTGGGGGACTTTTGCATACAAGAAGATGCCTTTTGGCCTGTGTATTTCACTTGCCACTTTCCAACACCTTATCCTTAGCATCTTCTAGTAGCAAATTGGAAATGGGGTAGAAGTCTTCATGGATGACTTCTCTACCTATGGGGCCATGTTTGAGCAAGCCTTGGACCATTGAGTAAGTTTTGAAAAGGTGTGTAGAGACTAATCTGTAGCTCAATTAGCAGAAAATCCACTTAATGGTCCAAGAAGGCATTATGCTGGGGCATCGTATCTCACAGATAAGGATTAGCGTGGATCCTAAAAAGATTAGGGTCATTCAAGGAATCACTTGACAACCAAGCATTGTAAAAGATGTTCGGTCATTCCTTGGCCACATTGGTTACTACCAGCGCTTCATTGAAAATTTCTTGAAAATTGCCAAGGTCTTAGTAGAACTCACAAATAAAGATGCTCCATTCATCTAGACCAAGGAATGTGAATCTACATTCCAATTGCTTAAATAGAAACTCATAGAGACTCCATTTCTACGAGCACTTGATTGGTCCAAGCCCTTTCACATCATGATGGATGCATCTAATTATGCCTTGGGAGCTGTGCTTATATAGTGTGATGATCCAAAATGTCCATACTATATCCATTGTGAAAGCCATAGCATTGTGGGTGCTCAACTTAACTACACCATCACCGAAAAGGAGTTGATGGTTGATGAGACCTGAATTTCTCATAGTGCTGATAGTCGTGATATCACAGCCCTGTTGTATCAGTCACTGGGATATCACCACCCTGTTGTATTGTATCAGTTGTCGTGATATCACCACCCTGTCGTATCAGAGTCACGATATCGCAAGGGCCGCGATATCGCGTCCTTCCCTACGATATTGCGTACGGGATATCGCAGTCAGCCATCATGTCTATAAATAAGAGGCGGCTCTCCCTCATTTCACATCCCAGTTTCAGTGTAGCGAAGCTCTAGCAGTTTGATCCCTCTAGAGTTAGAATTTTTCCGTGTCTGCCCACAGTGTGGTGAATGTGATTGTACGGTGTCTTTATTCGAGTGTGCCGTACTTGGACACACACATGACCGGCAATAAAGATTGAGATTACTTCATCATTGCAGCATTCACTTAGTTTATTTATTGTTATTTATTTCATGTTATTTATTGCTTTCATAGCGCGGTGTAAGTACGACTTGACTACGAGCATCTACGGGTGTGTACGGCTAGTTAAGGAATCGGTTACTCATCGCGATTAGTCTCTTAACCCTTAAACTCCTAGAAGCGGAACGAGTACGACTTGATTACGAGCATTTAAGTGTGACTGCTTGGTAGCCCAGTGGTGTAGCTAGGGGGATCTACGCTTGGTAACCCAGTGGCGTATTTGGGGTCTGCGCTTGGTAATCCCAGTGGCGTACCTAGGCCTATGCTTGGTAGTCCCAGTGGCAGTCGTGCACGAAGTCCAAGATGTGTACGGTTGATCAAGGAATCGGTTGCTCGTCGCACTTAGGCTAGATTAGATTTTCTTACCCTTTTCCTCTTAGCTTAGATTAGTTAATATTATTTTCCACTGCCATCAGGAGTAGCGTTAGAATTAGAACACATCATACACCTCATCTAGACTAAACCATACGTGACATATGCAAAACTAGTCTAGATGGGAAGACAGCGAACTGCGACCTAAGGCTAACTATCTAGGTGCCACAACTAGTCCATCTGCGGAGTTCGACCGGATCGCGCGTGCGACGCTCGTTTCGTATGGTTGAGTGTAGGGGTACCTCGCCACTCATCATTGGCGCCGTTGCCGGGGATGGTGCTAGTTATCTAGATTAGTTATATCATACAAGGTCGCTGTAAAGAACTTAACGATATATCTCTTAAAAAGAAGTAATTATAAAAAGTCACATAAATTCACACACAACAATGCCTCTCCTACAAGATGATAATAACGCCACACTTAGTGAGGAAGTTCATTGGAGAACCAATGAGCTATATGACGATGAAGATTGGAGTATACAACCTGAAGTGGGAGTTTCCTATAAGAATGAACAAAAACAACGTCATCGTAACACACGAAAGCCTAACTTACCCGATGACGATGAACCCCCACTGGCCACTACAAGCTTAACGCAAATACAAGAGGCTGTTCGAATCTCACGTAGGCATCGTAAAGAGAGCCGACTACCCAGGCTCGATTTAAACAACTTTCCCAAATTTTCAGGAGGCTATGACTTAGATCCGCATCAACATTTACTAGCCTTCTACGATGCCTGCACATGGAATAACATTGATAACAGTTGGCAAAAACTGAAGCTCTTTCCTATGACACTCGTTGACCAAGCTAAAGTATGGTATAGATCGTTAAAACCAAATTCAATACGACGCTGGTCAACAATGGTAGAGGTCTTTAACGAAAAATATCAAACCTACGCAAGAGTGTCAGCCTTGAGGAAACAAATCCAAGGATGGAAACAAGAAAAACATGAACCCTTGGACATGGCCTTAGAAAGATATTATTCACTGTTAAACAACTGTCCAGGCCATGGGTTTTCCGAGGAAAGGCTAATGTACCATATCATTGATGGGCTACGTAATGAAACAAGAGAGACCTTAGGAACGTATGCCCGAGGTCAACTATACAACCTACGAACCCATCAAATCCAAGAGCTTATTAAGCGGGTAGCAAAAGAAGAAGGAGAAATAGCTACATGGGAGAATGTTGAAAAACATCAACGGGACCAAAATTGTAACTCAACAAAGGTCCATGATCATAACAAGGAGAGATCAACAAATCTCAAGGTGGAAACATCATCTTTGCCAATACAACAATTGTTAGAAGAAGCCGAGGCAAAGATCAATAAGATGTTGGAATGGATGAATCAAAAGTGTGGAGAATATATCAACAACATTGGAGATAGATTTTTCACAACCCAAGAAGCAGGAAAAAATAGTAGACATTCAGAAAGAAGGAACGAAGGGAATAAGCGCTCAACTGCCAATCATATGTATGAATGCAACATATGCCTGTATGATCATCCCAAAGGCCAATGCCCAATACTGTTACATCTACATGAGCATTGGAAAAACATGTTACATCCAGAGTTCGTACAGAGATACTGTGTTAGACCACAGTGGCAACAATCCCAGTTGTGCGGGAATCCACCCTTAGACTGGAGGCACCCTTCACATTTTCCAAATCCAAATGTTTATAACGTTCAACATCCTATTTTTTCAACTGGGCCACCATACTCTATCTCACCACAATACCATTCTTCACAATACCATCAACCCATACCTCCAACACAACCACCACCTTATGCACCTTACATTCCTCCTAACTTTCAACATTCTTATCTTTCCCCTCCTTCCACAATGCCACCAACTGTTCCTCAGGTGTTTGTACCACCGCAACCCACAAACAACACTTGTGCTGCTGCTGCTAACAGTAGTGAAGAATCTCAGCAACATCAAAGACGTCCTTTCTTTAAACACGACCGTAGGAAGGGACAACATAATTCTGAGGCCACTGCATCTTCCAACCCAACACAAGTCCAACAATGTGGTGCACCCTTACCTTCAAACCCAACACCTCATGTACCTTCATCAGGGCCACCAACTAACACTCCAACAACCACAAGGCCCAATGAACACAACCATGGGAGGCATCAACCCAATCCTTGCATACCACCTAATGGTCCTGACCATCATAGTGGGTCAACTCATTATCCGGGAACTACATCGTATGAAGTGCCCCA
>MNCI01029715.1:23013-34889 GCA_015680685.1 Gnetum montanum
GTAGTCGTGCACGAAGTCCAAGATGTGTACGGTTGATCAAGGAATCGGTTGCTCGTCGCACTTAGGCTAGATTAGATTTCTTACCCTTTTCCTCTTAGCTTAGAATTAGTTAATATTATTTTCCACTGCCATCAGGAGTAGTGTTAGAATTAGAACACATCATACACCTCATCTAGACTAAACCATACGTGACATATGCAAAACTAGTCTAGATGGGAAGACAGCGAACTACGACCGAAGGCTAACTATCTAGATACCACAACTAGTCCATCTGCGGAGTTCGACCAGATAACACTATGGTTGAGTGTAGGGGTACCTCACCACTCATCAATGGTGGTGGTGTTCACCTTGGAAAAATTTTGACACTATGTGCTCAGATACAAGGTGTTCGTGCATACTGACCATAGTGCTATCCGATTCCTGATGAACAAACCAATGGTGAGCCCTGCATCATCCGATGGCTGGTGATTCTTCAAGAATTTGACCTCACCATGGTACACCAGAAGTGGATCAAGAACGTGGTTGCTGACCATTTGTCTCATTTGTGATGGGATGACATAGAAGAGGAGGAGCCCCTCTCTGACCAATTTTTAGATGAACTCCTCTTTGCAGGTGCAGTCAATTCACAGGTGCCCAAAGCATCATCCTGGTTCAGTGACATCATCACCTCCCTCACAACTTAGGAGTTGCCAAAGGAGTGGGACCATTAGTAAAAACAACAGTTTCTCCATAAGGCCAAGTGCTTCATGGAAATCAATGGCCACCTTTACAAGGTGTGCACAGATGGCCTGGTTCGATGGTGTGTCCCTGATGATGATACACTACACATCCTTCAATATGCTCATGAGGGCCCTTGTGGGGGCCACTATGCTGGATGCCGCATAGCCATTAAGATCCTGCTTGCAAGATATTACTAGCCCATAATTTTCAAGGACACACAATGGTTCACTTGCTCCTAAGAATGATGCCAGAGAGATGGTGGAATGATTGCACTGTTGGAGGGACCTCAACAATGGATCCAACCACTAGAGCTCATCGACATCTGGAGCATCAACTTCATGGGGCCCATCACACCCCTGTCAAATGGAAAGGCATATATCATCATGGCTGTGGACTACTGCACAAAGTGGGTAGAGGTAGCAGCCATCATCGACTATTCTTCAAACACTGCTGCATGATTTGTTCAACAACAAATTTTCAACAGGTTTGGAGTGCCACACGCACTCATCTCAGATAATGACACTCATTTCACAGGTGTCACTTTTCAAAAACTCATGAAACACTTGGGGGTCACCCATAAATTTGCAACACCCTATCACCCCAAACTAATGGGTAGGCTGAAGTCACCAATAGGAAGATCACCAAGATCCTTACCTGAACCATTAGCAAATATAGGAGGGATTGGAGCACCAAACTTAATGATGCCCTTTGGGCCTATCGCTCCACTTGGAAGCTTCCTATAGGTTACTCTCCTATGAGTTAGTGTATAGTAAGCTACCGAAACTTCAAATCTAGGTGGAACTCTGGACACTATCCACAACCAGTGACTTAGGTCTTGACCTACCACTAGCACAATGTGAATGACTTATCAACCTAAGTGTGCTAGATGGGAATCAATTAGTGGCCCTGTCTTTAAATGAGATCCATAATGCCTACAACAAAAAACGTCATGATCTTAGGATTTGGAAGGTCACATTCAAACATGGAGACAAGGTGTTGTATTGGAACCCCACACATGTATCACAGTCGACCAAGTTTCAAACACTGTGGAAGGTACCTTACATTGTCTCCGAAACCTTCCCATCTAGGGCCTTGCTTATCCAAAATCCTGAGGACCCCACAAGAACACAATTGGTCAACCAACGACAACTGAAACCTTTCCTTAAACTCCACCTAACCAGTGCTACCACCTCATCATCATCCAAATAGCCTCGCTCCATTTTTTTCATCTCTTCCTTTCCACCCAATTATGGGGGAGACTGTCTTCCATGCTAATCCATTCCACTACTCTCCTCACTCTTTTTGGAATTTTTTTTTACACTTTTTTTTCAACATCGTTCATACGTTTGCCAATTCTTGCTAATTTTTCCTTTCTTAAATTATTTTTCCATTTCTTTGTTATTTATTTTTGCGTATGTGTGTGTGTCTTTTCCAATTAATTGCTAATAAGTCATCTTATTATCATCAAGTTTGGCGCGGATGGTTTTTTTTGCGATGGGTCACAAGAAATAGCCACTTATTTTACCTCACTCCTACCCTCACATGGTTATTCTTGGATTTTGCATCTACTTTCACCTCATAATATTAGTAGTGAGTCCATGTCATCCACCCATTCACCCACTCCATGGTTTTCCTACTCTTGGAAACATGCAACCCCCTTTCACTTAAAAACATTATAATTAATGTGTGACTTGTGTAGTTCCTAGTCTCAGGGATGAAGAAATGGTTTGAATTGGGTGTGACTTTAAGGGGAATGCAACATCTGTCGTCCTCTTCTACCCCTTGGGTGGTGGGAGTGCCCTTATGGATTTCTTCCCACTCCAAGTTCTTCTCTCAAGAAAGCTCCTTGGTAGTTTGACCTTTCATGGTGTGGTCCTCATCAAAAATAGAAAAAAAAACAAAATAAAAAACATGAGGACTCAAAGCACACCCCTTGGTCGAATGCATGCACACAAGCATGGGTCTTTACATGGTGTGGTTCCCACAAAATATAAGAAAACACAAAAATAAAATCTTAACCATGTGGGAATTCAAAGTGCACCCCTTAGACCGCCTCTCATGGGTCACAAGAACTAGTTATGGGACTTCCTTTATCCCCTATAACTTGGTCCCATTTCACTTCCTTCCTCTCACGTCTATTGGAGTGGTGGTTCTCTATGGGTGCATTCCTGTCCACTTGGGGGATGGCTGAGTCTTCGCATGTTGTTGTGATGTCACTGGATGTGGATGGTTTTGGGTCTGAACTTGGGATAGGTCCTATTGGGTGACTTAACCACAACTTCACATGGGGTTTCATGTGATTGAAATTTGGAATTCCAAACCTCACTCCTCTCTCTTCACCCACTTCTCTCCATGACTCACCTTACTACTAGCCTTATGTTTTGGTAGTTGTCGTGATTCTTGTGAACTTCTCATGCCTTGGCAGGTTCTCATGGATGGGAGTCTTAGCTTGCAATTACCATTACTTAGCCCCGGGGCCCATGGACCCCGATATTGGGGAGATGCAAGGGCTATGAAGGCTACCGCCTGCTATGGGAAGGACCTACTTGCATATTCTTGGTGTCGTTTGTTAGTCTTCCATCCTCTTGGGTTGTTGGTGGCTTGTTTCCATGTTATCCATCGCTCGATTTCTTTCTCATTGAGTCCTTTCTCACCACATTCTCCTACCTTTGACTCTTTTTCTAGCTTGAATTCCCTCCCTCTTGTCCTCAACCGTGTCTCGGGCCTCTCATGTTCTTCAACTGTCCCAATTTGGCATTTTAAATTCATCTTTTTGGGCTTTTTCTAGGCTAGTCAACGCTAGTCAATGGGTGCGACCCCTCGACCCCTAAGTATACGTAGCCTCGTTGAAGCAATGCCCAACCCCTATATATATGGCCATTACACTTTATATTTCCATCATTTGGCACACAAATTGGGGGGAGATTTTGCAATTGTTTTCTGCCTACTTCTTCCCAAGCACTCTATCTCACGTCTGCATTAATCGATCCTTATCCTCTTAAGCACCCAAAGGTATGCTCTTAGTAGTGGGGGGGAGATGGTGAAGCCTATGTATAATTAATTAATTAGTTAGTTAATTAAGACTTCACACCTCTAAGGGAAGAAACAAAAATAATTGTTTAAACTCCAACTCATCCCTTGTTGTTTTTGGCTCTAACCCATGAATTAACACTCTGGGGGATTTAATGGAATTCCCGTGCCAACAACATAACTTAGTCAAACTGAGAAGGTGTATAAGGATCATTTTGAGTTACTTATGCATAGTCTAATTGGTGGTTATGTTTGATTGGAGATGGCACCAAAACCAAGGCATCTAAGGGGCGAAGGATCATCCCAACCTAGGGACAAGCATCCATGAATGGGAAGGGGATGATGTGTGTAGCAACTAGAGCATGTGGAGGGCTCTCATGCAACTGGACCCCTCTGTAAAGGACCTGATGTGGAATCTATCCATCAAATTCCTGAAGAGGAGATGCCCAGCAAGCAATCACAAGGGGTTGAAACTCTGGGGATAGCACCACAGCTTGAGGTCACCCTAACCCAAGCCTGTCTTGATGCTATCAAATAGTAAGAAGTACAATTGATGGTCTTACAAGAGCTAAACTTTGGACCATTTCTTGAGAATTCACCAGAAGATGTGAGACTTCAATTGCAAAATTCTCCTATGTGGTCGATCATCATAACCAGTGGTGAATGGTACCTAGAAGATCTCTTCTGGACAAATCAACAACTAGGCTCCAAAGTAAGAATTAAGGACATTTATGTCTCTTACTTTGTTGAAGCAATCATGTAAGCTCTAGGATTACTAGAGACCAAAGTAGATGTGGTGGAGATCCCGAAACAAGCAGACCCTGAGGTAAAGGGAAAGTGGATCAAGCGGTGCTATGGGATAGATCGCAAGGAGTTTGGCTCTCTAACCACCATGGAGATGGTGTATTCAAAGATTTTTTGTTACCATCTAAACCCAATGGTAAGACCCAACAAAATCATGGACTTCTTCACTCATGCCTATGCTACCTTGAGTGGGAAATTTTCAATGAGCCTTCCATAGTTGTTATTCTTGAGAATCAAACAGAGGTTTGTTGAAAGTGAACATGGAAGATGAGCTCTCCCCTTCCCCTGACTAATCATAAAGTTATGAAAATGAGCAAGGATAGCACAATATGCCAATGATATAGTCCAACATGTCCTGATTGCCTCATGGAGTGACATGATGAAGGATAGGACTCCTGCCACTACATAGACAGAGGAAGAGTAGCAACCACCTCCACCACCTACACAAACAACAAGGTCCAGTTCGCAAACTATTGCAGAACACATCCACAAAATCCAAAAATTGCTCTTGAGCTAGCAAGAGTAATCTAGCAAGACTGGTGAAGGGGAAGATCCTTCAGTTAATTACCCTACAATGAGCCACCTAGAGCAAGTGGCCCAATTAGTCAGTTTGCTAGAAAGAGCAGGGCCAATGTTCTCCACCACCCAAAAACAAATGCTAGTAAGAACAGATCCTAGCATCTGAGAGGTAACAATATCAACTCAACAGCTATTTCTTAAAATTTTAGGGAATGCTGCTACCTTCTTAGTACTCTTGGAAGATGGTGAATGGGTGACAATCCTGGTGATGTAGCACCAAAGATAGGAGATTACGGCCAAAGTGGTTGCTGATACAATTGCTACTATTCTCAATGTACCAGTGGCACCTATACTAGACATACATGGACTTCAATATGTATAGGCATTTGTTGGAACTTCATGTAGAAAGATTGATGTAGCACAACATGAGAAATTTTTGGATAGACTAGTGGGAACCAGGCAACCACTTTCGAATGTCTTTGACCTTCCAGATAACATCACTGCAACCTAGTTGGAGCTGCTTTCGACAAGGGGTAAGAGCCTTATTTTGGAAGGGCAACTTGAAGCTGCCCAAGCCGCTTATCAATTCTCGGCAATAGAATTTGCCCAATTGAGGATCCAACTTGTCGATCCAACTCTCCTCAACCATGAGCTCACTAGAGATGAAGCTTTTTAATAGCTTCAAATCAAACTTCAAATAGTTGAGGATGAGAAAGATTTGACAATCCTTCATAAGTCCTTGAAAGATACTCATGCATATCATTTAAATAAGGACTTGACAAAGGTTCACCAGGAGAATGTTAGGTTGATTATAGAGGTCCATTACCTATATAATGTTGGTGCTGAAAATGAGCACATGAAAAATTTTATTTACCAATAGTAGGAAGAGTTAGCTAGGGTGAATGTTGACATGAGAAGGTTGGCTATTGAGAACCAAAATCTATCCATAGAGGAGGTTCAAACTTTACGACAAAAATCTACCATCGAAATTGCCACTTGTAAGAATGAGGCCCTAAAATTTGAAAAAGTTAAGAATCATTACAGGGACCAAGTGGGATTACAAAAGGAAGTAAATGAAAAATAGATTCAAGTCACAAAGACTAAGATGAACCAAGCACTCTAGTATCTCTGAGATGGAGGTGAGGTATGACAACCTATCTTTGATGGGCCCGCTATGCAAACCTAGCTATGCTCATAGTTAGGAGACCGCAGTCTGAATTGGAGAAGTAAGTGGTTGTCTTGTATTCTCTATACAAGGGCAAGTTCCAAGCACATAAAGCAACAAAGAAAAAATTGGAACTAGCAAACACGGAACTCGAGGTTCTCCACATGCGATTTGAAGGATAATGTATGGTTGCAGAGAACTTGGCCCATCGAATGACTGACTACCAACAATTGTAGACATCAATTCGAGCATTCAACATCGAATAGAAATAGTTTGCAGCCTAGTTTGTCAACTTGAAAGAACTCTTCCTTGCATTTCCGTGCACTTGGAAGGTTCTAGTCCCAACGCACATTGGTGAAGCTCCAGGATTTGTATATGTCATGGGAGAGAAGATTAACACTAGAACCAGAGTCAAGAAGAGCCTTGCATGGATCATGTTTAGTAATCTATAGGTAAATGAGTGGACTTCTTAGGTCAAATCATTTCATGGAAAGATGGCCAGCCCTGATCCAATCAGAAACAACATGAGTTAACATCATAGTGTAGATTTGAGGTGGCATTTGGTTTGAACAATACTAGAAGGTATTTGATGCAAAGGATGAGGGTATTAGAGATGTAAGACAATCATCCATACTAGGTTGTGAGGGTTGGAGAGGATTGTTGAGTCAAAAGAAAGATCTTTTTCTAAATCAACTATTTGAACCATTTGGCTGGAAGTCTAGTTATGAATGTACAACCCTTGTGGCATTTTGTTGTTGTAGATATGGAGGAATCTCATCCTACATGGATGGAGCAAGAGGTAACTAGGTAGAGGGTAAAGGGACATGTGCAAATAGATGTGGAGGGTGGTATGGATATGGGTTCTTCCCCAAGTGGATAGTGAATGTGTGTAGTGATACTTTGGAGAGTAATAGTGATGTTGAAATGAGGCATGGCTTCCAAAACTTCTTAGAGAAACCGATTACTGAACATAGTACCCATACTATAGCATCATTCACAAAAACCAAACAATCTAATCCTCCTAGGAAATCATTTATCATTAATATGTCATTGTAGCCCCAAAACACAAAGCTAAGATAGCCCTTTGTCATATGGGTACCAACTCCTTTGGTCCCTAAGAGGCCTTTCATCATACATGTCCCCCCTTCAATGGCTTCAACATCATAACACAATCAACAAGATACCAATCCTCCCAAGCCTAGTGAACCATTTGTTATCTAGGTCCCTTTATCTTCAACAAGTAAGCCTATATCAATGATGACCAAAGCCCATCTATAGTGACTAACAACTTAATGGCTAGCAATAAATCATCATTACAATAGTGGCAATAGCAACCTGTCACCAAATCAATAAATAAGACCATTAAAGATAACCCACATAGACCTACACCAAGATCAACTACATCCATGGTCAAAGGGTCTAAGTCACATGCACCAAAACCTAAGCCACAAACTTTAAAAAGGATGGAGGAGATTAGAACTACTAAGTTTGAAACGTTACCTTGGTGGTTATTGTTACCTTGGTGGTGGCATTCCCAATTATTGTGGTTGGTGCCATTGTTGGTATTGTTCATAAGGTTGTGGATGAGATCCACTTGGGTAGTAAGCTTGTTGATGTTAATGGAATTGCCTTGAATTACCTTGAGGATAAGGCAATTGTCCAGGTGCTTGCCTACGTGCTAATTGCAAAATCAATGCATACATCCCAAACTCTTGTAAGTGTGACACCATGAGGTAACAACCCTTGGGATGCTCATATTGACAAATGTCATAATCAATTTCATCTTTAGAGCTAGTTTCCACAACTTCCTCTATGGTAGAAGCTTTGACCTTACCTCTCTGGTAGGCATGTTTAGCTTCTTTTTTCCTCCTATGATTATGATCACTAGTTTGCTCTTTGGTTTCTTCAGTGATCTATATAGCAACTTAGAATTTTTCATCCAAAGAGTCCCATAATTTATCAACCTTTGCTGAAATATTATAAACATATTTTTGGATAGACAAGGTTTTCCTATTCACAAATTCATCAAGTGGTGACTCCTCGTCAGAAAATTAGACCTCTCATTTTCTGATGGAAGGATCCCTATTATACTCTTCTACACTTTCCCTTTTTTGTAAGTTGCCTTCTTCTTTTGCCACCCACTCAATCAGCTTTTGAATTTAATGAGCTCTTAGTTCAAATAGTCTCCCTTGGGCATACACCCCAAGAGCTCTTCTCGTTTTTGCTATGAGTTCATCTATGATGTGGTGAAGTTGTTCGCTTTGAGAATAACCATGGCCAAGGCATCAATGTAAGATTTAATAATATCTACCCATGGTAGCATCCAAGGGTTCATGTGTTTCTTGCTTCTAGCCTTGGATTTGTCTTCTCAAATTAGACACTTTGAAGTACATTTGGTATTTGTCATTAAACAGCTCTAACATGGTACTTCATTGGTAAATGGATTCTAGTTCCAAGGACTAACACTAGCTTTCAACTTCCTTGATGAGTGTCTTAAGAAAAAGCTTGAGCTTTTGCCACTCATTTTCTATGTTCTATAAGGCACAAGAATCATAGAAAGCTTATAGATGTATGTATGGATCAAAGTTATATCCCCCCTGAAATCTTGAGATATTATTCATGTCTAAGTGCTTAAGCCTACTATCTTTCATATGCCTAGTTGGAATTCTAACTGACTCTGCAATGTTGAGCATCCTTTGAGTCACCGACGAAGGTTCATCATCATCACTACGTTGATGATGTCAATGATGGGTTTGGCCATCCATTTGATTTTGGTGGCCTTTATGGTCATTGTTATCTCATTCATCACCTTCATCATGATTATTTCGATGATAGCTTTTATGAGAACTAGTAGATGAAGAAGAATGTTTGGAATCAGATGAAGAGGATGAAGAGGAAGGTTGACCACCACCACCACCGCAATGTCTACCATCACCTCTTCATTAATTACAACCATCATCCTTAGATCCCTTGCTATTGTTATGTTTTCTCAAGTCCCTACCTTGACTATCACTCTTTCCTAAACCTATTTTATGAATAGTGGATCATAGATTCAGGGTTACACCCTCATTATCAACAACAAGGGGTGGTGAGTCTTCATGTTGAGAACCTTCAAAGGGAGGATCCTCATTGTCATCTTGATTTTGTAGGAACAACATGTTACTAAAATGTTTTCCCTTTGTAAACTCATGGTACTACTCCTGGTGTCAATCTCTCCATCGTTATTCTTTAGTGGAATAGTAATCTTGAGTGTTATGATCATGCATAACGTATTTCTCATGAAGCTCTAAAATGTCTAACTTCCTAAGGGTTTGAAATAGCATCCCTGGTATAGATTAATCAAGGGGCAAGATGATGTTTCCCTCCATATCATGCCATCATAGTTGTTCATCCTAATGTAGGATGAAGATGAAGTCCAGTACATACTCATCTAGATGAGTATATACCACTTTGCACTCCTGTAGGCCTAGCAGTTGACATCTTTGCACCTATGAGTAGAAGACATTTTGTAAAAGAAATGAAATTATTAGTGTACTTAGTAGTTTATATGTCGTTGTGAGTGATGTTGACCTCGAGTTCATCCAATGATATAAATAATATTCACTAATCCTAGATAGCACATGTTTCCATAAACAAAGTTCTCAACAACAATGCCAATGATGAATGGCAAGGTACCCCTATGTCCAACCATACAAATCACAATCATTCACATGTGATCTAGTTGAATTCCACAGACTTTGCATTTTCTAGTGAACTAGTTTTCTAGGAAGTGAATCTTCACCTTAACGTCAATCATTATCTTCCTAATTACACTTGTGATGTACATCGGTATGGTTAAGTGTAATTGAGGCATCTAATTTTTATCATTTTATATTTTATGATTCGATGTTCAAAGGAAGATAAAAAGTGATTGGATTAACTAATTTAAATTAACTAATTAACTAGTATCTAACTAGTCCTAACATAAGCATCTAGTCCCACTTTTTGCACATGTGCTAAACCCACATATCCACTGTTGGGTTACCAAACGCTACACTACTAGGCATGCCAAGAAATCACATTATTGGGATTACCAAGGGAATATGTGTTACACTTGAAGCGATGGTACTCATGTATTTAATCTATCTAGCTTACCTTGCTTAGTTATCTTAATTAGCTTAATTATGAAAAAACATGTAGTAAATAACTGAAAACATTTAATAAATAATTGAAAGCATTAAATGCATAAATGAAATATCTAATCTATCTAGAATGTTGCAAGGTTTATCAGAAAGCTCGTATTTATTACCACACACACTATCATGCTCAAGTATAATAATGCTCGAATAAAGATCCATACACTCAATGACTCCTACTACGGGCACTTGGAAGAATAATTCTAACTCTCAAATGAAAAAACTACAAGAGCTTCACTACTACTAAAATCTAGATGCCATAAATGTAGCTAGAGGATATGTATTTATAGGTGAAATATGGACACTGCATCAATGAGTCCGCATCGATGCATGATACAATGCGTCGATGAGGCCTCATCGACGTAGCCAACCAAACTACGACTCATCAAATGCTATTAGGTAGATTAGCTATGATGTTGGTATAGGGAAAAAAGAAGAGTTTTTTATGCTCACCAATTTTAGGCCTTGGCTGGCCATAAGGTTTCCAGTTTAAGGCCTTGGCAGGCCACAATATCACCAATTTTAGGCCTTAGAAAGCATAATCCATACTTGCCTAGTAAGTATGGGATTCTCTCAAAAGAGCATATAAAGCTACAACCAACCATGAAGCATGATACAATGTTTCAAAAGTAAACAAATGACTATTAAAAAAAGAAGGGATAAGGTGTTTACTATGAATTCGTTGTTTGACCTTTGAGACGTCAAGGAATCCTTTTAACATAACTTTATGTTCACCACCTTTCTTGTTAATTATAGCAAGTTGTATGCACTTTCATTAATCACTTCATATTGTAGAGTTGATGTTGGTAGTATCATTATTGTCTTTGTTGCTGGCACCCTAATTTGAGTTTTGGAAGTTTCCTCCTGAAACTCCACCTCTAAGCCTTAGTTGATGTTAACATAGTTAACTGAAGGTAGTGAGACATTGTCCCCATGAATGACCATTTTCCCTCCCTCATAGGACAAGTAAATCTCTTGATTTATAGGGCATGAAACTGCATGAAGCTTAGCCAACCATGGTCTCCCTAGGATCACGTTAAACCTAGGCTCTTCAACTACTAGAAAGTTGGTGGATGTGGGAAACTATTCCCTGGCTATGAAATCCAAGGAGATAGAACTTCACACTACTACTCATGACCTATTGAATGATTTAAGTGTGGAGGTAGTGGTCTTCTATATTTTCTTGGTTATGCCTAGCTTGTCAACAATGGAAAATTGTACCACATTAGTTTCTATCCCATCATCTATGTGAACATGATGAACTTTGTACCTACCAACACATATAGTGATAAAAAGAGGAGAAAATAACACTTCTCCATTTTGAGAGTCAATTTTCACTTCACTATCACAAAAGTTGAGCATGGGTTTATGCCTATTTTTCCTAAGTGAAGCTTGCTCAATGATAGAGTGAATGGACTCTTTGTTCACAGGCATGTCTTTACTCACAAGGATAGAAGTTAACA
>MNCI01029717.1:0-18615 GCA_015680685.1 Gnetum montanum
CTATGCCTTGCAAAATGTGGAGAATGAATGGCAAAAGTTGAAACTATTCTCAAGGATACTCATAAAGGAAGTAGAAAGCTAGTACTAGTTCTTAGAAACATAATCTATTTAGTGTTGGAATACAATGCTAGAGCTATTCAACAAAAAATACCAAACATACTATAGAGTGTCCAATCTAAGGAGGCAAATCCAAGGATGGAAACAAGGCACTCATGAGTCCTTGGATGTGATGATGGGTAGGTACTACTCTTTGTTGCATCGATGCCCAGGCCATGGATACTCTCAACAGGATTATCTATGCCATATCATAGATGGGCTTAGAATAGAATCAAGAAGAACCCTTAGGGTGTATGCCTAAGAAAGACTTTCTGAGCTAAGGGCTCATCAGATTAAAAGGCTTATTAAGCAAGTGTCCAAAGAGGAAGGAGAACTAAAAAAATAGAAAAGTGCAGAAGAATACAATAGAGACCCCTCCATCCACAAAAGGAAGGTCTATTTCTATGAGAATGAGAAGGAATCACCACTTGATGAAGTGGTGTAAAGGAAAAGCTTCCTAATTTAGAAATTCGTTTCTAAAATATTAGCTAAGGTTAACAAGATGTGAAACTCCTCAGATGAGAAGTTCCAAACTACTTTGAAGATTGTAAAGGAATGTAGAGATCAAGTAAATAGTAGTTGTGAAATAAGGAAGAAGAAGGATGCTAAAGATGGATATCATGAAAATAAGGCTAAAAGCTATAATAGTTGAGGAGGTTGCAGATTCAAAAACTAATGATGATGATGGATGTGCTATCTGCTAATACAAACATACTAAGGGATGTTGCCATGTATGGTCACACTTACAAGAATCTAGGATGTGTGGAAACCCTAGATTTGCAAAATGGTAAGCACCTAGGTGGTTACCTTATCCACAAGGCAACTATTGGTAGCAATTCCACCACAAAGCTTACTATTCAAGTGGAGCACCACCTGAACCTTAAGAGTAGTACTAGTAGTCATAACATCCACAGTCATGGGGGATGCCACCTCCAAGGTAGCAGTAGCCTTATAGCCAACCTAATCCCTATGGGTACTATGTTCAACAACCAATCTCTCAACATGACTCTTTCAATCATGCTTCCTTCCCACACCACTACTACCCTCTGGTGTAGTACATAGCACCTTCTTTAAGGGGGGAAGTCTCCATTCCCTTTCTATCCTCCTCAACATCTACCCATTCCTACACCACCATCGTCAACTCCTCTACCATCTTCTCCATCCATGTAGGGTTAAATACCTACCTAGCCATAACAAAGAAATGCTATAAGGGCAATAAACTTACAACCAACTCCTAGACCAAGTGGTCCTAAATTCAAGCCTTGTAAAAAGCCATTTTTTAAAACCAACAGTCCCATAAAGCCATCACAAATACTTGTGACTATTAACCCTACTATATCAACCTCTAAAAGTTCCATCAAACAGCTTTCAAATTAATGTGCTTTCCAATTGCACATTGTCATGTTGACTTACATGATCACATATTAAAACAAGGCCAACCATCTTCCCATGAAGATATTTGATCTTGGGAGTCTTCTTATTTACTTGTAGATCACTAGAAATGAACCATGTAATGTTCTTTTGGATTCATGTTTCAAAGTTAACTTAATTTCACAAGAAAAGTACAAAGCCTAGAACCTACCTTCATTAAAAAAGAGCAACATCATGTTGGAGTTAGCAAGCCAATCAATTACTATTTCTTTGATATTAATGGAAGAAATTATGACCATAGTCTTTGGGTGGTCCTATCCTACCAATTTCCTAGTGATCCATGTTGAGAATTACAAAGGGAACTTTTCTATCATCATGGGGAGAGCATGGTTGAGCACCATCAATGCTAGGTTGGGGATACAAGATCTTTCATTGGATATTTTCAAGGAAAATGAATTTGCAAAGATCAAGAAGAAGAGAGTTCCATGCCTTACGTACAGTGACATAGGGTGTCATTGCATGCAAAGACTATGGACCATCAAAGGCACATTTTTTCAAGCATGAAATTAGTGTGTAGAGATAGCAAATATTTAGAGGTGCATGTATGTAGTAGCCACTAAATAGGAGGGTATCTAATGGCTAACCGTAGATAATGAGGCTAGAAATAATAATATGCATGGAACCTACTGAGAGCCTCACAAATTCATATGTTGAAAGCATAGATAAGTTGGAGCAAATGCATTTCCAACTCTTTGATGAAGAAAGGAAGATTGATTAGGGAGAGCTGGAGATCCCATAAGTTTCAAGCAAGAGCCCCTTTAGTTAAAGGCTCTACTAACGGGAATGGATTATGCTTTCTTAAATAATGACAAGATAGTTATTATCAATGCCACACTTGATCCTACAAGAAAGAAGAAATTGTTGGAAGTTGTGAAAAAATGGCCAACAACCTTCACTTGGTCTTATGATGAGTTAATAGGAATTGATCCTAGGATATGCTAGCACAGAATTTATACAAACTCCTCCATCAAACCAAAGAGGTAGTTGCAAAGATAGTTGAACCCAAATATCAAGTAAATCATCAAGGAGAAAATTGAATAACTCCTCAAGGCCAGGTTCATATACCCAATTGCAAACAATGAGTGGGTTAGCCCACTCATTATTATGTAAAAGAAGGTGAAAAAGTGGAGAGTCTATATAGACTTTTAGTTGTTGAATATGACCACTTATAAAGATCATTTTCCATTACCATTTGTGAACGAAGTGCTTGATACCATTGTGGGGCATTATTACAATAGCCTTCTAGATGGTTATAGTGGATATAACCAAATCCAGATTGCACCAAAGGACTAGGCCAATACAACAATCACAAGCACTTGGGGAACTTTTGCATACAAAAAGATTTATTTTGGCATGTGCAATGCTCTTGCCACATTTCAAAGTTTGATCCTAAGCATCCTCCAATAGTAAATTAGTAGTGGGATAGAAGTCTTCCAAGATGACTTCTCTACCTATGGGGCTACATTTGAGCTAGTCTTAGACCACCTTGTGCAAGTGCTTAGAAGATGTATGGAGACAAAAATAAAACTTAATTTGCAAAGGAACCACCTAATGATCTAAGAGGGTATTGTATTAGGGCATCAAATTTCAAACAAAGGGATTGAGATAGACCAAGAAAAAATAAGTGTCATCCAAGGAACAAACAGACAACCAGAAATAATGAAGGACACGAGGTCATTCCTTGGCAATACTAGTTATTGCAGGTGCTTTATCAAAAACTTCTTGAATATTTCTAAGCCATTGGTAGATCTTACCAAGAAAGATGCACTATTCATTTGGACTAAGGAATGTGAAAATGCATTCCAATAGTTGAAGCAGAAACTCATAGAAACTTCGATTTTATAAGCACCAAACTAGTCCATGTCATTCCACATCATGATGGATGTATCGAATTATGCCTTGGGGACTATGCTTACATAGATGGATGATGAGAAATGTCCATAATACATCTACTATGCAAGTAGAAGCATTGTGGGTGCACAACTCAACTACACTACCATTGAAAAGGAGCTTATGGTAGTGGTGTATGCTTAGAGAAATTCAGTCACTATATGCTTAAAAACAAGGTTTTTGTGTACATTGACCACCCTACCATCCAATTCCTGATGAACAAGCCAATGGTGAGCCCCTATGTCATACAATGGTTGGTGATCCTCTAGGAGTTTAACTTAACAATGATTGACTGAAAGGGAACTAAGAATATGATGGCTAATCACTTATTTTGATTGATATGGGATAGCAAGGAGGAAGAGAGCCCACTATCTAATTAATTTCATGATGAACTCCTTTTTTCTGATGTCATTAATTCTAAAAATCCCAAAGAAAAAAATTGGTTTTACACCATCCTCTCCTATCTACTCACTCAGGACATGCCACAAGAGTGGGACAACAAGAAGAAACAATAGTTTCTTCACCAAGGGAAACACTTCATGAAGATTAAAGGTATGCTCTATAAGAGTTACATAGATGGTCTGGTATGATGATGTGTCCCTGACACAAATCAACTTTGAGTCCTCTAAGATGCACATGAGGGGCCTTGTGGGGGCCATTATGCTAGAAGGAGGATGATCATTAAGATCCTCATGGTAAAATATTACTAGCCCATAATATTCAAGTATGTCCATAAATTCTTCCATTCTTATGATAGATACCAACATGATGGAGAAATTACCATGCACATGGAAGGATAGCAATAGTGGATCCAACCAATTGAGCATTTTGATCTTTGGTGGATTGATTTCATTAGGCCTATAAACCCTATGTTAAATGAAAAGGCCTACATCATTGTGGTAGTCGACTAGTGTACCAAGTCGGCTAAAGCCACTATCATTACCAACTATTCATCCTCTATGGTTATAGTCTATACAATAAAATGTTGTAAATAGGTTTGGTATGTGTCAAGCATTAGTTTTAGATAATGGAATACACTTTACTAGTGCCACTTTTTAGAAGCTCATGCAATACTTGGGGGTTGAACATAAATTAATCCCCAAGCTAACAATCAAGCTGATGTTACTAATAGGGAAATTACCAAAATACTAACATGTATAATTAGTAAATATAGGAAGGACTAGCGCAATAAACTCAACGATGCTCTTTGGCTTATTGTTCAACATGAAAACTTCCTATTGGTTACTCTCCATATGAGTTTGTGTATGGAAAACTTCCAACTCTTCCTATCCAATTTGAGCTCCATATACTTTCAATAGCTTGTAACCTTGATTTGGACCTAAGTCTAGCCCAAAGAGAAAACTAATGAATCTCAACATGCTAGATGAGAATATATTAGTGGTCCTATCATTGAATGAAGTACACAAGATACATAACAAACAATGCCATGACCTTAGAATAAGGAAAGTAAAGTTTCAACTAAGATATAAGGTGCTCTACTGGAACCCCATGCATGTACCTCAATGTACCAAATTTCAAACATTATGGGAGGGCCCTTACATCATATATGAAACTTTCCCATCTGGGGTCATGATGATATACCATCTTGATAGCCCAAGTAAGAGATTTTTGATCAACACCCAATAATTTAAACCTTTCCTCAAACCAAAAACAACCAATGGAAATAATGCCTCAACTACTGGCCAAGCACACTCAATCTTTTGGATCCCTCCCTTCCAACTCAGTGATGGAGGAGACGGCCATCCATGTTGACATCCTACAAAGAGGCTCCTTAGTTTTTCAACTATATTATTTTCCACCATTCTTCATATGTTTTTCTTTTTCTTAAATATTTTACAATTTCTTTTATATTTTAGGTTTGAAATGGCTTACATGTCTTTTTCTTCTTTATTGCCATTAGGACATTGATGTTGAATGCAACTGCTAATTACTAGTGGATTAATTGAATTCTATGGTTTAAATTAATTTCTTAATAACTAGATTTCATCATTGAATTTTGACATTGATTAATGGGACATTGATTTTCACATAATACTAGGTAATGAGCTCATGACATCCACCTATTCCACTCAAAACTCCATGATGTTTCTTTTGTTCTAGAAGCATGAGGTCCTTTTTAATAAAAATTTTGAATAAACTCATAACCTTGGTGATCCCACACTTAAAATAAATCAAGTAGACTTGGCAAGGATGTGGCTTCAAGGGAATTTATCACCTTTTGTACCTACCAATTGTCCAAAGTTCTATGGGTATTCTCTTTGATTCCTCACAATTCCTAAAATCAACCAATAACAAGAAGTAATGTCTTTGCATGGTGTGGTTTCTATAAAAAAAACATGGAAATTCAAAGCACACTTCTTAAACAAAATAATGGACTACAAGCATTGGTTATGGGGCTGGAAAGACATGTTACCCATGCTTGAAGGCATCACTCTAACTAAGGCTCTCTTCACTTCTTGCTTCTCTTTTCTTCTTTATTTGGAATGGTGGATGATCATTGTGATGTCCATGAGCTCTAGGAGGTTGAATGTTCTCAAAGTGCTAATGCAAAGCCACTGGAAATAGATGGTCTTAATTCCAACTAAGGATGTGATGTTTCCAAGACCACCTTAATCACAAACTTCACAAGGACTTCTTGTGACTAGCATAAAGAACTCCATTTCATTCCCTCTCTTCTCATCACTTAATCCATTTGTCATCTCACTACCTATTTCCATGTGTAAATAATGTGTCCATTTAGGTGTGTCTCAACTCTTTGGTGATATCTTGGGTGATTTGATTTTTAACAATTCATAGCCGTTAATCATCCTTGGGGCCCTCAAAATATTTGGGATGAGGACATGCAAGGGCATTAAGGGCATGAGCTTGCTATGGGAAGCACCCACTTGCATACTCCTTGGCTTGGATGGTTAACTTTCCTATCCCTTGGTCATTTTGCTCTCTAACCCATTGTTTTCCACCATGAAACATCTAGTTTTTGCACTCCTTGATACTCAACTCCAACCAAATCTTCTTTCCCAACCACATGCCAAGCCCTCTTCAATGTTTTGTCCTTAATCTAGGCTTTTATGGCTTCCTTTGAACTCAAATTTTGTTACAAAACTCTTTTTCTATACTTATTTTTTGAAATGTAAAAATTTTTATCTGTAGCTACATCAATGCATCCTTATCGATGCATCCCCATCCACACAAGGAAAAAATACTATAAATACATAACCAAATTTAGCCAAATTTTCACATTTGCCTCATAACCCTAGAGGAGTTTTTGCAATTTTTAGAGCCTAGAGCCTTCCCAAAGCCATAACTTTCTAACCACTTGTCTGAATTACCTTGTTCTTTGACCCTCAAGCTACTAGAGGTGAGCTTTATGTTGTGGGGGCCACAAACCTATGGTTTATGATAGAAAGTTTTTCAAAAGGTTTCTAACTTCCCAAGTTTTAACTAATAAAATATTGTTAAAATTACAAATCTACTCTAATTTAAAACTCATCAACAAACTTGAGTAGTTAAATAGATAAAATAATAATAAAATAATCCATCGCCATTATCATAGCTAACTAAAGTGTGACTTGCACAAATGAGAAAAGATATCAAAGGTATTAATGGTTACACATGAAACACTAATCCTGGGTTATGTTTATGATCACATATGGCACCAAGGAGACCATAGGATGGAAGATCATCCCAACAAAGGAAAAAGTGACACAAAGGGAAATGGGACCAGTAACCACAACAGCCCCAAGAAGATGAAGTAGAGACACATGCAATGGGACCTCTTTTGAAGGAGCTTAANACCCCAAGAAGATGAAGCAGAGACACATGCAATGGGACCTCTTTTGAAGGAGCTTAAAGTGGAATTTGTCTAGTAGATTTCCATAGTTGAGATAGGACAAACAAGGTAGGGCAAGGTGTCAAGGCCTAAGCCAAATTTGGAGGTCACTTTGACCAAGCCTACCTTGAGTGAATCCACTTAAAGGAAATCTATAAGAACTAAACTTTGACCTCTTCTTGGACCTAGCACTGAAGGAGGTCAAGACTTAATTGCAAGGATCCCCCATGTGGACTATCATCACTTCTAATGGAGAGTGGTACATGGAGGAAACCTACCTTTTTGGAACAACCACTAGGTAGACACAATTGTTAAAATCAAGGACATCAGTGTGTCTTATTTAGTTGAGGTTGTTGTAGATTGTTGTAGAGGTCTTATACTATTAGACATTGGGGAAACATTGGTAGAGATCCCAATACAAGCAAATCCTGGGTGAGTCATAAGAAGTACAACATACTAAGGTAGAGAGAGTTTATTTCAAAATTACAACCTACCACCTAAACCCAGGTGTAACTTAGTAAATTTACTACCTTCTCTACCCATGCATGTGCCACTCTAAGTGGCAAATTTCTCGTCAACCTCCATTAGCTCATTTTCGTGGATATTGAGAAGAATTTCAAAGAAAATGAGTGAGGGTGAAGGACACTTCCCTTTCCATGCTTGATTAAAAACCTTTGTCGAAGGGGAGACATAGCTCATTATGCCAATGATACCATCCATCATGCTACTATCACCTCTTGGCAAGAGATGATGAAGGACAAAGCATCAACAAAACTACTTAAGGAGAAGTAGCCACCACCACCACCCATCGTAGAGACAATATCGAAGGCTCATGAAGCCATTGAACACATGAGGAAAATCCATGAGCAACTCTTGTAGTAGCCGCAAGGAGAGCTAATTGGTGGTGAACCATCAATTTACCATCTAGCGTTGAGCCATCTCAATAAGTTGGCTAGAGGAGATTGCCCTACTGGTTTCCACCCAAAGAATGTAAGGGCCTACAAGATCAAACCCAAGTGTCCAAGAGGTTACAATGTCAATCCCTATACAACAGAAGTTTCTCAAAATGTCTAGGAACATTGCAACCTTCTCAATGATCTTGGTGGAGGATGAGGGGCTACCATCCTGGTGATGTAGCATAAAGGATAGGAAACATTGGTGGAGGTGATGGCCAACTGGGTGGTAAAAGCACTAAATGCTCTTGTAGTAGCCATGCCAAATGTTATTGCCCTCAAAGATGTGCATGCTTTTGCAAAAGCAACAAGAAAGAGGCTAAGTGTAGCCTAACATGAAGAAGTATTCGACCGATTGGTGGAGACTAGGCAATCACCTTCAAAGATCTTTAATCTCCCAGATGAAATTAGAGAAACCTAGTTAGAGCAACTAGAAACAAAGGGCAATCTCATCATATCAAATGCCCAACTTAAGGTAGCCACTAACGAGAACTGAAGGTTGGTTGTCAAGGTTGCAGAACTAAAAGCCCACTTAGCTGATCTTGCTATTCTCAGCTAAATCATCATGCAAGATGAAACTTTCTTGTAGCTTCATAACTGACTAAAAAAGGCTAAGAATTATAAGGAGATGATGGTCTTCAATGTGTTCTTATTGGAAGTAATTGCTACCCACACCAATAAGGACTTATTGTAAGTCTACAAATAAAACCTAATCTTGACCAAAGACATCCATCACCTACATAATGTTAAGGAACAAAAAGATCAAATATTCAAATTTTTGAGACAGTAGAAATCATAGATTACTAATGTAAACATGGATTTGAGAAGGTTGAAAGTGGAGAACCAAAATCTATCAATGGAGGAGGTTCAAGCACTTCACCAAAAAAATGACCATTGAGGTAGCTACCTAGAAAAATGAGGCCCTAAAATTTGAATGTGTGAAAAATCACTAGAGGGACTAGGTAGGGCTCCTTAAGGAGGTAAATGAGAAAGAGATTCAACTAGCCAAAGTGAAGATGAAGATGCCCTCTAGCACCCCAAGAGCCTCCACCACCTTTTGGTATTGTTTTATCTTCTCTTCATCTTTAGCAATTAGAGGACCATTGTTAGTCATTTTTTGTAAGGGTGTCCAATTTTGTTGTCTAGGACATTCATTTTTATCAATTTTTGTAAATCTGTACAATTCAGCACTCAGAGTCAGTCAAGTAGAGCCTATCAATTAATAATTCCATACCTTCATAATTTTGTAAGAAGCTCGATCTTATTTTTGTTCACTCAAGAATAAGTTTTCATTCAATCATGGAGGTATGATGAATCATTCGATAGGCTACATCAATGGACATGCATCGACATAGCCCTATCAACATAGTCCCAATGACACATCCTCATCAATGCATGGTTAGATTCATCAACGTGGTTTCTAGTCTTGCCTATATAAAGACACGTACCCACTACATTTATTACATATTAAGTTGATAGAGTAGGCAAGCTCTTGTAGTTTTCTTTCATCAAATTTAGAATATTTTCTGAGTACCCATAGTAGGACTTCAAGGATTGTACAAATTCTTATTCAAACATCATTGTACCTGAACACTTTGATGTATTGACAATAAAGACAAGATTCTTGGAATGCCTTACAACACTTAGGAATAGTTTCTTATTTCCATTATGCACTTAGTTAATTAATATCATTAATAATCATACATAAGTACGACCACCTCAAACATACCATTAATGCTTAGCAATCCAAGTTGTGTTATCACTTGGTATGCCTGGTAGCCTAACACTTGGTAACCCAATAGCATTCTTAACAAGTTTAGGACATGCATGGAAGGTGGGCCTAAATGCTTATGTTAGGGTAGTTAGATTAAAAAATTAGATAGTTAATTAGTTAATTCATAATTAATTACCTTTATTTTACACTTAAACTTAATTAGACAAAATATAAAATATATACATAAAAATCATGTGCCTTAGCTTATACTTAACCATACAAAGTCAACTCCCACAAGTAAAGCCAAGAAGACAACGATCGCATCTCTAAGTCATTATCTTTACCCATTAGTGCATTTAGGAGCTAAGTTCACAGAATTCAATTAAATCGCTAGTGCAAGGCTTACGATTTGTATGGTTGGGCATAGGGACTATTTGTTGGTCATCACATTTGCAAACAGCACATTAATTTTTTTCAATTAAAAAAATTTGTGTTTTAATTTTTTGAATGTAAATAAAATATAGATAAAGATGCCAATGTTGAAAAAAGGTAATCTTAAATTTTCAACATTTAAAAAAGTACAAATGAATTAAGAACTACAAATTTTAATTTTAAAAATGCACTTAAGATTGAAGTAGCTGAAAATATATTACAAAATAAAGCAAGAAAAGTTGAGAGAGATTTTAGATGAAAGTAAGAAAAAAATTTACTTCGATAAATTGGGATTCAACGAAGAGAGTTATGAAATGTATATATTGTGAAAAATAAAAAATTTAAGGTGTTTGGTGATTGGGAGTTAGATGCACAACACATAAATTAGATGCTATCAAACTTCATGCACAATCATCGAGACATAAACTTGCACAACATGGATTTTGAAAGATGAGAAAAAAGCTAGGTTCATTTCACAACACATATAATAAAAATAAAATTATCATAACAATGTAGTTCTTTATTGGATAACATAGGAAAATTTGCTATGAATCTCTTTGTACATTTTTAATATCATTTCATATGCCAAAGATGCTAACTAGAAAAGACTACTCTTCTTATACAAATCCAAAAGTTGGGCATGATTTTTTAATGTCTATTTCTCATTATCTTGAGGATCTAAAAAAAGGATATTATAAATTCCTATTTTCTTCTTCTTGTTAGATGAAAGCACGGATAGAACTTTAGAAAAGCATCTTATAGTAACTTTATAGATTCCAAATGACTTGGATCTTTAAAATTAGAATTTATAAAGTTGGTAAATGGAAAGAATGGTAGAGGAAAAACTATTTATGATACAATAAAAATATTAATGGAATAGAAGGAGTTTCTACTAAAATATTTTGTTGGAATATATGGTGCATTTACAAGACTGGAATTAAAAATGGATTTGTTTTCCTTCTTAGAAATGATGTCCTTATNGTCTAAACATGACCTTCTAAATTTTTAAAATTAAAAAAATTGATGCAAATAGAAACTCTTGAAGCTCTTGAAGTACATAATGTTCATTGGCTATTACGAGGATAGGTGCTTTAAAGATTAGTTATCTTGATGATAGTAATTTAATCAATTTGGAAAAAGCAAAGGATGAAGTTATGGTATAACAAAGAAAGAAATTTTTCAATGTTGTTCTTTCTATGATGGGTAATATACTTCAGAATTTGAACAAACTAAATATGGCATTTGTTGATCCTACTATACTTGGAGTGACCATAGATGTAACTATAACCTCTTTGAAACGAAATGTTTTAAGAAAAAATATTTTGCTAAATATACATTATATCTTCAAAGATTTTTGAATGCTTCTAGATCTAGATGGTTCAAGATATAGGATAAAAGAGAAACATTCACAAGCATGAATTATTATATAAAGAGTCTAAGAAGGTAATTGATAATAAGGTTACAGAAAGAAGCTTACAAAAAGTATCAGCAAATAACAATTGCAATGCCAATAAATTAATTAACTTCTTAAATAAAATATTTCCATATCTTTCATTCTTCAATGTAATTAAATTATTTATCCCTTATCATTATCCAATAGATATAGAAGTTAGAGACAAAGTTTCATCTAATTGGTTTGACAGAATTTGTACAGAACTTCAACAACAAATAGTTGATAATAGATATCAAGAAATGGATGTAAAGTTAAATTACATGGGTTTTTTGATACTATATTTTGTTCTTCCATTGCTTTTGTGATAAAGAAGCATGTGAAATATTTCCTACTACAAGTTTGTATGAAAAATTTCCTAATCTTTTGAAACTATAGCAAATGGTTCTTATTATTCCTACCAGTACAATTTTTATATGATAGAGGCTTTTCTCACTGAAATATAATTAAGGATATCTAAAGATCGCATTTTTCATTGGAAACTCTTGATGCTCTAATTCAAGTGTCATTAACATTAGAAAAAAAGATTATGAAATATGCGAGAATATAAAACATGAAATATATTAAAGAAAGTTATAGCTAAATTATTTATATTATCATATTTGAGTTTTATATAATTTAAAAATACTACTAATTCTATTTATTTTGAATGAGCAAAGGTTATGGAGGCTATTCAAGAAGTATTAAAAGCTTGCAAGATATTATAATTGAAAATATTACTATCTTGATATTTTAAAGATTTCCAATATTTAGTTTGATCCTTTTTAAAACATTTATAATGAAATGTTTTAATATTTATAAACCATTTTAAATGGATTTTTATTAATAAAATGTTTAATATTTATGTTGTAAAGGTACTTCATCTAAAGTATTTTATTTTTATTTTCATATGAATTACTATAAATCATTTTTAAAATTGATTTTTTATTCATATTTTTTAAAAATAATGTTATAATTCTAAATTTACTTAATCTACTATTTTTTAAAGAATTCTATTTTTGTTTTTTATGAATAACAAAATGACATGTAACGTAAATATGTACAAGCAAAATTTTAGGTAAAATTTTAAAAGCATGTCATGAAAAAGTTTCATGACAGGCAGGGATGCACTTCAAATTCACACCCTACACATAGGTGCTTATCAATCATCATCGATGACACCTTAGTAGTGCCTACCTGCTTCAAGAAATCCTACTAATCAAGTTTCCTAGCCGTAGCAGTTTCTACTTCATGGCCCCATAAATATACAATTATTATTGCCAAGNGTAAGCACATACATGAGAATTGTAGGACTAGGCTCACATTAGCCTCTTCATCTAGTAGATAGGATAATCATGCATGTTAGATAAAAGCCCACATCTAAGAAGGCTCAATGATGTTTCCTAAATGTCATTAAAGCATACCATATACTTTAGGGATAAGTTCCATTGTCATGTATGGAAGACATAACAAGATGATACTTGATGATGATGTTATTACCATATTCATGTTCAAGGTGGCTATGGTAGCTATTAAAGAAGAATACTTGCTTGAAAAATCATCAAATCTTAGCAGTCCCATGGTGAAAATTTAAATCAATGAGAAAAGCCACTACTCATCTCTCTATAACTTTGGTTTAGCATGAGTCAATCTCATCTCTTTATAGCATCACCTTGATTGGGAACTTTCTCCTCTCAAGGGTTCTAACTTTCGATTGGAGTTGGAAAACCAATCCTATACGTATATTGTGTGAAAAGTAAGTGATAAGATGACAACTATTATAAGCTAGTCATATCTTATAGATTTCCTAGTGATTAAGTTAGAAATCAAGGTGGAAGATAACCTCCCTATTATGATGGGGAGGACCTAGTTAAGTACGATCAATACTAGGTTGGTCTTCCAAGAGCTCCATCTCAAAATTATTAGAAGAGATGAGATCAGAATGATGATTTACAAGAAAATATCTTATGATCCTTCCTATTCATGTAGCACCATGAGCATGTGTTATTCAAGTTCCAAATGAAACATTTCACGGAAAATATCTGGTATGCCATAATGAACTTCTTTTGTCTCTAAGCATGCCTAACACTCAATTTAATACTCAAAGGTCTACCAAGTGATAAACATGGATTAGTCATGGGAGAGGAATACTTTATGAAATATCAACATTTTATTTTTCTATCATTTTTATTTATCCATTTAATAAAGATAGTATGTTTAGTTAGAATTTTCATACTTTTTGAACTTAATGGATAATCCTCTATGATGTTTTCTTTTCTTTTAGTGTGTTTGTCTATGTGTGGAAAAACCAATTAATGTACTTTATGAATATTCATCCAATAAGCTAATGATGGATGGATGAGTTACAGATGCAATGAGGATGTGAGAGTATCAAATAAGTCCAAAGTAAAGCCTTGATCGATGGAATGTCCATGCAATAGAATTTATCCACCCACTTTTCTTCTATCCATTACCTATGAACTAGGCTTAGATTTAGTAGGGAGCGAGAACTCACACTATGAGCTACTAAAGCTAATTCTACTGAAACCATGGGTAGGTGGTAAGTCTACTCTATAGGTTATGAGCTTTGGAATTCTAGAAGAGTGCTTAGTCACTTGCAAGATAAACATATGTCATTGAGGATCCTTATAATCATTGGATGGATCTAACTAGTGATGAGCCGCGATATCGCGTCGACCCCTACGATATCGCGTATGCGATATCGCAGCCCGTTGCCTTGTCTATAAATAAGAGGTGGCTTTCCCTTGTTCAATCATCTAGATCTAGATCCTTAGCCAAACTATAGCCATTTTACCATTCCAGAGTTAGAATAATTTCCATGTGCCCATAGTAGGAGTCTCAAAGTGAACGGATCTTTATTCGATCAAATTGTACTTGAGCACACATTTGTGTACGACAATAAAGATGAACTTTTTTATAAACATTGCAGCATATGGACTAAGCTAAATAGGATTTAATTATTTTTAAATTTTTAAATTCTTTCCTAATTAATTAATCTCTCTCAACCCTTAACTCTCCTAGTTAAGTGCATTTAGTATGACTGCTTTGAGCACATGTGTAACGCTTGGTAACCCAATAACGAGTAGCGCTTAGTAATCCTAGTAGCGTTGCACTCGTTCAGGGTGTGTACGGCAAGTGGGAACGAATACTGATGCTAGGATAATTAGAACTTAGTTAATGAAAGTTAGTCAATTAGTTTTCTTCACCTTTCCCTACTAGCATAGGTGTTAAAAAGATAAAAGACATAAAAATCATATACCTTAAACTTATTTAACCATACAACCATGAAAATACAAGTAAGTTTGGGAAGACAGCGATTGATTAACCTTAAGTGTTCCATTAGGGCGCATAAGCACTTAGTCCTTGGAGTTTGATGGGATCATGCGTGAGATGCTCATATTCATATGGTTGAGTGTAGGGGTACCTCGCCAGTCATCATTGGCGCCATTGCTGGGAACTTAGTTGTTTGTGCGCTACATAGAACATAGGAAATCATTCACATCATTGGGAGCTAGAATGAACCCTTAGGGTTGATCAAATGAAAAAAAATAAGATAATGGTAAACAGCACACCGAACAAGGCTAAAATGTCTACTTCTTACAAAAGCACTTCACCGCCTAGGAACAACACTAGAGACAGTCGGTGGCACAACACACATAACCAAGAACCGCAAGTTCCTCACCAATTCAGTGTGGTATATATTCATCATGATGAATATATACAAAAATTTACCTTTATCTTCCATCAAGATGAACAACTACATTAGAGAGACTTGGAGGGTAACATAGTGTTGCCTCTAGACAGAGCAACTCCCAACATGCTCCTTCATGCCCTTGCACGAATTGGCATGTCACAATTATACGCAGAGTATGTTGCATGTGATTATAACACAAGGGACTACCATCCCATAGAAGCACAATGTCAATGGGACTTGCGACAGGAGAGTTACTATATATCGTTGAAGGGCAAAGCCCATAACGCTCCACCCATCTTAAGCGAAACTGAGGGTGGTGAACCTATTTCAATAGGTTCTCCACAAAATGATGTTTTCCCTCCTAACAATGATGAGGAGGTGGTGTATCAAAACCTTCACTCCATGATTCACAACTCTGGTTCTGATCCCCACGAACACCAAGTGTTCAATGAGGAAACATATACATAAGATAAAGGCAGGAAGTCTGATCATCATCACGATTAGGGTCGGGATCACCAAAGAGAAGGTAGGAAACATCGTCATGATGATGGTTCTCCTTCTTCTTTACCTTCATCGTCACATTCACCCTCTCCTTCAATATCTAGATGTAGTCATAAGGAGCCTAACCATGAGGATAAGGGTAAGCAATGTGAGAAACCTCGTCGAGAGAGTCAAGAATAAGGACGAGGGCATTCTAAGGAATCACAACATGGAAGAAGGGAAAGTAGGAAACTGCGTAGACATCATAGATGCTACAAACAAAATGACCACGAAGAACCCTTACTTGCAACCCGAAACATGTTAGACATCACGAAGGCCGTTAGAATACCTACAAGGCACCAAAAAGATAGCACGATCAAGAGATTATACATGAATAATATCTCATGATTTGAGTGGGGATACAATGCTGATCCTCAGAACCACTTACAGGAATTTCACGATGCATGTTCCTTGCAGAACATCAAGAACGAGTGGCCAAAATTATGGTTGTTTCCAAGGACACTAGTAAAAGAAGAGAAAAGTTGGTATCAGTCCTTAGAACCAGAATCCATTCGAAGGTGGAGTACGATGCTAGAACTGTTTAACGATAAGTATCAAACATAATCCCAGGTGTCCAACCTGTGAAAGCAAATCCAAGGATGCTGATACTATGCATTATTACATTGTTTCCTAGGCCATGGTTACTCACAACAGGATCAACTACACCATCTCATAGATGGACTTAGGCATAAAACCAGGAGAACCCTTGGAATGTATGCCCAAGAGAGATTATCAGAGCTTAGGTTCCATCAAGTCCATAGATTTTTGGAGTAAGTAGCTAAGGAAGAAGAAGAGCTACATAAGAGAGAAAGCGTGGAAGAGTACAACCATGATCCTTCCCTCCGAAAAAGTGGAGTAAGATTCTGTGAGGAGGAGGATGAGTCACCACTCAAAGAGCTAGTGAATAGGAAAACCTTACCGCTTCAAAAATTAACAACAAAAGTATCGACAAAGGTAGATCAAATGTGGGACTCCTTAGATAGTAGATTTGAAACCATTCTAAAAATCGTAGAGGAGTCTAAGCAGTGAAGTAGTGACCATGATAGAAAGAAAAAGAAGGATTTGGACCTTGCACGTAACAAAGGTAAGGGTAAAATGGCTATCACTGAAGAGGTTGTGGATTTTCATACGGACAATGATGGTGGATGTGAGATATGCCAATATGACCATCCTAAGAGATGTTGCCTAATAATCTCACATCTGTAAGAGTCTGGGGTGTGTGCACTTAACCCACGACTTAACAAATGGCAAGCACCCTGACGGTTACCTTATCCCCAAGGTAACCCAAGGTAGTTCCACCAACCGTTAACGTATTATCCAAGTGGAACTCTACCACAACCTATTGAGCAACCCCAATAGTGGAACTACCCACAGTCCTGGGGGATGCCACTGCTAAGGTAACAATACCTTTACTGACAACCAAATCCATATGGCTACTACGTGCAGTAGCCAATCTCTCCACATGACTCTGTTAGTCACATGACATCCCAATGTCACTACCAAGCTCAAGAGTATTATAGGACTCCTTCTCTTGGGGGAGACACATCACATACATACCATCCTCCAAATCCATCCATCACTCTCACACCGATAGCTCCATTACCAATCACTCCAGTAATGCAAGGGGTACTCCCCACTCAACCACAGCAACCCAATGTCACGAGGGCTATGGATCCTCAACCCACAGTTGGTTTTGAAAACCTTATGCAAAAAAGATCTTTCTTCAGAACCAACAATCCAACCAAGCCCTCACCATCACAAGAGATTGAACATCTGAACACCTCCCTACCAAGTAGAGCCTCCTTCACTGTTTTGGGGCCTCCTTCAACCCAAAAGTTGAGCTTAATGCACACGGTTATGTTAACACATGTTATTACTGACTAGATTAAGGTGGGCCACCTTCCCAGGAAATTCTCTGATCTTGGGAGTCCTCTAATCTATCTCCAAGTTGTTGGGAATGAACCATGTAAAGCTCTTCTGGACTCAGGTTCTGGAGTCAACTTGATATCGAAAGAAATGTATAAAGCCTAAAACCTACCTCCACTAAGGAAGAGTAACATTTGACTAGAGCTGGCTGACCAGTCCATCACTGTTCCCTTGGGACTTGTGAGGACATTGTCACCTCTGCATGTGGTTGGTCATATCCAGCTGATTTCCTAGTGATACAAGTAAACAATGGTAAAGGGAACTTCCTAATAATAATGGGAAGAGCATGGCTTAGTACTATAGATGCATGCCTAGGAATTTGCAATCTTTCCCTGGAAATATCAAAGAAGAACACTTTTGGAAAGATCAAGAAGAAGAAAGTTCCATGTATCACATATAGTGACAAAGGGTGCCATTGCATGCAAAAATCATGGGTTATGCGAAGTTTAGCATTGCCTGCATGCAATCGATGTGCACAAGACATCAATATACAAAAGTGCTTGTATGCTGTAGCCACACAACAAGAAGACACCCAGTGGCTAATGGTTGATGAAGAGAGAAATTCGCTAACATGCATGGAACTCACTAAGGGAATAACTAGTGCTTACATTGAAAGCATAGGCACACTGGAGCAAGTCC
>MNCI01029717.1:18620-43458 GCA_015680685.1 Gnetum montanum
GGTGATCATCAATGCAAGAATTGTTCCCAAACAAAAAGAAAGACTACTAAAAGTGATAAAAAAGTGGTCAAAAGCCTTTGCCTAGTCATACCCCAAGTTAACCAGAATAGATCCTAGGATATGCCAGCATAGGATTTACACGGACCCCTCCATGAAACCTCGAAAACAACCACAGAGGCGATTGAACCCAAAATTGAAACAAATAGTAAAAGAAGAGATAGAACAACTTCTTAAGGTTGGGTTCATATATCCCATTGCTGATAGTGAATGGGTTAGCCCTCTAGTAATCATACCTAAAAAGGGAGGTAAATGGAGGGTTTGTATAGATTTTAGGCTACTAAACATGACAACATTCAAGGATCATTTTCCATTGCCATTCGTTGACCAAGTCTTGGACACCATAGCAGGGCATCGATATTATAGTTTTTTGGATGGCTATAGTGGATATAACCAAATACGGACAGCAGCAGAAGATCAAGCCAAAACAATGTTCACCAATCCTTGGGGAACTTTTGGATATAAACAAATGACATTTGGCTTGTGCAATGCTCCTGCCATGTTCCAACATTTAGTTCTAAGCATATTCCAACAGCAGATAGGGAACGGAGTGGAAGTCTTTATGGACGACTTCTCCACTTATGGAACAAGCTTTGATCAAGCCCTGAACCGATTAGAGCAAGTGCTAAAACAATGTGTTGAAACCAACTTAAGGCTCAATTAGCAGAAAAGCCATTTGATGGTCTAAGAGGACGTAGTACTTGGGCATAGGATTTCACATTCAGGAATAGAGGTAGACCTAGATAAAGTTAGGATCATCCAAGGAATCACCCGACAATTGGAAACTATCAAAGACATTCTGTCATTCCTTGGACACACTGGCTACTATAGGATATTCATTGAGAACTTCTCCAAGATTGCCAAACCATTGGTAGAACTAACGAAGAAGGATGCACCATTCGAATGGACCAAGGAATGTGAACAAGCATTCCAAAATCTGAAACAAAAGCTTGTAGAAACTCCCATTCTACAAGCTCCCAACTAGTCTAGACTATTCCATATAATGATTGACGCATCCAATTATGCCTTAGAAGCCATACTTACAAAGTTAGATGATCAAAAACATCCCTATTACATTCACTGTGCAAGTAGGAGTATAGCCAGTGCACAACTTAAGTACAAAACTATAGAAAAAGAATTAATGGTTGTAGTGTTTGCACTGGACAAGTTTAGGTACTATGTGTTAGGCTATAAGGTGTACATTCATACGGATCATAGTGCAATTAGGTTCCTCATGTACAAGACAATGGTCATCCCTCGTATTATACATTGGCTGGTAATACTACAAGAGTTCGATTTAACGATGATCGATTGAAAGGGCACTGAGAACATAGTTGCAGATCATTTATCTTGGTTGCGCTGGGACAATGAGGATGAATATATAGTGTCCGACCATTTTCCTGATGAAACCCTCTTTGCTGGTGTAGTGAACAACCAACCCAGGGAGACGAATTGGTATAGTAGCATTCTCACTTATCTTCTTACCCAACAAACACCACAGGAGTTGGACTTTAGGAAGAAACAACAGTTTCTTCATAGAGATAAGTACTTCATGGAGATTAACGGACAACTTTACAAAGTTTTTCCCAATGGCTTGATTCAATGGTGTGTGCATGATATCGACCAATTAAGAGTTTTCCAAGATGCTCATGAGGGCCCTTGTGGGGGCCACTATGTTGGGAAATGAATAGCTATTAAGATCCTACTTGCAGGATATTACTGGCCAACATTGTTTCGGGACACCCATCAATTTGTCCAATCCTGCAAGTGCTGTCAACGTGATGGGGGAATGACTACTCGAATGGAGGGTTCGCAACAATGGATTCAACCTTTAGAACCCTTCAACATTTGGGGAATAGACTTTATGGGGCCCATTACACCCATGTCCAATGGAAAATCTTACATCATCGTTGCCATAGACTATCTAACAAAATGAGCTGAAGCAGCTACTATTATAGACTGCACATCGTCTACAGCTGTAATCAACAACAAGTCATAAAAAAGTTTGGTGTGCCACGTGCACTTATCTCGGATAATGGAACACACTTCACGGGTGCAACCTTTTGGAAACTGATGCAACGCTTGGGGGTTGAACATAAATTGACTACACCTTATCATCCCCAAGCTAATGGCCAAGCTGAGGTCACTAATTGGGAGATTACTAAAATATTAACAAGGACAATTAGCAAATATAGGCGAGATTGGAGAACTAAACTGAATGATGCCCTCTAGGTATACCTCTCCACTTGGAAACTCCCTACAGACTACTCTCCATATGAGTTAGTATACAAAAAAATTTTAAAGCTTCTAATTCAAACAAAGCTCCATACACTATCCATGGCATGTGACCTCCACCTTGACCTTGATCTAGCACAAAAAAACGTGCTGGATGAAAACTGATTAGTTTCCCTATCATCAAATGAGTTGCACAAGGCACATAACAAGCAACATCATTACTTAAAAACTCGAAAGGTTAAGTATCAACTAGGAGATAAGGTTGTCTACTGAAACCCCACACATGTGCCACAATGCAAAAAATTTCAAACATTATGGAAAGGGCCTTACATTATTCATACAACCTTCCCCTCAGGAGCCATGACCATATACAAACCTGAAAGCCTTGATAAGAGATTACTGGTCAATTTGCAACAAATCAAACCCTTCCATGAACTTAGAATAGCCAATGCACATAATACCTCTAAGAGAGGACGACCTCGCTCATTATTTCAAATCTCTCCCTTCCAACTCAGTCATGGGGGAGATGGCCACCTATGCTGATTAATTGAGGCCCTTAGTTCCTTTATAAGTTTTTGTTTTACAAATTTCTTTAAGTTTTCTTATTTTTGTTTTGCAACATTGTTCATACTTTTTCGTTCATTTGTATGTTTATTTATTTTGTTTGATTCGTCACTTAATAAGTACTCCTAATGATGGTATGAACTATATTCCATTGATTGCTAATGTTTGGATTTTACCTTTGAGTTATGATGTTGATACTAAGGTATGGTTCTTTTGATATAACAGGCAATGAGTCCACATCATCCATAAGTCCATAAATTTCTATGGTCTCTCTTAGCTTGGAACTGTACAATCCCTTTCTTCAAAAGAAAATAATAAGAACTATCAACGAATCAGTAACTGAGCATTTCTCAAACTAAGGAAGGACTCAAGAACTAAAAAGGGTGTGACTTCAAGGGAACTTGATGCATTCGTGTTGGCCATTCTCTTGGGTGCTTGGATGTTTTCTTCTTGAGTTTTCCTTACCATTCTGATGTTGCTCCATTATCGGGAAGCTGAACTAATAAAAATTATAAGTCTTTGCATGGTGTGGTTCTCACGTAAAACATTTTAAAAAAAGGAAAAAAAAGGTGAGAATTAAAATCACACCCCTTAGATGAAATAATCATCTGGGCTACAAGCACTGGTTATGGAACTACAATAAACATGTTCCCTCTAACTAAGGCCCTTCTCACTTCCTACTTTCTCCTCTTTCATTTCATTGGAATGGTGGTGACTCTTTGGTGGAGGCATTCATGTTACTTCAGGTGGATGGATTGGTCAAATGTATTAATGCGAAGTCACTGGATGTGGTTTGTTTGAGGCTGGGTTTGGACTGAGATGTACTAAGTCACATTAACATTAATACACAAGGGGATGTACACCACCTTGTTCTTGAGACTCCATTTCATTCTCTTCTTGCCATCCTTCAATCTCCATTTTTCACCTCATTGCTGGTTGTATCAATAGTTCATATTTTGGTTGATGCATTATTTTCTTTTTGGTAAACTCTTATGGTTAAGACTTTAACTCTTGTTTCCAAATGGCATTCCCAGAGCCTATGGACTCTTTGAATGTAGGATTTTCAGGGCATTAAGGACATGATCCTACTTTGGGGAGGACCCACTGGCATTCCTATTTGGTGCATCTATTAATTTCTTTCGCAATCAACATTTATTTTGTTTATCTCCATCTTTGACATCCATTTTATCGGCGTTTTCATTATTTCTTTTTCTCCATCTTTCTTATTTCGTATCTTTTCCCATTCTCTCACTACCAGAGGTTTGCTCTCAGTCATGGGGGTCCTGGTCCAATTTTTTTGATTTTTTCCTAACCCCTACACCTTGCGTAGCCACCAGTATTATATCTCTAGATCCGCATTAGCCATATTACAACTTAGCCAATGGACCTTACACTAAGGCAAGGTATTAACTACATTGTGATTCATTTACCCTTGACTGTGTTGTGTGTGTAGATGGCAATCATACAACAATAGATTGGATCTAGAGGAAACACTTGGAAAGGATTGGTGCTAAAGCAGTTATTCAAGGAACAAGATTGATTATGTGCTTATGGATGGACAACAAAAGACGCACTCTTGGCATTGGTAGCAACAAACTTCTTCTTTTCTCTCTCCCTTCTCTCTCTTCTCTCTCAGCTACCAAATAAGCCTGGATGTCAAATGTGTATAGTGTTCACTCTGTTGTCATGAACACTAATTTTGCAATGTTTTGTAATGATGATCCATTCACATGTCACCCCATTCACCATTAGTATCATTCAAGTCAATAATCCCATACCTTCCCAATATTTTGTAAGGAACTTGAGGATAAGTTTTCATTTATTCATGGGGGTATGATGAGCTGTGATATCATGTACATGATATCACAGCCACGATATCACATTGGCCCCTGTGATATCGTGTACACAATATCGCAGCCCATTGCCTTGTCTATAAATAAAAGGTGGCTTTCCCTTGTTCAATCATCTAGATCTAGACCCTTATCCAAACTATAGTATTTTTACCATTCCAAAGTTAGAATAATTTTCATGTGCTCGCAGTAGGAGTCTTAAAGTGAACAAATCTTTATTTGAGCAAATTGTACCTAAGCACACATTTGTGTACGGTATTAAAGACAAACTTTCTGATAAACCTTGCAGCATATGGACTAAGCTAAATAGGATTTAATTATTGTTAAATGTTTAAATGCTTTCCTAGAACACATTATAATGTTGGTAGTAGCACCTTCTACAATCACTTTGGAGGTGTGGATGAAGCACATGTAGGCTAAGTTATTTCAAATAGACTAGATCAGTGAAGAGGTCCTATTTTTGAAAGATGGCTTGAAGCAAAAAATTAGAATGCTAAAGCATCAGTCCTAAGAATGGGAGAGGATGACCCAAAAGAAAGAGAAGCAATTATTCTACCTTTCCTAATAGGTATGAAGGCTATAGGATGAGATTTAAATCATGGCCCAATTTCAAGAGAAATACCTTTGTATATAGAAGAAGCATTAGAATATGCAATAAGCGTTAGCAAATAAGACTACCAAAAAAAGAAAGAGTATGATGAGCTCAAAAAGATTCATTTAATTAAGTAAGCAACCTGGGATATTAAGGTATGTTAACCACACAAACTTGTACCTTTTCTTAATTAATGAGTAGCTAGAGAGATGTCATTTCCCAAAAATTCGCAAGTGAGCCAACCCTACAGGAGAAGATACGCCTGTTGGAGAACATGTACATTCTCTACCATGAAGAAACTATCATAATGCTTGAGAGGAGACTCAAGGAGGTAGAAGAGTATGTGCAAGGAGAACAAAGGAGATGTTTTTATATGGTTGCTACTTTTTCAAGGTGATCATGCATAGACTTAAAGGATAAACTTCATCAAGGGATGGTCAAGTTGGACATGACCTAGCATAAGCTCTTGCAAGTAAGGAGAAGTTATGAGTAGTTCTAGGTAGATGCTAAGGAGTAATGTCAAGTGCTTCTACTAGATCAAGGACTAATGCATGAAAAAAATTAGTAGCTTTGAGAAAGGGTAACAAGTCTTGAAACCCAACCTCAAATATTTCACATGTCTACATCTAGCTCTTTAGGCTTCTTTCCATATCAAGTAGGCTCATCAAGGGGATTTTCCTCTTAGCCGTAACCCCTTGGCACTTCTTAGTAAGGTGGCTTTTATAGTATTATATTCATGGTTTGTATATTTGTATAATTATATTTCTTCCCATTGATCATGTCATATGTCTAGTCCTAGTTTTGTGTCTTGGGTGTTAAAGCTATAGGACTAGGTTTACTCAATCATGGGAGAATAATGAATCATCTAATGGCATTTTGTAAGTTTATTGAAAGCCTTGGATCTAGGAAGTCTTTCACACCCTATGTTTATGATTTTCACATGTATGGTTAAGGTGTCTATCTTCTAGGTTTGACTCCTGCCCCTACTTTTTACACTTCCAAGTTTTATGCATGTTTTAAGCTTCTTATAATGTTTCTAGATTCATTCAAGTACCCTAGAAACCTTCCAACATGTTCATTAGTATTTTAGTTCTCATTTGGAATTAGTGAGAAAAGTGCACTAGGAAGGGGATACAATTATCTTGCATTAGCACATCACCAACAGTAGCATAGTTGCACTGACACACATCCCTAGCATGTCTGGTTTGACTCCTTGGCTCTTCATGTGCTTTTGGTCTATTTTTGGGTTACCTAGGCTATGTTGATAAACCTCCATTAATCTCTAGGTGCTAGCAAACCTCTATTTTTATGATGGAAAAACTATAAATACTTGGGATGAGTTCTTACATATAACTTAGGGATAACTTTCATTTTCATTTGGCTTTTCACATCCAATTTTTTACAAAGAGCTCTTCCTCCCTTGGGTATGTTGATTTTCTTCCTTCCTTATTTTGTGTATTTTCAGTCATTGCTTTCACAAGTACAGCTAGACTCTATCAAAGTGCTATCTTACTTACATAGTCTAGAATCATTTGATTGATGCAAAGTCTAGTGTTTACATGATGAATAAAGCTTATGGATTTTCCTTATTGCATTGTTGATGTCTTAAACATAAGAACACTAAAAATATTTATTTCTTTTTCATTCTATTAGGCTACAAGGATTTGTTCCTTATACAAAGATTTCATGATTATACGATATGATGTTGAATCATGAAGGTTATTATATTTCATATGTAGTATTGCACCTATCCCTATGAGGGATTGTAACATAAGCATTACACATGTTATTAATAAGGATTGCAATGCATGTATGTTTCTATTTTTTTTATAATTATAAAACTCATAAAAATGATAAAATATAAAATTATAAATATCTTCTCTATCCTCCACCATAATTGTGACATCTCATCTTTGGGTGTCATTGCAAATGTCAAATATATGATATATTAGACATTATGCATACGACGACAATATACCAAATGTGAAATATACATAACATTCAATATTATGTGTAAAGGAAATAATAGGAAAAATTCAAAAAGAGAAAAATAAGAATGCTTTATTGATATGGAATAGTGTATCTGAATCATGCTATGAGAGTGTTCCTTGGGGTTTTCTTCCTTTGATATCTATCCCTTAGAGGCAATCTAGCATTGGCACCATGGTTAGGCCTATAACTGGCTAGAAGGAATGGCCATTCCACTTCCTATCCTACTTCACCTAGCTTCCATGACTTGCTTGTATCGGCTCCACCACTCCATGTTGGCACGACCTCTAACCCCAAGTATAATTATCTTAGGTCAAACCCCCAAAGGTTACCTCAAGACACATGCCCTTTGTTACAATACACCCTTTCGAGTCTTAATTAGAACTACCCTTTTGGGCCTTGTTACAATAATGCTAATACTTGTTATGAAGAGGCATCATCTTCATTGCAGCAGCATCAATTGGGAATGGAGATGTGAAAATCTACCCACCTTAGGTTTTATTTGTCTTCAAACGAGTCCATGTTCACTATCTTTTTCCAGCTCCAGTATTTCTTTCATGATTCTATGCTCCAATAATTTGATTTCTCCTTTGAAATTGAAGTTATTTCTTGCTTATTCTACAAAAAAATATATGTGAGAACAAGTTATATAAAAAATTAAATATTACTTTCTTAATATTTACCTCATTTTCTAAGATAATGACAAGATGTGAATTAAAGATCTACCAACCACCAATCACCAGTCCTAACTAGGGTCACACAAGATGTAACTCATATCTGGTTACCAAAGTGAAGGCAAGGCAAATTCTTTATTTCAACTTTCCATTATCTTAGATATTTTACTTATCTAATTAAGAAATAAATTTAAAACTAAGGAAAATAATCAGATTTATCAATAAAAGTAAGGGTGAGATACTTCCTGATCTTAATCAACCTTATGAATTGATGGAAGTAATTGTAATTCTACCATAAGTGGTATATGATCAAATGGTCTTGTTCGAGATGGTAAAGCTTAATCTTGATTCTTCTCTACTTCTTCTTTAGAAATTAACTCTAGTAATTTGGTAACTTGAAATAATTCGACATCATACCAAATATAATCTAAAGTGTAAATGAAGAATGTTGTTGATCCATCCTCATTAATCATAGTAGAGTAATTGGTAAACTATGGTTTGTGATGAGTACTATCCATCAACATCATCTATTCCTGAATTTTGGAATCTAATTTATCTACTGAAGATTCAAAATAAACAGAATATGCATTGGCCAATGGAATTGCAAGGTGAATTGATGGAAACATCTTCTTCAAATTAGGTTTATCTTTCAAAAATTCTTTTACACATCCATATTTTAAGAATTGATAGACACTACTTCCAACTTTTGCATTGAAGTCTCCATAAAGAATAAATGGCACTAGATCAGTATGGCTTAGGAAAAACTTATTCTTCAAACTTTCTTCTATTTACTTAATCAAGTATGCTCCTTAATGTCATTTGACATCTAGACATGTTGATTTGACAATAAAATGTGTGTTGGCTACACATACACATCTTTCTAATAGATGGACTTTTGGAATTATTGCCAAGGCTATGTGGTTTTTCCAAAATCTTGACTATTCTTTCTTTCCCATGATTTGAATTTCTAGAATTTCAAAAATCATATTTCCTAAACTCCATTCAAATCTTTGTACTAATTCAAACTTGGTTTCTTTATAAAAGATCACGCAACCATCCATGTTGTGATTCCTGCAGTAGGCTAATCTATATGGCTCAAAGGAAGAACTTTCACAAGAACCTTTTTGCTTATAAATACCTTTGTATCTCATCTTTCCAAGTCTAGTTGGAATTAGTATAGAAACATACATTGCAAGACTTCCTATATGCATAATACATCAACATCCAAATCTTGTAACTCGTCTAAAATGCATGGGTATTGATACTCATGCCAATCCAAATCCCATGGTGGATATAGCATATGTTGTTTCTCACTCATTAGGGTTTTTGCAAGCATGTTGTATGTTGCAAATTTCATTCTCATTCTTAGATTCTCTTTTAGATCATTTCTGTTCATCGATGTCATACATCTTATCGAAACAATAATTTAAGTCTCCATGTTGTTTTTCCATATATTTTGATTATAGTACGGATTGATATACATCTTCTTAATCATTGAAGACCATTCTATTTCATCAACTGATTCTCCAAGTAATCATCAATTGAATGGATACTTAATTGTTTTACTACATTATCTAATTTTAGCAATATATAACTACATAATCTAATTTTAGTAATATATATTTACATCATCTAATTCTTAACAGTCTTTTCTACTACCCTCCTGCCCCCCGGCCCCCCCTTAAGATACTAACTTTGGCAATGTAACTAATGACATGCCATAATGATCTTAAGACTAAAAGTGAAGATTAATCATTTGATATCATGGCCCAAAAGGTTAAATTTGTAAAGCATTATTTATGATGTTATCAAATTATTGGATACTTAGATGATAAATCTAGCCTCACCATTGAGTTCATAAGGGTGAAAAATGTTGGAAATGTTCATATCTTGAAAATTGACATCATATGCTCAAGTTATGCTAACATTAACCTTTTAAGGGTCTTTAGGTATTACATTGGATAAAGGATAAAAATTAATTTCTAGGGTTCCTTTTGACTAATCTAACTTCACTATTGTGTCCAAAAGGTTGAAATCTATAAGAAATGACTCTTCATTCACCAAAAATGATTTTTGAAATCAAAAGTTATGGCTTCTAAGGTCAAAGACCTTTGGTGCAAAAAATAAGACTTCCCAAGAGATCACCCATCCTAGTACTACAAAACAAGTGCACTTAATTATCAAATTTTCATCTGAGTTACTACAAAGGCACCAATTTCTGTTGTTAAAAATTATTTCTTTCAAGGCCTACACAACCCTTTTTTGCGGCCCACATGACCCTTCATGGGGCTTATGTGGCCCTTCCTAGGGTTCTCGTGACCCTCCTCACACTCTGCAAGGCCCCAAACAGGGCCTGCACAATCCCAAAATGCATTACCAAAGAGGGTTTTTCTAGCATTGAAGGGTATCAAAAGAGACGATGATCAATGATAGAAGAGGTAATGATCTACAATGGAAGAGCTGATGATCTACAATATGAGAGGCAATGATTAGCAGCATGATAGGCAATGATCAATAGTAGGAGAGGCAATGATCAACAGTGCAATAAGCAATGATTAGTAGCAGCAGAGGTGATGATCGATGGTAGTGGTGCTAGCAAATGGACGATGATGCATGGTGATCGAAACAGTGCAAATCATGGGTGCCCCTGCAAAGGGCAAAGGGTGAAGACCCTCAAACAAGGGCTACATAGCCCTCATAAGGCTTATGTAGCCAACATGGCCAACGTGGCCCATGCAGCTAGCAGGGCTAGCATGGCCTGTAGGGCTTGCGTGGCCCTCGTAGGCCAATGTGGCCTATGAAAAACTCTCTACTTTTTTTAAAAAAAAAACTATTAATATTTTCAAAAAAAATAAGATTTGGGATTGAGGTCGAACCCATGACCTTCCTCTTGCTTCGTTTTTTTACTTATTATTATTATTTTATTCTAGCTTGCCTCGAAAATTGATGCAATGGTTTAGCTGATGACAAGGTGGAGGTTTGGTGTTAGTAATTAACAATTTTTGGTTAATTCTCGATACTAATATTTTGATAATTTTTTAAATAATAAATTAACAATTTTAATAATTTAATATTATTTTAATGCACACATAACAAGAAAATTTAAAATGTGATATCTCCCAAATCATAAGTCTAATTGAGATAAAATTTATACCATTGAAATCATCTGAACAAATATTAGGCATTAGACATATTCTTAGGGTTCAAAAATGAAGTTGAATTTTTAGGGGTTTAAAAGGACCAAAATAGCCTATTTTATTAAACTAACATTTCTAGGCTGACATATAGTAACTTGAGGTCTTCTATATTACTTGGATAATGAATTTCAACAAAACAAGATTAATTCAGGTCATGGTTACTAACTTCCTTGAAAGAAATTTAACAATGATCCTAATCAATTAATAATTACAGTATTAAGATGGGTAAGAGTTACTTGGACCGGTGTATCATTGTCTTACCAACATCTCTTACAATTGATGAATCTTGATTAGGCATGATCAAATCTTCATTGATTAATGATATCCATGAAAGAATTTTATTGGTTGATGGAATATCTTAGACATATGATGCATCTAATAATGATCAATGATTTTCCTTGTGTCATGGCTTCATGGTTCTTTATTAGGTTCATGTTGTACTTAGCCCATGGTTCTGAATGGTTCTTGAATCGTGGTTTGCTCCAATACCACTTGTGACATCATATCCCTAGATGTCATGGAAAGCTTCAAATATACAATATATTACACATGATGCATATGAAAAAAAATACCAAATGCAAAATATATGTAACATTTAACATTATGTGTAAAAGAAATAATAGAAAAAATGCAAAAAGAGAAAGAAAAGAATGCTTTATTGATATCAAATAGCTTATTTGGATCATGTTCTGAGAGTGTTCCTTAGGATTTTCTTCCTTTGGCATTTATCCCTTAGAGGCAATCCAGCATTGCCACCATGGTTAGTCCTATAACTAGTTAGAAGGGATGGACAATCCACTTCCTTTCCTGCTTCACCTAGCTCTTGTGACTTGCTTGTACCAACTCCAGGTATAAATGCCTTAGGTCAAACCCCCAAAGGTTACCTTAAGAGACATGTCTGTTGTTACAATACACCCTTTCAAGTCTTAATTACAACTGCCCTTTTGGGTCTTGTTACAATAATACTAACACTTTTTATGAAGAGGCATTATCTTTGTTATGAAGCAGCATCAATTGGAAATGGGGACATGATAGTAGAAACATAAGTTTTCATTTGTATCATATGTATAATACCATTTATATTCATTATATGTAGTGATATACATGAATGTTCTTGTTAATCCACTCAACATCGTCTTTCAAGCTTCTGACTAGATCGCGTTACATTCTGTATGATAAATCTTATTGGTTAAAAAAAATGGAACTCTTATCAAATACCTATCATCTAGAAGAGCTATAGAGTCATATGGTTTATATGAAAAATTATTAAAACAGGTAGGATCTACTATTCAAAGAGAAATTAGGCAGAAATTAAATTCAACAATGGAGCAAGGATTAAATCAACATTCAAAAACTAGTAAAGTTATCTTGTTATATTAATAGGGGAATAAAAATAATTTGACCAATTATCAAATGATCATTGTGAGCTTTTTTTTTTTCTGCTAAGTTATTGGGCACTTTGCTAGAAACGAAAATCAGTTCTTGGGCTAAAGGTAACTAAGTCAAGGCAAGATGTCAAGAAGGTTTTAGATAAAATCACTCTACTATTGATTACTTAGTTACTCTTGGACATTGCACGGAATTTGTAAAAACACCCAATAAAAAAATTTTACTTATTTTATTAATTTTGCAAAAACATATGATTTAGTGATTTGTACAAAACTGTGGTTGCAGTTGCATAAAATTTGCCTCCCTTTAGATTTGATTGCAACAACTCAAATATTGTATGAGGTAGTAATTAATAAAATTACAAATATTTATGTAGAGAAAAAATTTTAATTCTAGAGCAAAATTAGAGTTAGACAAGATTATCTACTTTCTTCAATTCTCTTTAGTATCTTTATTGATGAAATGTAGGAATAGTGTGCAATAGGTAAGATAGTCATGCTATCAAAATTGGATCCCAAGTTATGAATCTTCTTTTGTATGCAGATGATTCTACCTTAATCTCCACTACTATAGAAGGTATGCAAAATATGTTGCAAATTTTAGAAAATTATTGTCATTCATTTGGTCTTCAAGTAAATGTAAATTAAAGTAAATTAATGATTTGGGCTACAAGAAATAACTATAATAACTTCCATTTTAGAGGTACTAATGTGGAAATAGTAGGATTATTTTAAATATTTGGATCTCATTTAAATGAAGAATTACATGTGGAAAAAGTGCATGAAAGAAAAAATAGTAGGATGTTCCAAGGCTCTGTATACTTTCCAAAACAAGTACAAGGTTTTAGACCTCTAGGCTTAGAACGTCAAGAAAACAATTTTAGGCTATAATCTATCCTACTATGTTATATGGATGTGTTGTTTGGGGACCTAAACCTAGTGCTAAAATTTTAAAATATATTGAAAGAGTATAAAAAAATTTTCTCCTTGATAAGTTAAAGGTGAAGATGAAAATACCTTACTTAATGTCATTATGTGAATGTGATTTACTATCTTTAGAAGCCAAAGCCTTATAATAATTCATTCCATAAATTTATAGCTTACATATCTCAAGGCAAGAAAAATTCTCTAATGTAATTTTTGAGGATTTGTGAGATTGTGATTGGTATTTTTAATGGATGCAATGGTTGAGAAAACAAAATGTCTTTTGGGAGGACATGCAACAAAATCCTAAGCATATTCACCAACTAGTTAAATAAAAGATTTTAACATAGATGTAGGCTATGGTCAAAGGTAAGAGGAAATTTTATTAACACCACATTAGATCTAATAAACTAGATGTAGAAGCTCACTATCTCTTAGCTACTATTCCCATCAAGTATCAGAACATTGACAGTAAGGTTCACTTAATTTCTCATCATCTTAGAATTGAAAGTGAAATATGGATTCAAGTTCCCCAAGAATAGCACATTTGTAAATTGTGTAAATTAGGAGCTCTTGAAAATTACTTACATGTATTTCTTTCTTATGCTATGATACCTATTTGATAGAGCATTATAATGTTATAGCAAAAAGCCTATATGATTTGTTTTTGATGCCCTCATTAATGCTTGGTCAATTTGTATCTATCTTTATTTTTCATGAAAATGTAATATTTGTCCAATAGATCCTATAGATCTTTAGATATAATGAAAATTCATTTCATTTCATAAACTATGAGTCTTATCTTTTACATTGGTATGAAATTTAAAATACAAAAAGCCTTTTTTATCTCCTTCACCCACTCACATACTATAGTTGAATCATCAATCCTTTTGAAAGTAGATGAATTGAACTTTGTAAATTTTTTAATCAAGTTTTAGTGTTAAGTTTCACTCTTGAAGCTTTACCTTGGATGTTCCCATTTCTTAACAAGTTCACCAAGATGTGGAGTAGATGTTTTTGCATGTTATTGAAACTTACCTCCTCACTAATCCTTCTTCTTAAAGGAAGCTACAAAAACTAACTCTAATCAATAATCTAAAATGATGCTCTAATATCAACTTGTCATATCTCACTAATTTGAATTAAGGATTTCCATGATTAAATTATATAAATTTTAATGCTTGGTATGTGTGACATCATAATTCTTATAACTTAAAAAAGAATCGATCATATGCATTACAAAACTTAAATTCAAAGTGCATGATAAATATAGAAAATTCACATTAAAGTGAATATAACATTAGTACCATAAATTATATCAAAAATATAATCTCATAGAATTGGTAATAGAATCCATTAGTACATCAATCTTAATACATTAAGCTCTTCAATACACCAATCTCAAAAGAAACTACAATTGAAAATAAAACGGAGAAACTCTATTAACGATGCTTCAATAACCATCAACCTTATAGCTCTTGCCACTTGAATCTACATATAAACATGTAGGAAGGATTAGCAATCTTCTAGCAAAGAAAATCACCTTGGTGCACTTAGAACAAGCTATAGGATGGGACCACATGCTGCATATAAAATACCATCTCAAGATCCATGAGATAAGAGGTCAAAATTAATACCAAGACCATGATATTACATAGAATGTCAAGAAAATAGATTAACTAGGATTGGTCTAAAAGTTGACCACCTTAAGGACTAGTTGGCCCAAAAGAATCTTAGCTATGTTGGATGCTGCAAGTGACTCTCCTTATGAACTAGTTGATTAAGTTTTTTTTAAAACTTGGATCGAATAAACTCTAAAAAAACATTTGTGGTTTACCTATCTCTATCATTTTGAATCATGACACCAAAGGATCAACCATGTGAACAATCACAAGTAACATAAGTAAGCCCTGGTGATAAGCTAATTCCCCCATAATACTTACTCATTGTCATAGCCCAAGCACAATCACATCTAACATAGATCAAGTATGGTATGCAACCATACCCTTCACAATGCTTGCCCATTAAGGTAGATTCTAGACCACCTAGGGGGGTACAATCATAGGTGATGTGGATTAAGTGTTAAAGATTAACTTAGACTATCCACAATGCCTACCTGTTAATCCTAAAAGTCTACAACCAAAAGGTTGAAATGCAAAAGAATACCTGAATCAAAGAACCATAAGTTATAGATGGTTCTAAGAACATGAAAATAACATGAAATTGATGAATTCTGGAGATAATGAGCTAACCATGATTTGTGATCTATCACAAGATGTAGATCATCAATTTTTGTTGAGTCATGATAAATTCCATGGTGTCAACATAAATAAAGGTATTTGTCACTACTTGTTTTTTCCTATTCATGACCTTTGGTCAAGTTGTGATCTAGTCACAACCTCACCACAAGTCATGGTAAATATCACAACTCAAAAATGTATAGCTCAACATGGATTTCATGTTCTTAAAAAATCATAATTCATTGTTGATGAGTGGCGAGGTACCCCTACATTCAACCATACGAATACGAGCGTTACACGTGCGATCAGGTCGAACTCTGTAAACAGACTAGTTGTGGCATCTAGACAGTTAGCCTTAGGTCATAGTTCATTGTCTTCCCACCTGGACTAGTATTAGCTTTGTCACGTATGGTTTAGTCCAGAGTGAGGTGTATGATGTGTTTCTAACCTAATGCTACTCCTAAAGGCAATGGAAAATAATATTAACTAAGCTAAGGGAGAAAGGGCAAGAAAATCTAATCTAACCTAAGTGCGATGAGCATTCATTCCTTGATTATCTGTACACATCTTGAACTTCGTGCATGACTACCACTGGGATTACCAAGCACAGATCCTAGGTACGCTACTGGGTTACCAAGTAGTCACACTTAAATGCTCGTAATCAAGTCGTACTCATACCGTGTTTTAACATGAGTTTAAGGGTGAGAGATATTAACTAGGAAAGAAATAAATAACAATTAATTAAATGATTAATCTAAGTGAATGCTGCAATGATGAAGTAATCTCAATCTTTATTGTCAGTCATGTGCATGTCGAAGTACGTCACACTCGAATAAAGGATGTTGTACAATTACAATCACCACACTGTGGGCATACACAGAGAGGAAAAGGGGTGAGAGAAAGAAATTAAAAACTTAAACTAAAACTGACTTACTGACTTCTAATGATCTCTAACTCATCTATCCACCTCTTATTTATGGATGAGGAGATAGGCTGCAATATCGTGTATGCGATATCGTGGTTGGGTTACGATATCGCGTACGTGATATCACGGTCGCCCAAATGACGACTCATCATACCCCCATGACTGAATGAAAACTCATCCTCGAGTTACAGTGATTACATAGTGGATAGGTATGGGATTATTGGATGGTGGAAATAAGATTATGCTAGAGTGTGGAGTGAAAAAAAAAACAAAGACACAACACAAAAAATGTGCTACAATCTACAGAATTTGTGGAACTCATGTAGTTCCTGGTGGCAGTGGCTCCTCCATTAGTGCTTTCCCTTTATCTTGTGCTCTAGGTTTTGAGAGTTGATGGCATTGGAGTATGGCCTAGAGCTTCTCCTCTTCAGTCTAAGGGTTTTGCACCATCCATGCTAATGTTTTAATGTTTGACGGAGTTGACACTTCCCATGAATAAGGTAGTTGTAGAAACATTTGGTTGGCCTTGACATACCAAGCCATGAACACCTATCGTTCCTCTTCATAGGCTCTAGCTTTATTCTTGTATTCTTGGAAATCTGAGAGCCATCAAGCCAAATCCATGTAACACCTTTTTGACCTTGGTAGCTTGCTTTCACCACCTCAAGTTCAGAATTTGCAACCTTTAGTTTCTCCAACAACTTCTTACATTCTACAAATTTTGCTTCGTATTTAACATAGGTGGTTGCTACCTACTACTCGAGCTCTATCCTCGAGCACCCTGCTATTAACATGGCAAGGTTGCCATACTACAGGTTTGCCAACTCCATGTATTCCATCAAATCCTGAATCTACAGGTCCCGATTCTTAACTTCTGCTTGGTGGGCAAAGGCATATGTGTCCAATATGGCCCACCAGTCAATGTGTTGAGCATTGATAGCATTGATGTGGGCCTTGGCCATATGGATCTCCTTCTCAAGGATCTGTTTGTACATCCCCACCTAATATCAGAAGTGCTCCTTCAACTTTTCATGTCGTTTAGCCTCATTTTGCCATGTGCTTATTTCAATAGCTATCTTTTTGCGAATTCGGCATACCTCCTCCATTGGGAGGGTTCTATTCTCGCTGGATAAATGACTTATGTCTTCGTTAACCTAGATGAATTGTTCTTGAAATTGATGAAAGTGTTCCTCGAGAACATTCGTTTGCTTGTCCACAGTGGTCAACCGAAGGTTGTCGGCAACGAGCTATTTATTTTCTTCCTGTAAGGTGTTGAGTGCTTTGAGATGTGCATGATTTTGCGCCTATGCTATAGAGGCATCCTAAATAGCCTTCTCTTTTTCATTAGCCACCTTTTTATTCTTTGTGATTAGCTTGGTTAGTTGCTTAGTTCTGAAATTATCTAGCTGGTCTGTGGGAACAAATTGCAGAGGGTCCCATTGTGCTGCTTGTAGAGCTAGGAGCTGCTCTTGTAATTTTTGCACTTCAACTTTAGCATGCTGAGTCCTCACTTCTGTTAAGACTAGCTTCCCCTTCATGGAAATGAGGTATAACTGAATTACCGTAACATCTTGAGGGACGTTAAACAGGGACGCCATTACTTGTCCTATTTGAAGTAATCGATCAAGTACATCCTCATGTTTCGTAGGAGTCATTAAGGTTCTGACCAAAGTTTGAGCATCTCGTGCTCCTGTGAGATCTACTGGTGGTACAAAAGGTACATTGAATGATTCTTTGATGTGGTCTACAATCACATCTATGGCTCCCGTGGCACCCTAATGTTGCATGACCATCATAGTGGCCCCTTCACCAATTTCTAATTGCAATTGGAAAGATATCCTATTTCCCAAGATCTGTTGTGACCAAACACTTCCCCCTCCTCCTATATGAATAGATACTTCACCCTTTGTGCGATCCAAAGAAACAGTGGGTTGAATGGCATCATCAATGACATGGAAGAGATTTGCGTTATCACGACTTCCCCAACTAACTGTCTTAGTAATGGCCCTAAGATGGATCATCAATGGTCTGTAGTCTTGCGATGACGATTGATCCTGGCCTATGCTGGGCCCTGCTTCCTATTGTTGGCTAGGTCCTATGCTTGGAGGTTGGCTAGGTCTTGCAAGTTGAGTTGTCATTGGTCTAGCCATCTATTCTTCTTCTTCTTCTGGTCCCAGCATCTCACCAGTAATTTTCTTTGCAACTAATGGCTTTAACAGTTTAGCATAGGAAGCATTTTGGTCTTTCCATAGGACATCATTGGTGTACCCCCTAATACCAGCATGTCGGCAAAGTTTTCTGATAAGACAAGGAAAAGGCAATGCCATCTTCCCTGTCTTCCATTCCTCGAACCTCCTCAGGATCTCCGTTAAATATAGATAAGGCATGTTAGCATTAACCTTTCCCATCAGCACTACACATCCTCTTACTGCATACATTGATATTCTTTTTAAGCCCTTCATGGGGAAGAGGTGATATGTTCCAATTTTAAAGTAGATCCTCTCTTCCATCATCAACTCACCAAATGTCTTATCTTTTCCTTAATCGTTTTCCAACCAATCCCATCACACATCGAGGTCAGAATGGGTGGATAACTGAGAAACATTGGGCCTTGTATTCGAAAGGTTTAATACTTCCTAAATGGCCTGCATAGAGAAATCAACTGACACACCACATATGTTGACAGTGGTGCCTTGTTCCCTATTGTACCAAAATTGGTACGTCTCCCCTAGGTACCAGGCACCACTTTCAAAGAGGATAGGCCATAAGGGAGACCCTTTGAGGTGATCCCTAATAGCCTCGGGAGAGAACTCTGTAAAAGATTCAAAGTTTAACTCCATAATCATTGTAGCGAATGTGAACTTTTTGTGGATGGCCTAAACACAATCTTGGGGCAATGTGAGATGTTGTCCCTGTTCAAGCACTACAGCAACTCCTCCTTCTACCTACTAGGACTGTACAGTAGGAGGGTCCTCTTAATGAATACTAAATGATTGCTCCTCCTGTTCTGCATGTTGTCTAGCAGGATCTTGTCTTCCACCTCTCCTGGGTCGTTTGCTTCCACCTTGAGCAAAACCTTCCTTTTGTCCATGTTTTGGGGCCATCTACAATTACACGGGATCAATTGTTAGTAAGGTTGTTACCAAAGTTTGGTTATACCTTACTTCTTACCTTAATTAATGATCTTATTTTATCTCTATGTGATATTGCCCGAAATATTGTAATCATGAGTCCGTTTCACTTAGGTGGTTTCTAATTTCAAATTTCCAGTGTACCTAAAGGATTAAATGATTGTTTGGCACATTTTATTCTTAATTTACAACTAATGAACATTAATAATGTCCTTTGGGTGATGATAAATTCCAAAAAATTTAGGCGCTATTTGGTAGGTGTCCCGCCCCCATGACTAAGCTGAACATTCTGGGTTCAAGCAGGTTCAGACGGAATTAAAATTGGAGTACCAACGAGCGAGATATGGATATGAAAGCAAGGGTCACACAATTGCAAGTCGTAGAGAAAATTTTGAAAAACTCCCCCACGTGAATGGCAAGAAATGATGCTAAGTGTTGCAGGGGGATCACCTATTTATAGGGTTGGAGGAACACGATATCGCATACGATACATCGCATACATGATATTGCGTCGGCAGTGATATCACTTACACGATATCATGGCCTATTGATGTTTAGGCACGAGGGAAAATACTAAATTTTAAAGGTTTTTCCTGGAATCAAAAGTTGAAATCAAGACATGTGACATATGTTGAAGGGGTTCTCAAGTAATTAGATGGTTTTAAAGGCACGAGTAATGATCTGTGGGTTTTATCAATAAGGACCTTGGGTGGTAGAGAAAAAGGCTATGTGATGGTACATAGGAACATTGATTTGGAGGGATAATAATAATAGGGAAATAATGTTATTAAAAATAGGTTGAGGATAAGAGATGGTGGGTGTGAGCTATGTCATAAGTGAAGGTTACAAAAGATTACACAAGTGGGTTCTCCCCAAAGCAGGTTCCAACCTATAATGCCCTTGTGTAACCACACTTAAAGTGTTCGTGGGCACTAGAAGGGTTAAATGTAATCCGCACTGATTCCACAAAACACACATGTAAATATCACTAAAATGAGGTAAGAATTCTATGTTACACATGACACAAGCTACAGTTACATGAACAGTGAGATGAGACGAAGTATAGAAGGGATCGTAGAGATTGGAACATGAGGTAACTAACCCAGGGCACAGTGAATCCTACATGTAAAGCACGATTAATGTGTCATCAACCCGTCATTCCAAGATCAGGACCAAGTCCATTCTTCTGACCAGTGACATCGCATTGTTTCATCCCATGATGAGCAACTATGAGAGTACCATAACAACAAGGCATATGATCACTTGGCATTTTATTCAAGGGAGGAGTGATTTTTGTTTTGTGGCACTTTTTTCTTAAAATACTGAATCCAGAGAAGCCACCAACCTTCAAGCATGGTTGCATGTCTTTCTAGTGGGACTCCCTAGAACAACATTGGATTTTTGAGTGCCCTTTTGATTACTCTTACTCCCATTTTCATTAGATCTACAAGGATCTTAGTACAACCAGGTTGCATGATAACTCCCATAGATGTTACCAAAGAGAATCCACAAGTCCCCTTGATGTCACATCCTAATCATTCCCTGTTGGTCCATCCTTCTTCATTCTAGGTACAATGAACACAAAATTAATTTNGTAAAATTAAAGAAAAATAAAAAATGGTTATTAATCCTACTTGTTATTAGGATGGGGGGTATCCCCCATAACTAATCCATTGAGGATGGAAAGGATTAATAAATGAAAGATGAGGATCCTTGCATGTTGGAAATATTCATACTTGGTCATATTTACCCCATCAGGGTTCACACACCTGATTATAGTAAGCATAGTGGGGCAATTTATACGATGTATTTCTCGAATAACGAGTTGACCCACTATGATATTTGGGACCGTTAGATGGTATGCAAAGATTGGGATGATGCCTTCCATGGCTATGTTCATTAGGTCATATTATTGTTGGAGTGTGAGTTGGTGGCCCTGATAAAGTAACATTAGGCATGGGATTTGAAGGTAAGGGTGCACCATAGGTTTGAACTTGTGCCGAGTGGGAGGATGCAGTGGCCTCAAAATTATGTTGTCCCTTCTTAGGGTCATTTCTAAAGAAGGGGTGCCTCCACTGTTACTAAGGTCTCTCACTGCTATTGGAAGTAGTAGCACAAGTAATGTTCGTGGGTTGTTGCTATGGTGTAGACACCTTAGGAACAATTGGTGGCAATGTAGAAGGAGGGAAAAAATGAGAATGTTGAAATTGAGGAGCAGTGTAAGGTACACAACATGATGGTTGTGTTCTAGGCATGGGCTGATAGTATTGAGGAGAATGATAATGCGGTGAGATAGAGTATGTTGGCCCAGTTGGGAAAATAGGATGTTGAACAAGATAAGCGTTTGGGTTCGAATGATATGAAGGATGTCTCCAGTTTAAGGGTGGTCTCCCCCATGACTGGGATTGTGGCCACTGTGATCAAACACAGTATCTCTGTACGAACTCTGGATGTAACGTGTTTCCCCAATGCTCATGCAAATGTAACAATATTGGGCATTGGCCCTTGGGGTGATTGTACAGGCATATGTTGCATTCATACGTATGATTGGAGCTCTTATTTTCCTTATCCCTTCTTTCTGATTGTCTGCTGTTTTGTCATGTTTCTTGGGTTGTCAAAACTCTATCTCCAATGATATTGATAAATTTTCCACACTTTTTATACATCCATTCCAACATCTTATTAATATTTGCCTCAACTTCTTCTAATGATTGTTTTACCACCAAAGATGATTCTTTCTCCTTGTGATAGGTTGATTTCTCCTTTTTATGATTATGGACCTTTGTTAAGTTCAGATTTTGGTCCCGTTGATGTTTTTTAACACTCTCCCATCTAGGGATTTCTTTTTCTTCTTTTGCTACCCACTTAATAAGCTCTTGGACTTGATGGGTTCGTAGTTCATATAGTTGATCTTGGGCATACATTCCTAAGGTCTCTCTTGTTGCATAATGAAGCCCATCAATAATATGGTACATTAGCCTTTCCTCGGAGAACCCATGGCCTAGACAATTGTTTAACAGTGCATAATATCTTTCTAAGGCCATGTCCAAGGGTTCATGTTGTGCTTGTTTCTATCCTTGTATTTGTTTCCTTAAGGCTAACACTCTTGCGTAGGTTTGATATTTTTCGTTAAAGAGTTCTACCATTATTAACCAACGTCATATTGAATTTGGTTTTAACGATCTATACCATACTTTTGCTTGGCCAACGAGCATCATGGGAAAGAGCTTAAGTTTTTGCCACCCATTATCAATGTTATTCCATGTGTAGGCATCATAGAAGGCTTGTAGATGTTGATGCAGATCTAAGTCATAACCTCCTGAAAAATTGGGAAAGTTGTTTAAATCGAGCCTAGGTAGACGGCTCTCTTTACAATGCCTACGTGAGATTTGAACAACCTCTTGTATTTGCATTAAGCTTGTAGTGGCCAGTAAGGGTTCATCGTCATTAGGTAAATTATGCTTTCGTGTGTTGGGATGACGTTGTTTTCATTCATGTTTATNTGGTGCTAATGATTAGTGGTGAGATACCCCTACACTCAACCATATGAATACGAGCGTTACACACACGATCCAGTCAAACTCCGCAGATGGACTAGTTGTGGCATCTAGACAATTAGCCTTAGGTCACCTGCACTAGTATTAGCTTTGTCACATATGGTTTAGTCTAGAGTGAGGTGTATGATGTGTTTCTAACCTAATGCTACTCCTGAAGGCAATGGAAGATAATATTAACTAAGCTAAGGGAGAAAGGGTGAGAAAATCTAATCTAACCTAAGAGCATCCATTCCTTGATTATTCGTACACATCCTAGACTTCATGCATGATTACCACTAGGATTACCAAGTGCAGATCCTAGGTACATACTGGGTTACCAAGTAGTCACACTTAAATGCTTATCATCAAGTCATACTCATTCTGTGTTTTAACATGAGTTTAAGGGTGAAAGATATTAACTAGGAAAGTAGTAAATAACAATTAATTAAATGATTAATCTAAGTGAATGCTACAATGATGAAGTAATCTCGATCTTTATTGCTAGTCATGTGCACGTCAGAGTACGTCACACTCGAATAAAAGATGTCGTACAATTACAATCACCACACTGCGGGCATACATGGAGAGGAAAAGGGTTGAGAGAAAGAAATTTAAAACTTAAACTAAAACTGACTTACTAACTCCTAATGATCTCTAACTCATTTGTCCACCTCTTATTTATAGATGAGGAGACAAGCCATGATATCGCGTATGCGATATTGTGGTCGCCCAAATGATGACTCATCAATTGTGTAGTCATTGTTGATAAGTGCCATCTCATCATGATGCATGGTCTATGTCAACATGTTTACCATGAGTCATGGTTGTGAAAAATGTTATTAAAGACATGTTTGAAAACAAAGGAAGAATGAAGGTTATTATAGAAATGAAACCAACGTTACAAATATGATTATAGTTAACATTATATTATCATGAGAAATACATAAACCTAAAATTATAATCAAAAAGATAGAATAAATTGAGGTACATTAAAACATCAGAGCTTAGAATCAATTGTTCTACCTTTGTAGGTTTAAAAGGCCTAGGATAAGTAAGATCTGATCTACTAGCAATACCAAGAATCACCAACAAGAGATAATTAAATAAAAATACTAAGAGAATGTCACATAACACTAGATTAATATCCAAACTTAGGATTTCTAATTTAATATAGAAGTAATGGTTCACAATAGTAATTCTATTTATTAAATTTCTTGAAAATTAGAAAAGCTTACCAAGGGTCCACTAAATATTATCATGTTGTAGTTCTCTTAGAAAAATAAATTAAATAACTCTTGTGAAAGAATTAGAAAAAGATAATAATCTCCAAATATATGAAAGTACTAATTCACAACATATGCCACAATCTTAACAACCTACTCCTATTAAGAAAACACCAAGTAATTAGTAGTTTTCAAATACAAATTCAAAAAATTGAATACAATCATATTTTATAAAATGATAATAGAACTTTTAAAAATAAGAATAAAACAAGAACATTTATTAGAAGAATTCACACCTTATTAAAAAAATAAG
>MNCI01029717.1:44175-59217 GCA_015680685.1 Gnetum montanum
TTCATGGATAATTTCTCCACCTATGGCTCTAACTTTGAGCAAGACTTAGACCAATTAAAGTAAGTGTTAAAGAGGTGTGAAAGATAAATCTAAAGCTAAACTGGTAGAGGAGCCACCTCATGATCTATGAAGGCACATTCTTAGGGCATATGATTTTAGAAAAAAACATTAAGGTTAACTTGAAGAAGATCAAGGTCATCCAAGAAAATAAATAGAGACCTCAAACAATGAAGAATGGGAGGTCATCATCAAACATATAGGGTACTATTGGTACTTCATTGAAATTTGTTTCAAGATTTCCAAACCATTGGTATAGCTTATAAAGAAGAATGCATCCTTTAACTAGACATAGTATTGTGAGAAGACATTGGAGCTTCTCAAATAGAAGCTTGTGGAGACTCCATTCTATAAGCACTTGACTAGTCCAAACCATTTCACATTATAATGGATGTATCCAATTATGCATTAGGAGTTATGCTCATGCAAATGGATGAGAGTTCTTTAATATGTGCATGAAGGAACATGTGGTGGTCATTATGTGAAAGAGTGAATTGCTATCAAAATGATCATCATCAAATTCTTCTAGCTAACTCTCATCAACATCAATTTGTTAAGTCTTACAAGAATTATCAAAGAGATGGTAGGGTATCAACAGAATTTGTAGGACTATAATAATAGATATAACCACTAGAGTCTTTTGATCTATAAGAGATTGATTGCATGGGTTCATCACCTCTTTTTTGAATTATAAATCATACATTATCATGGTCTTGGATTATTGTACAAAGTAGGTCAAAGAAACTATGATAACCGTTTCCATTGTAACAACTATTGTTAAATTCTTTTAGTAGGACATGATAAATAGATTTGAAGTGCCTTATGCACTTATATCTAACAATGAAACTCATTTCACTAGGCTAGCTTTCAAGAAGTTAATGTAATGCTTAGAGGTAGAACATAAGTAAACAATACCATATCACCCCCAAGCCAATGGATAAGTTGATGTTACTAACTAGGAAATAACTAGAATACTAACATGCATAGTTGGTAAATATAGGAGAAATTGAGGCACCAAACTTAATGATTCTTTATGGGTTTATAGATCAACATAGAAACTTCCTATTGGTTACATCTCATATGAGCTAATGTAGGGAAAATTACCTAAATTGCTTATGCAAACTAAACTTCGTATACTTAACATCACTTGTGATTTGAACTTGAATCTTACCTTAATACAACAAGTGACATTGGTGAATCTAAATATGGTAAGTAAAAATACAATGATAGGCCTTATGCACAATGAAGTTCATAAATACTATAATAATATGAGACATGACCTAAAATTTAGATGCTTGGATCTTCAACTATGACATAAGGTCCTTTATCATAAACCAAATCAAATACATCAAAGTAATAAATTTCAAATGCTATGAAAAGGACCATACATAATTCATGTAGTTTATAGTTCTAGTATCTTATAGATTTATCATACTTCAAATCCACAAAGACTTATTCTTATCAACATCCAATAAATAAAGTCATTCCATGAACCTTGTAGGAATAATGCCTTTAATACCTCTAATAATGTTATTCCAAAGTCCATCTTTTGCATCCTCTCTTTAAAACTCAATCATTAGTGGAGTTTTGTCATTTGAACTAAGCTAAGTATAACTTTTATGCATTTTTGTTTTATAATTTTTTGTAATTTTATAATTTCTTAAATATTTTTTGGTTATTTTTTATTTTCTAATTCTTCATATATTTTTCATTTCTTCATATTTTCTAATTTCTTCTATAACTTTTTAATTTCAAGTTATTTAAAATTCCTTTAATAAATTATCTCTTGTGTGTAAAACCCAACCTTGTTATTTGCATTATGTCATATACTATTAGAATATCATATGAATAATTATGCAAAAATAAAGAGATCACATAATTCATCTCTCCATCTCTATAAATAAATGTTCCTTTTCATGGAAATAATATTATTCTTATCACATAAACACTAAAAATGAACCCACATGTCCACAACATTAAGCACTGTTGATGAGCGACGAGGTACCCCTATGCCCAACCATATAAATCACTAAGGCGTTATGCACAATCCAGTTGAATTCCATGGAACTATAGTTATCTCATACACTCATTTCTGTAGGAACTGAAATAGCATTGAGAATGTTCATTGTCTTCCCAACTACACTTGTGAAGTTCAAGGGTATAGTTTAAGTGTAATTGAGGTATATGATTTTTCTTACTTTATACTTTATGGATTTGGCTTCCTACAATAAGAATGAAGAGTAGAGTAATTAAGAATCTAATGCATCTATTACCTAGCTAGCCTAACACAAGTAATCACCCCACTTTCCTAAAGGGATATAGCATTGCTGGGCTACCAAACGTTAAGCGTTGCTGGGTTACCAAGTACTATATGAAAGCTTGAAGTGGTCGTGCTCGTGTTCATTAATCAACTGGAAATAAATTACTTAATTCAAATACATTAAAGTTAAGAGCAATAAAGCAAAGTGCAATAAAGAAAATATTAAGCTATTCTTAGTGCTACAAGGATTGTCAAAATAGTTCATTTTATTTCCACCACACTATTGTGCTTAGGTACATCAATGCTCAAACAAAGAACCATACACACTTTAGACTCCTTTTGAGGGCACTCAAAAAATATTCTAACTTTAAGGAGAAGAAACCGCAAGAGATTCACTACCTTGCTTAAAAACTAAAAATGACTAATGAAAAACTTCTAAAAACTGGAGTCCTAGCACGATATTTATAGGCTTAGGATATATACCCCGACATCAGATCTAGGCTTTAACGTTGCATACGCAATGTCGTGGCCTCGACATCACATATCCAACATCACAACCAACATCAAACAGTGATTCATCATACCCCCACAACTAAATGAAAACTCATCCTTGAGTGAAGAAGAGGAGGAACAAGTTCTTTACAACATAACATATTAGGCATGTATGGGATTATTGCCTAACATGAAAAACTGACTCAGATGAAATAGACATACAAAATCTGAGTGCCCAAGTGTACAGAATTACAATTTTTACAACATTGGTGTTCATTATAGGAGAAGTGAACACCCTCGATAACACTGACATCTAACACCTCTTAGCAGTAGAAGAATGAGAAAAAGAGAGAGAAGAGATCCAACGATCATGAACAGTCCTCATTGTGTGGTACTGCTACATCACCCTTGGTGAAGATAGTCCTGCTTCTAGTCCATGCCTCCCACTGCAATCACAATGGAATCATGAATTAGTATGCAATGTGTAACACATAACTATTAAATGCCTTGTCTCGTGAGTTGTTAAACTTAGCTAGGTTGTGATTGTGGTTAATTGGTTCCTTGAGTAGTGTTAGTAGGAAGGCTGACAGATAGGATCAATTAAATTAAGTGTCCATTTGAAAAAAATTCAATACAAGGAAATAGTTGAAGAGGGTATAATATATCACAACAATAAAAAGAAAAATTCATTAAAAACTATTGTGAAGATGTGCACAATTGGATGTCATTGATGGGGTAAACAAAAAAAAATTAATTATAAAAATGTCTAAGGGTAAGGAACTTAACTAACCCAACCAAAAGATATGTAAGTGGGTCCTCCCCAAAGCAAGCATAGGCCTTTTATGCCCTTGCATAACTTCAAACTAAGGAGTTTCTAGGCTCCGTGGATGATTAATGGTTACAAAATGTTAAGTACAAAAACCCAGAAGTAACTAACTAAGAATTCTGGCATATTAAACCAAGACATTGAATCAAAACATGAAACTGGCAATGAGGTGGAACATGGAAAGCATAGGTGGATGAGAGAGAGAGTGGAATGGAGTTCCTAATTATAGTCACATGAAGTTCCTTGTGAATTTTATGGTTAAATAAATTGATAGGATCCATCCTTAGTCCAAACCAAAACCAACCACTTTCAATGACTTCACATCAACATTCTAAGACCAATACATCCCCTGAGACATAACAGTGCTTCCACAAAACAACCATCATTCCTTATTAAAGAAAAAGTAGGAAGTAAGAATGGACCTTAGTTAGAGGGGACTTGTCTGATAACTAGTGCTTGTAGCCTATTTATTTTATCTAAGGGGTGTGCTTTGAATTCCCATTATGTTTTTTTTTAATGGACACCACACCATGCAAAGATACATGCATGCATTTTTTCCAAGGGGTGTGCTTTGAATCCTCATCATTTTGTTTTATTTTTTTTTATTTTTTCTGATGAGAACCACACCATGTAAGGACTTATTCAACTTCCTTTTATTGGATGACATAAAATAGTAAGAAGTCCATAAAACACACAGGCACATAGGAAAATAGAAAAGTACAAAGAATACCAAATCCCCTTGAAACCACACCCTATTTAAACCTTTGAATCCTTTTCAATTCTGAAAACTACCAAAGTCACAAATTGGTTAAAGTTTTATTAATGAAAAAGGGATTGCACATTTTCAAAACAAGGAAAACTATAGAATGTGTGGATGGGTGGATGTTGTGGACTCACTGCTTGTTACATGAAAAAGAAACCATGTCCTAATTATCCATAACAAAATTCAAAGCCAAAAACCATATACCAATAATCAAATAACAAGAATAGTACATACCACCATCAAGGAATGCATTACCAATGTACCTGGCACTTATTAACAAAAAGCTAGAAAATCACACCAAACAAAACAAAACATAGAAGAAAGTGTAAACTATTCAAGAAATATCAAATGTACTAACGATGGTGTAAAACAAAAAATTAAAAAGGATTAATAACATAAAAATAAAAAGATGTAAAACAAAATGTTGTAAAATGAAAAATGTATAAAACGAAAAAAAGTTTAAAAAATGAAAAGTTTCTTGAATGGTTAGCATGGTTGGCCATCTCCCCCATGACTAAGTTGAGAGGAGGAGATCTAAAATATTGAGTGTGGTTGTCCATTAGATGAGGTGCTTGTTGTGTTAGTTGGCATATGCTCATGGAAAGGTTTAATTTGTTGGCTGTTGAACAACTATTTCTTTTTTGGGCTCTCAGATTTATAGATCATCATGACCCCTGAAGGAAAAGTTTCATAAATGATGTAAGGTCCTTCCCACAATGTTTGGAACTTAGTTCATTGAGGTACGTGTGTGGGGTTTCAGTAGAGAACCTTATCTCCTGGTTGAAATTTGACTTTTCTAATTTTTAAGTCAAGATCTTTTTGTTATAAGCCTTGTGCAACTCATTAGATGATAAAGCTACTAATCAGTTTTTGTCTAACAAGTTGAGATTCATTAATCTTTCTTTTTGGGCTAGACTTAAGTCAAGGTCAAGGTCATAAGCTGTTGAAAGTATATGAAGTTCAGATTAAATAGGAAGTATTGGTAGTTTGCCATACACAAGCTCATAGGGAGAGTAGCCTATAGGAAGTTTCCAAGTTGAGCGGTAGGCCGAAAGGGCATCATTGAGTTTTGTGCTCTAGTCCCTCCTATACTTGCTAACAATTCTTGTTAGTATTCTTGTGATTTCTGTATTAGTAACCTCAACTTGACCATTAGCTTGGGGATGGTAAAGTGTTATGAGTTTGTGTTCAACCCCCAAGCATTGCATGAGCTTCCAAAAATTAGTGTGTATAAAATGAGTTCCATTATTAAAAAGTAATGCATGTGGCATACCAAACCTATTTACAACATTTTTTTGTACAAATTGAGCAATAGTAAAGGATGTACAATCAATGACGGCTACTACTTCTATCCATCTCATACAATAGTCAACAACAACTATGATGTATGGCTTTCCATTTGACATGAGCATGATGGGATCCATGAAATCAATGCCCTAGATGTTGAATGGTTCTAAAGGTTGAATCCATTATTGAGGTTTCTCCATTCAAGAATTCATTCTACCATCTTGTTGGCATCATTCACAAGAGCAAATGAAATAGTAAGCATCCCTGAAGAGTATTGGCCAATAGTACCTTACCATCAGGATTTTAATGGCTGTGTGTCTCCTAGCATAGTGTCCTCCACAAGGACCTTCATGAGCATCTTAGAAAACGTGTAGTTGATCAACATCAAAAACACACCAGTAAACTAGGTCATCAGCACAGACCTTGTAGAGGTGTCCATTGATTTCTATGAAGTGCTTTACCTCATGAAGAAACTGCTATTTCTTCCGATGGTCCAACCCTTATGGCATCTGCTAAGTGAGAAGATAGGTAAGAATGTTATCATACCATTCTGGCTAATTGGGCATTTGTTCAGTTATTACTCTAGCAAAGAGGAGTTCATCAGGAAATGTATTAGATAATGGGCTTTTTTTCTCTTTGTCATTGCATCGCAACTAAGAAAAGTAATTAGCAACCACATTCTCAATGTCCTTTCAATCTACCATTGTAAGATCAAATTCCTGCAAGATCACTAGCCACTGTATGACATGGGGGCTCAACATTGGCTTGTTCATTAGGAAGTGGATGGCACTGTGGCCTGTGTGCACAAACACCTTGTATCCAAGCACATAATGCCTAAACTTTTCTAGAATAAACACCATAGCCATCAATTCTTTCTCTATGGTGGTGTAGTTCAATTGTGCACCCACAACTTCAATTAATGTCATGGATATAATATGGATGTTTTTTGTCATCTAACTACATCAGCACAGCTCTTAAGGCATAATTTGATGCATCTATCATGATATGAAATGGTCTAGACCAATCAGGTTCCTGTAGAATTGGAGTTTCTGCAAGCCTTTGTTTTAGTTGTTAGGATGCTTTTTCACATACTGCAGTCTAGATGAAGGAACCATCTTTCTTTGTTAGCTTAACCAACAATTTTGTGATCTTAGAGAAATTTGCTATGAATCATCGGTAGTAGCTAGTGTATCCAAGGAATGACTGAACATCTTTAACTATTTTCAGCTAGTGGGTTATTCCTTGGATGACCCTTATTTTTTTAGGGTCCACCTCAATTCCTACTTGCAAGATTTTGTGCCCTAGTATAATGTCGTCTTGGACCATGAGATGACTTTTTTGCCAATTGAGCCACAAGTTAGTTTTGACACATCATTTTAGCACTTGCTCAAGGCAATCCAAGGTTTGCTCAAATGTAGCTCTATAGGTGGATAAGTCATCTATTAATACTTCTACACCACTACTGATCTACTGTTGAAAAGTGCTCAGGACCAGTCGTTGAAATGTGGTAGGCACATTGCATAGACCAAATAGCATCTTATGATATGCAAAAGTCCCCCAAGGACTCATGAACATTATCTTTGCTTGGTCCTCTGGTGTAATTTGAATTTGGTTATAGCCATTATAATCAGCTAGGAAGCTATACCAACAATGCCCTGATATTATGTGTAGTGCCTAGTTAACAAATGACAATTGAAAATGATCTTTGAATGTTGCCATATTCAGTAGCCTGAAATTTATGCAGACCTACCACTTACCATCTTTCTTTGGTACAATTATGAGTGGACTAACCCACTCACTATTCGTAATGGGATAGATGAACCTTGCCTTAAGGAGTTGCTCGATTTCCTCCTTGATGATTTGCTTCAATTTGGGGTTGAACCGCCTCTATGGTTGTCATTTTGGCTACATGGCTAGGTTGGTGTAAATGTGATGTTGGCATATCCTAGGATCAATCCTTGTAAGTTTAGGATATGACCAAGCAAAAGCTACTAACCATCTTTCAACTACTTTCAATAGCATCTCTTTCTATTCTAAAGAAAGTCTTGCATTGATTATAACCAACTTCTTATTTTTCAAAAACACGTATTCCATTCAAGCCAGTAACATTTTTAGCTCAAGGGGCTATTGCTTAAAGTTCTTAGGAATTTCCAACTTTTCCTAATAGGTATTATCATTTGTATCATCAGAGAGTTGGTGATGAACTTACTCTAGTTTATTCATGCTCNCGAGCATGAATAAACTAGAGTAAGTTCATCACCAACTCTCTGATGATACAAATGATAATACCTATTAGGAAGAGTTGGAAATTCCTAAGAACTTTAAGCAATAGCCCCTTGAGCTAAAAATGTTACTGGCTTGAATGGAATACGTGTTTTTAAAAAATAAGAAGTTGGTTATAATCAATGCAAGACTTTCTTTAGAATAGAAAGAGATGCTGTTGAAAGTAGTTGAAAGATGGTTAGTAGCTTTTGNCGATTCCAATATGATGTTGCTCTTCTTAAGAGAAGGCAGATTCTAGGAAATGTACATCTCATGAGAAATTAAATTAATACCAGAACTTGGATCAGGTAGAGCCTTGCATGGTTCATACCTAGTAATCTACAAATAAATCAAGGGACTTCTAGGATTGGCTAATTTCCTGGGAAGGTTTCTTGCACAGATCCAATCAAACATAGTATGAATGAGCATTACACTATAGATCCTTGGTAGAGTTTAGTTTGAAGGAGGCCCAAAGAAATTTGATATGGAGGAAGAGGCAGGAGTAGGGTTATCAATCGTGGATGTAGTTGAGGGCTTTAGTGGACTATGGGGTCGAAAGAAAGGTCTTTTCTTTGATTGAGCATTCAACACCTCTGATTGATGATTAGGTTGCAAATTAACAACTCTCATAGCATTGCATTATTGTGGTTGAGCTGGCAATTCACCCTGCATAGGCAGAGGAGTAGGTGGTAGTTGTGCAACTGGAGGAGGATTGTATGCAAGGATAGGAGGAGGATAAGGATAGGAGGTGGCATCCCTTCTTTCATGTGGAAAAGTAGTTCAATAGTAATCAGAAGGGTGGTAGTAAGGCTAAATATTAGAAATGTGACTAGAAAAGTCACATAGAGACATGGGTTGCTGAATGTGATAACCATATGGATCAGGCTACCGGTAAGGGTATTATTGCCTTGGCAGTGCAAATGCCCATGATTGTGGTTGTTTCCATTGTTAGTACTATACGTATGGTTGTAGTGGAGCTCCACTAGGATAATACAGTTGTTGTTGGTGGAACTACCTGAAATTACCTTGAGGATAAGACAACCTTTTGGATGTTTGCCTTTGTGTAAGTCGTGGATGTAAGGCATACACCCCAGACTCCTGAAGATGTGACACAATAGGATAACATCCCTTAGGATGTTCATATTGGAAGACATCACATCCATGATCACCAACTAATTCACTATCTGCAACCTCTTCTATTGTAGCAATTTTGCCCTTACCTTTGTCATATGCACATTTAGCTTCCTTGTGCCTCCTGCGCTCACGGTCACACCTTGTTCTTTGGACTCTTTCACTATTTTGAGGATAGCTTGAAATCTGCTATCCATGGAGTTCCTTAANCGGTCACACCTTGTTCTTTGGACTCTTTCACTATTTTTAGGATAGCTTGAAATCTGCTATCCATGGAGTTCCTTAACTAATCAACCTTGGCCATAAATTTAGATTAAATTGTTGAAGTGACAACTCTTTCTTATGAATCCTCTCATCAAATATGGATTCATCCTCACTATCGTAGAATTGAACCTCCCTCTTGCATATGGAAGGATCATAGTTGTACTCCTCTGCACTTTCTCTTTTTCTTAGTTCACCCTCCTCTTTGGTGACTTGCTCTATTAACCTTTGTACCTAATGGACAGTTAGTTTTGACAATCGCCCTTGGGCATAAACACTAAGGGTTTTCCTCATTTCATTACGAAGCCTTTCTACAATGTGGTGAAGTTGAGCCAATTGAGAATAATCATGGCCAGGGCATTTGTGCATCAAGACATAGTATCAGCCAATGGCAACATACAAGGGTTCGTGTGTTCCTTGTTTCCACCCTTGAATTTGCTTGCTTAAGTTGCATATCCTAGAGTATGTTTGATAGTTATCATTGAACATCTCAAGCATGGTATTCCATCGTTTGATAGATTCTAGTTCTAACGACCAATACCAGTTCTTTGCTTCTTTGATGAGTGTCCTTGGGAACAACTTCAATTTTTTCCACTAGTTCTCTATGTTTTACAAGGCACATGCATCTTGAAAAACTTGAAGATGATTTTGTGGATCAGAGTTATATCCTCCTTCAAATCAAGGAACATTGTTCATGTCTAACCATTTAATACGATGATCTTTCACATGCCTTGTTTGGATTCTAACTACCTTCGCAATGTTAAGCATACTTTAGGTAGTAAATAGAGGCTTATCGAGGCCTTGATCATGGTGCCCATGATGCCCTCTACTACCCCTTCATTCATGGTGATGTGCCTCTCTTAAACAACCACACCCCTAATCTTGTCTATCCTAACGATCCCTTTGGTTATTTTCATCATTTCCATTGTTGTGCTCATTTTGATCACCTCCATCATGATCTCACATTCTGTGGTCATCGTCAGAGCCAAAAGAAGCAGAAGATGACAAAAGGGAACAGGAAGGAGAATTAGCATCATCATGGTACCTACTATTGCCTCTTTGGCACTCGCAACCATGATCACGATTATGCTTCCCATCAACATCCTTATCTTGACTTGTCCCTCTGGATCCTTCTTTGTCATCTGATCCCTTGTTACTAGAATCAGGATTGTGAACTGTGGAGTGCAGACTCTAGTTTTGACCTTCATTACTAAAGTCAAAGAGAGGAGCATCATTGTATGGAAAATCCCTAGAAAAGGGTTCTCCACTAGCTTGTTGGTACAACATGAATGGAGGATTGTTAAGCCCTTTTCCCTTTGAAAAATCATAGTGCTATTCTAGCTACCGATCTTGCAAGCATTATGCTTCAATGGGATGATTATCCTTGGCATTGACATCTTTCACATTATACTCCCCATGGCAATCTTGAAGACCACATCATGAAAAAATTTGATAGAGCATTGCAGGAGTAGCCTGATTAGGCAACAACACAATGTTGGCCTCCATGCCACGCCACCATTGCTATTCATCCTAGTGTAGGATGAAGGTGAAGTTTAACATGTGCTCGTTAGGATGGGTATATATAATTCAGTACTGTTGAGGCTTTTTTGAATGAATGTTATTAGCCTTGGGTGGAGAAGCGCTCCTATGAAAAGAAGACATTTTCAGTTAGCAAATAAAAATCACAATGTGCTCTGAGAATTTTTTGTTGTAATTGTGAAATAAGATATGACTCTTAAGCTCATTCCAATGATTTAAATACTTTCACTGGGTCCTAGATAGCACACAAAACAACAAAAAGATCCTTGGCAATGATGCCAATGATGAGCGGCAAGGTACCCCTACACCCAACCATATGAATCACTAAGGTGTTACGTGTGATCCAGTAGAATTCCAAGGACCTATAGTTATCTCACACACTAGTTTCTCTTGGAAGTGAAATGACATTGAGTACGTTTGTTGTCTTTCCAACTACACTTGTGAAGTTCAAGGGTATGGTTTAAGTGTAACTGAGGTATATGATTTTTCTTACTTTATATTTTATGGATTTGGTTGCCTACAACAAGAATGAAGAGTAGAGTAATTAAGGATTTAATGCATCTATTGCCTAGCTAGCCTAACATAATTAACCACCCCAATTTCCTAAACACATATAGCATTGCTAGGCTACCAAATGTTAAGCGTTGTTGGATTACCAAGTACTATATGAATGCTCAAAGTGGTTGTGCTCATGTTCATTAATCAACTGGAAATAAATTACTTAATTCAAATACATTAAAGTGAGTAATAAAGCAAAGTGCAATAAAGAAAATATTAAGCTATTCTTAGTGCTAAAAGGATTTTCAAAAGAGTTCATTTTATTTCCATCACACTGCTGCGCTTAGGTACATTAGTGCTCGAATAAAGAACCGTACACACTTTAGACTCCTTCTATGGGCACTCAGAAAATATTCTAACTCTAGGGAGAAGAAACAACAAGAGCTTCGCTACCTTGCTTGAAAATTGAAAACTAACTAATGAAAAAATTCTGAAAATTGGAGCCCTTGCATGGTATTTATAGGCTTAGGGTATATACCCTAACATTGGATCTAGGCCTTGATGTTACATATTTGATGTTGCGACTGACATCAAATAGTGATTCATCAACTATTATTGTGGAGGGTGTTAAACCCAAAATATATATATATTAAAAATAGAAATCCATAATACAAAAGCAAAGGAGTACTACAAAGAGAAAAAACTCCAAATCAATAAAAAGAAAAGGACTAATTGTTTTGAGGATGTCTTTTAGATTTTCATTTTTACAACTAATCCTAAAAAGTCTTTTCTCTTAGGTAGGAAATTAAACATTCCATGAAAAGATTAATATTGATTAGAGAGGGAAGAAGCCCCTACCCTATCAATAGAATCATCATTATTAAAAAATATTATCTTCATATCTTTACCAATAGCTACAAATGAATTATTAGTAGTTATAATATATTGAACATGTTTATTTTGAATATTTGACATGTAATCACATATAGATAGACTTCCTCAATGTTTTTTAGTATGAAGAACTAACTAAAAACCATTTGAATCAACAATAGGATTCTATGAAACTTGAGGAACACAGGAAATTTTATTGTTAAGCCCTTCTTTAGTGATCACAAGCATATGAGAATATTTTATTAATATTTTATTTCCACTTCAATAGAGGTTAATTATTGGTACTAATTCTTAGGATCATTATTTTAATACTTGATCTATGAGGTGTTAGAAAAATTTCTAAAGAATATTTTATCAAAGCCTAGCATTTGATACCCCCATGATGAAAAGTGACATAGTTGAAGCTCGAAGATCGAAAAATGGGTAGAAATGGGTAAGCAGTGAGAAAGTTATGGCTCTTGGAAGATTCTAGGCTCTAAAAAATTACAAAAACTCCTTTGGCTCTAGATGAAAAATGTGAAAAATGAGCTAAGTGTCACACATATTTATAGGATTATTGCACTACATCGATGGAGCTATGTTAACATAGTTGATCGCATCAATGAAGATGTGTTGACGTAGCTATTCATAGCTATGTTTTAAATTTAAATTTTGAGGGAATTTAGGAGAGCTTGGAAATAAAAAATAAGAGTCAAATGGAAGCTAGAAAGTCAGGAAACCAAGGTAACAACATTTGATGAGGTTCTAGTTCATGAATTAGAGTGAATTGAGAATATGGAATGAGCAAAGATAAGATGTTCCTAAGGCAAAATTAGCACAAAACTAGATGATTCAAGCTATCAAGGTTATCATAACCAAATTAAGACCTATGGTTACGGAGTTTAAACTAAAAGAAACAAAAAGCTATGCAAGTGGGTCCTCCCTAAAGTAGGTTGATACCAAAAAATGTCCTTGCATAATCCCATCACAAGGAGTTTGTAGGCACCCTAGATAATGAATGATGGTTCAGGTTAAACATCATATACTTGGAAGGGATTACTTAGGATCATGTAATTTACAAAATGAAAAGTAATAGATGACCATAGTACTGGGTAGTGAGGTGATGAAATCAAGTACAAGAATGATTATGAGAGAGATTAGAAGAGGAAAATTCAGATCATAGTCACAAGAGATCCTTTTATGGAATGTGTGATTAGAATGATCCTAATATCGGTTTGTTTAGAGTCTAGACCAAGTTCATACCATTTTTAGTGGCTTCAGATTGATGCATACCTTCTTTCCTACCATCATGTGTCAACAACAATCACAGAGAACAATCGTCACTCCAGAAAAAGAAGAAAAGAGAAGGAAAAAGTATTTACATATTATTGAAGGAACAACTTTAGGCATGGGTAACATGTCTTTCTATCCCCATAACTAGTGCTTATATCCTAAAATATCTTTAAATAGGTATGCGTTTATTCCTTCTTGTTTATTTTTTTTATGGAATGGGAACCACATGTTACAAAGACATACTTCCTTTTACAATTTATAGGAGTGATGATATGTTTAGTGAGGATCCATAGAACTAAAGAAGAGAACTCAACAAATCTTCTTGAGGCCATACCATTTTTGATTCCCACTTGATCCTTTTCCAATTTGTTGGGTAATGGGATCACATGTTACTTTTTAGTTTTCATGTGAAAGAGCCATCATGCTTCCAAGATATAAATCTATTGATGAGACAAATGAAATGGATGGATGTTATGAGCTCACTGCTTAGTACCATTGAAACACTAATACCTTATTAGTAGAGATCATAATCCAAAAAAAAAGTTGACCTATAGAGATGATTACAATCTTGATAGCTGCATTTAGTAATCATCAAAGTTAGTAATAATAATGGAATAAAATCAAATATCGTAAATAAAGTCAAAATAAAGTAAAATTAAAATATCTAAAATAAATATTAAAGAGTAAAGAAAATAGAAAATGTATAAAGAATGATGTAAAACAAAAAAGATGAAAGACTTTTATCCCCTCCAAGGTATTAGAGTAGATAGTCTCCTCCCCTATGACTAAGTTGGAAGGAGGAGATTTAAGAAGTGAAGTGAGATTATTCCCAGGCTAAGGCATTGTGATTATGGCTGGTTACTTATAAGTTTGGTAAAGGGTTTTAGTTGTTAAATGTTGACCAACATATGCTTTTAAGAGCTTGTTGGGTGGTAAATTATCATAGCCCTAGAAGGACAAGTTACATGTACAATGTATGGTCCTTTACATAATGTTTGGAAGTTAGATCATTGAGGCACATGCATGAAATTCCAATAGAGAACCTTATCTCCTATTTTTGAATTTAACTTTTCTCATTCATGCATCATGACATTGTTTGTGGTATGTCTTGTGTACTTCATTCATCATAAGAACTACTCTTCAGTTTTCATCTAGCATGTTGAGTGTCATTAGTCTTTCTTTATGTGCTAAGTTAATGTCTAGGCCAAACTCACATGCAGTTATGAGTGTATGAAGTTTGGTTTGAATTGGAAGTCTAATTTTCCATATGCTAAATCATATGGAGAGTAGCCTTTAGGAAGTTTTCATGTTGAGCAATACTCCCATAGGGCAGCATTAAGTTTGGCACTCTAGTCTTTCCTATATCTACTAATGGTCCTTGTTAGGACTTTATTAATCTCCCTATTAGTTATCTCAACTTAACCATTGGCTTGGAGATGATAGGGTCTTGTAAGTTTATGTTCCATCCCTAAGCATTGCATTAACTTACAAAAGATAGCACCT
>MNCI01029717.1:64338-85732 GCA_015680685.1 Gnetum montanum
CAAGTCCCCTTGATGTCACACCCTAATCATTCCCTCTTGGTCCATCCTTCTTCATTCTAGGTACAATGAACACAAAATTAATTTTAGGTTTTAAAAATGTCAAGAATACCATTGTACCCTTGAACAGAACCTCTTATTTGTAGAATGGATGAGTGGGTGTAATGGGCTCAATATCCAAATAATCGATCTCTTGAGACTTAATAACATAGAACACACCTCAACCAATGATCCACATGAGTTTTTTATTCATAGATGAGATTACTTATAGAAAGACAAAAATACCAAAAAGAAAAAATGATAAAACAAGAAGGTCAAAAATGAAAAACTGGAAAACAAGAATTGAAGAATTGAAGAAAATAAAAAGTGGTTATTAATCCTACTTGTTACTAGAATGGGGGATATCCCCCATAACTAATCAGTTGAGCATGGTGAGGATTAATAATAAAAGATGAGGATCGTTGCATGTTGGAAGCATTGGAACTTGGTCATACTTACCCCATCGGGGTTTACACACTTGATTATAATGAGCATAGTGGGGCGATTTATACGATGTAGTTCCCAGATACCGAGTTGATACACTATGATGTTTGAGACTGTTAGATGGTATGCAAGGATTGGATTGTTGCTCTCCATTTTTGTGTTCATTGGGCCGTATTGTTGTTGGAGCATGAGTTGGTGGCCCTAATGAAGTTACATGAGGCATTGGGTTCGAAGATAAGGGTGCACCACAGGGTTGGACTCGTGCTAAGTTGGAGGGTGCAGTGGCCTCGGAATTATGTTGTCCCTTCTTAGGGTCATTTCTAAAGAAGGGGCACCTTCAATGTTGCTGAGGTTTCTCACTTCTGTTGGTAGTAGTAGCACAAGTGACATTTGTGGGTTGTTCTTGTGGTGCAGGCACCCAAGGAACGGTTGGTGGTGAGGTAGAAGGAGGAAAAAAATGAGAATGTTGAAAGTTAGAAGGAGTATAGGGTGCACAAGGTGGTGGTTGTGTTGAAGGCATGGGTTCGTAGTATTGAGGAGAATGGTACTGTGGTGAGATAAAGTGTGTTGGCCCAGTTGGAGAAACAAGATGTTGAACAAGATAAGCATTTGGATTCGGATGATATAAAGGGTGTCTCCAGTCTAGTGGTGGTCTCTCCCACAACTGGGATTGTTGCCACTGTGATCAAACACAGTATCTCTATACAAACTCTGGATGTAACATGCTTCCCCAATGCTCATATAAATGTAACAATATTGGGCATTGGCCCTTAGGGTGATTGTACAGGCATATGTTACATTCATATGTATGATTGACAGTGGAGCTCTTATTTTCCTTATCCCTTCTTTCCTATTTTCTACTATTTTTTCCTACTTCTTGGGTTGTCAAAACTCTATCTCCAATAATGTTGAAAATTTCTCCACACTTTTGATACGTCCATTCCAACATCTTATTGATCTTTGCCTCGACCTCTTCTAATGTTTGTTGTGTTGGCAAAGATGGTGTTTCCACCTTGAGATTGGTTGATTTCTCCTTTGTATTATCATGGACCTTTGTTAAGTTAATACTTTGGTCCTGTTGATGTTTTTCAACACTCTCCCATCTAGCCATTTCTCCTTCTTCTTTTGCTACCTGCTAAATAAGATCTTGGATTTGATGGGTTCATAGTTCATATAATTGACCTTGGGCATACATCCCTAAGGTCCCTCTTGTTTCATTACGTAGCCCATCAATGATATGGTACATTAGCCTTTTCTCAGAAAACCCATGGCCTGGACAGTTGTTTAATAGTGCATNTCCACGCGTAGGCATCATAGAAGGCTTGTAAATGTTGATGCAGATCTAATTCATAGCCTCCTAAAAATTTAGAAAAGTTGTTTAAATCAAGCCTGGGTAGATGGCTCTCTTTACAATGCCTACGTGAGATTCGAACAGCCTCTTGTATTTGCATTAAGCTTGTAGTGGCTAGTAGGGGTTCATTGTCATTGGGCAAGTTATGCTTTCGTGCGTTGGGATGACGTTGCTTTCATTCATGTTTATAAGAAACCCCCACTTCAGGTTGTGTACTGCAATCTTCATTGTCATATAGTTCGTTGGTTCTCCAATGAACTTCTTCACTAAGCATGGCATTATCGTAATCTTGTAGGAGAGGCATGGTTGTGAAGATGTGTGTGAATTATGTGTGACCCTTAATAATAATTTTTTCTAAAAGATATATTGCTAAGTCCTTATACAGTGACCTTGTATGATATAACTAATCTAGATAACTAGCATCGTCCCCGGCAACGGCACCAATGATGAGTAGCGAGGTACCCCTACACTCAACCATACGAATACAAGCGTTACATGCACAATTTGGTCGAACTCTATAGATAAACTAGTTGTGGCATCTAGATAGTTAGCCTTAGGTCACAGTTCACTATCTTCCCACCTAGAATAGTATTATCTTTGTCACATATGGTTTAGTCCAAAGTGAGGTGTATGATGTGGTTCCTAATCTAACGCTACTCTTGAATGAAATGGAAAGTAATGTTAACTAAGCTAAGAGGGAAAGGGTAAGAGAGTCTAATCTAGCCTAAGGGCGATGAGCATCCATTCCTTGATTATCCATACACATCTTGGACTTTGTGCATGACTACCATTGGGATTACCAAGCGCAGATCCTAGGTACACTACTGGGTTACCAAGTAGTCACACTTAAATGCTCGTAATCAAGTTGTACTCATTCTGCATTTTAACATGAGATAAGGGTGAGAAGATATTAACTAGGAAAGTAATAAATGACAATTAATTAAATAATTAAACTAAGTGAATGCTGCAATGATGAAGTAATCTCGATCTTTATTGCTGGTCATGTGCGTGTCCAAGTACATCACACTCGAATGAGGATGCCATACAATTACAATCACCACACTACGAGCATACACCAGGAAATAATTCTAACTCTAAGAAGAAAAAACTACAAGAGTTTGGCTAAGGGACTAAAAACTAGATTCTAAAACTCGTCTGTCTACCTCTTATTTCTAGACCAAGAGATAGGCCATGATATCGCATATGCAATATCGCAACTGGGCATGCGATATCGCGTACGCGATATCAAGGTCATCCAAATGATGGCTCATCATAAGTCAAAAATATCTTACCATTAGAATCTTTATGGTTATTCTTCTTCTTGCATAGTGGTCCCCATAAGGACCTTAGTTGATTCATAATAGGTATGCACCATTGTATGAGGCCATTAACGCAAATTTTATGGAGGGTACCCTCTATCTCTAGGTAGTGTTTCACTTGGTGGAGGAACTACTGTTTCCTCCTATGGTCCCATTCTATAGGAGTTTCTTGTATGAGTATATAGGAGAGAAATTCATCATACCAATTTGTAATCCTTGGTGCTTGAACTTCAATTACCTTAGCAAAGAGAAGTTCATCTGGATATTAATCAAACAAGGACTATTCATTAGCTTTGTTAACCCATCTTAACTAAGATAGATGATCAGCAATGACATTCTTGATTTCCTTTCTATCCACCATTGTTAGATCAAACTTCTACAAAATTGCCAACCACCATATAACACAAGGACTTATGTTTAGCTTGTTCATTAAGAAGTAAATTACACTATGATTAGTGTGCATAAAAATAGGGTATCCAAGCACATAGTGCCTAAAATTTTCAATAGCATACACCACCACCATGAGTTTCTTTTCTGTAGTGATGTAATTAAGTTGTGCACCAACAATGCTCCTCCTTGTATAATAGATGTAGTACAAATGTTTTTGATTATCCATTTATGTAAGTATTACTTCCAATGCATAGTTGGATGCATTTGTCATGATATGAAAAGGTTTAGACCAATCAAGTGCATGTAGAATTGGTGTTTCTATGAACTTCTACTTCAATTTTTGGAATTCTTATTTGTACTCCTTGGTCCATTCAAATGTCGCATCCTTCCTGGTCAACTTAACAACAAGGAGCTTGGTAATGTTGGAGAAGCTTTCAATGAAACACCTATAGTAACTAGCATGTTTAAGAAATGACCTTACATCTTTAACTAGTTGACGCTATCTAATAATTTCTTCAATGATCCTTATCTTTTCAAGATCCACCTCGATTCCTTTTCTTGAAATTTAGTATGCCAGGATACTAAATTTCATACCAAATTGGACCATCAAGTGGCTCTTTTTCCAGTTGAGCTGTAGGTTCATTTTCATACATCGTTTTAGTACCTGCTCAACATGGTCCAATGCATATTTGAAATCAACACCATAGGTGGAGAAGTCATCCATGAAGACATTGGAAGATTATAGGATCATTACACAAGTCAAAGAACATCTTTTTGTTTGTAAAAATCCCTCAAAGACTTGTGAAAGTTGTTTTGGCCTAGTCTTCTAGAATGATTTGTTTTATTATAACCACTATACCCATCTAGAAAGTTGTAGTGGCTATGTCCTGCAATAGTGTCCAACACTTGATCCATAAATGGTAGTAAAAAATAGTCTTGGAAGGTTATCATGTTTAACAACTTGAAGTTTATATAGACTCTTCACTATCATTCTTTCTTTAGTATAATAACAAGTGGGCTTATCCACTCGCTATCTACCACTAGATTAATGAACCCAACTTTGAGAAGTTTCTCAATTTTCTTTTTAACAACTTGTTTTAGCTTTGGATTTAATCTTCTTTGTGGTTATCTCTTAGGTTTGATAGTAAAGTCTATGTAGATCCAATGCTAGCATATGCATGGTTCTACTCCTATTATATCATCATATGACTAGACAAAGTTTGTTGGTCATTTGTTGACCACTTTCTACAACTTCCTATTCTATTCTTTGATGAGTTGAACATTTATAATTACTAGTTTATCATGGTTTAGGAACACATATTCTAGATATTTCAATAATTTTTTTAGTTCTAGAGGTTTTAGTTTACAAATTTCTGGGACTTCTGACTCTCCTTAATTTATGTCTAAGTATTTTCTATGCTTGGCTTTGGAGAGTTGGCTTTGAATCTATTACATCTTATTCATCTTGTCTATATATGCACTTATAAGGCTCTATGCTAGTTCCATGCACATTGTAAAATTAGAACAGTCATCTATAGTCAACCACTTGGTGTCTTCATATTTTTTGGTTGCTGCATACAAGCACCATTGAATAGTGATGATTTTGGCATACATGTTGGATGTTGTAATAGATGTGCTCTTGATTGTGCATATTCTTTATATGCAATTCCACCCTGTGTTACTATATGCAATGCATGGAACCCTTGTCTTCTCTATCTTATCAAATTCATTTTTCATGGAGATTTCGAAAAAGAGGTCTTTGATTCCTAACTTAGCATCAATTGTACTTAACTAATCCCTTACCATAATGATTGGGAAGTCTCCTTTATAATTGTCCACATCGATAACTAGGAAATTTGCTAGATATAGACATCTACTAATAGTGGTTACAATATCCTCCACCAATCCCAATGGAATAGTAATGGATTAGTCTACAAGCTCTAAGCTGATATTATATTTCTTAAGTGGAGGTAGGTTCCATGTCTTGTACATCTCTTGGAAAATTAAGTTCATACTAAAACCTAAGTCTAACAAAGCCTTGCATGAATCATTTCCTACAATTTGCAAATAAATTAGTGGGCTTTCAAGGTTAGTTCTCTTCTTGGTAAGGTTTCTTGCCTTTATCTAGTTTGTGACTACATTAGTTAACATGATATTTTGTACATTTTGGATGTTCTAGTTTAAAGGTGGCTTGGTAGATATTCCTTGGGCAACTTAAGAGGAATCCGTAGCCATAGATGCTTATAATGGTTTGGGTGGACTATTAGGTTTAAAAAATGGTCTATTCTAAGACTTATGCTCAAAACCACTTGAGTTGTCATCCATCAGTAAGTTTACTATTTTTGTGGCATTACATTGTTGGGGCTATAGAGGTATTTCACCTTGCCTAGGTGGTGTAGGTGGCAAGGGAAAGGAGGTATGAGGTGCATGACATTATTGTAAGTAATGATGAGTGTGTATGAAAGAAGATTCAACACCTAGAGTGGTAGGTCAATGATGTTTAAAGACTAAAGGATAATAATTATGGAAAGAAGTGTGGGTCGTAGAGCCACTTGGTGACACAAGCTGTTAGACATAGTAGCCATATGGATTTGGTTGGTAGTAGATATAATACTACCTTTGTGGTAACATCCCCCATGACTATGGATTTTTTCATTGATGATAGTAATCTTGAGGTTAAGGTAATGTTTCACGTGGAAAGTATTGTGTCTGGTGAAACTATTGTCGATAGTTGTCTTGAGGATAATAAAACCTCTTAGGTAGTTGTCTCTTAACAAGATTTGAATTTAAGGCATAGATCCTAGATTCTTGCAAGTGTGATAAAACAAACCAACACTCCTTGGGATGATCATATTGTCAAATTTCACATCCTTCATTATCTATGTCCAAATTTACAACCTCATCTCCTACTACAGTCTTACCTTTCTAAGGATAATAGTCCTTCACCATGTCCTTTTTCTTTCTCTTATTTTTATTTCTATTCCTTTGATCTATTGTCTACTCTACCATTCTAACTGATGTTTAGAACTTTTTATCTAAGGAGTTTCACATCTTATCCACCTTGGCCAATATTTTTGTGATAGATTTTTGAATTAGCAAGGTCTTTCTTTGCATAACGTCATCCAATGGTGTTTTCTCCTCTCGGTCAAAAAGATGTAGCTCCTTTTTATGAATGGAGGGATCTCTATTATACTCCTCTACACTTTCTCTCTTTTTTAGCTCTACTTCTTTCTTTGCTACCTAATCAATGAGCCTTTGGATCTAATGGACTCTTATTTTTTATAGTCTCCCTTGGGTATAGACCCCAAGAGCCTCCCTAGTTGTATTTTTGAGTTCATCTATGATCTAGTGAAGTTGCTCCCTCTAAGAGAAATTATGGTCTAGACATCGATGTAGTAATGAATAGTATCTTCCCAAAGCCACGTCAAGGGACTCATGGTTACCTTGTTGGTTCCATTCTTGAATATGTTTTGTCAAATTGAACACTCTAGAGTATGTCTAATATTTGTCATTGAACAACTCTAGCATCATATTTAATCTATGAATAAATTCCAATTCTAAGGACCAATGCCAATTTTTAGCATCTTTTATGAATGTCCTATGGAATAACTTGAGCTTATGCTAGTCATTTTTAATGTTCTACAAAGCACAACCACCATGGAAGGCTTGCAAATGGCACTGCAAATTAGCATTGTAACCTCCTTAAAATTTAGGAATGTTGTTTATATTAAGCCATTTAATTTGAATTTCCGTATGATGCTTGGTGGGAATGTGAACTGCCTCGTAGATGTTGATCATACTTCTTATGACAAGTAGTGGTTCATCATAGTCATCTCATTTACTCTGGCCCTTGTCATGGCCATATCTTCTATGATGTGTCATACTACACCTTTTTTTTCTAATGATGTCCCTCTTCATCTTATTGTTGTCCATGTTCCCCTCTCCCATCNAATGATGTCCCTCTTCATCTTATTGTTGTCCATTTTCCCCTCTCCCATCTCTATGATGGGGTCTTCTATCATCTTCACCACACCTTCAATCATTTCCCCTTTAGTCTTGGTCATGTTCCTCCTTGTTAGAGCTAGACGATGAAGTGGATGGTGCAGATGGAGAGCTAGGAGAGTTATGTTAAGTTGCTTTTCTTCTTTGATTCCTTGGTTGTTATTTTGCTTGATGATTGGAAGACCTTGGCCTTGAGATCTCCCTAGTTCTAGGTCCACTCTTCCCTTATGTTGATCACTTGTCAAGTTTGAACATAGCCATTGATGAGCTATGTTATCCTCACCGAAGGAAGGAAGATCTTAACATTAAGATCATCTTGATGGGTATTTGGTGTTTTCCTTATTTGATTATGATGTTAGCCTAATTTAAATCCTCTTTCCTTTAGAGGCTTCATGATGGATCTTTATGAGTTTGTCTTTTCAAAGCTAGGCCTCCATAGGTTGATAATCTCTAAGGAGATGATCTACCATTTGGTACTCTAGGGTTACTAGTTTGAGTCCTAGCTTCATTAATATTCTCATGAATATTGATGCAATAGCATGATTAGATGACAACATAATGTTTTCCTCTAGGTCTCTTCACCATAATTATTCATCCTAGTGAAGGATGAAAGTGAAGTTTGAAATGTAAGGATTTAGATGAGTACACACAACCTTGAGCTATTAGGGTACTTCATTTACATTTTTCTTTATTCTATCATGTTGCGTGGTAGGATCATCAGTAGGTGGGGAATTAACCCTATGAGAAGAAAATACCTTTTAGTTTGTCTTATAGTGTGTCTTGAAATAACATATTATTATATTTTCTAATGGTGATTCATTATCTTTTTACAATAACCTTATATGATTTAATTATCTAAAACATTTAGTGCACAATGCACATAGGATCCTTGACAATGACACCGATGATGAGCAACGAGTGTTTCCTATGCCCAACCATATGAATCACAAGTGTGTACACATGATTCAATTGAATTTCATAGAACCTTCAAGTGACTAGTATCCTATATGATTAAGTATGATGTTGCTAGTCATTTCTTCCCAATCATCACTTGTGTGAGTGTAATTAGTATGGTTAAGTACTGTTGAGGCTTGATATGTTTATGTTTTTGTTATTATTATTTTTATCATTAAAATATTAAATTAATAAACTCACTCAATTTTTAAATTCTAACTAACTATAGAATGAAGGGTACTTCTAAGCCATCCTAAGCACAAAGCATTTGTTCTTACTTTTCGTACACATCATGAATGATGAGTAGTGAGGTACCCCTACACCCAACCATACAAATCACTAAGGTGTTACGTGCGATTTGGTCGAATTTCGTGGACCTATAGTTATCTAATATGCTAGCTTTTCTAGAAAGTGAAAGGGGCATTGAGAACATTTGTTGTCTTCCCAAATATACTTGTGAGGCTCAAGGGTATGGTTTAAGTGTAATTGAGATATATGAATTTTTGTTGTTTTATATTTTATGGATGTAATCACCTACAACAAGAATAAAGAGTAAAGTAGATTGAAAGCTAGTGTGTCTATTACCCAGCTAGCCTAACACAAGTAACTGTTCCACTTTCCTGAACACATATAACATTGGTAAGCTACCAAATGTTAAGCGTTACTAGGTTAGCAAGTACTATATGAATGCTCGAAGTGGTTGTGCTCATGTTCATCAACAACTGGAAATAAATTACTTCAATCAAATGCATTTAAGTAAAGAGCAAGAAAGTAAAATGCATTAAAGAAAATATTAAGCTATTATTAGTGTTGCAAGGATTGTCAAAAGAGTTTGTTTTATTCCTATCACACTACTACACTCAAGTACATCAGTGCTCAAAGAAAGAACCATACACACTTAGACTCCTTCTGTAGACACTTAGAAAATATTCTAACTCTGAGGAAAAGAAATGATAAGAGCTTCGCTACCTTGCTTGAAAACTAAAACTAAAACTATGAAAAAATTAGAACCTAGGTGCTATATTTATAGGCCAAAATATATGCCCTGACGTTGGACACTTGACCTTAGTGCTAGGCCCCAACATCACAACAAAAAAAAACACATTTCATCATACCCCCATGACTGAATGAAAACTTGTCCTTAAGTTAAGAAGAGGAGGAACAAGTTCTTTACAACATAACATATTAGGTAGGTATGGGATTATTGACTGACATTACAAACTGACTCAAATGAAACAGACATACAGACTCTAAGTACCCAAGTGTACGAAATTACAACATTGGGTGTTCATGATAAGAGAAGTGAACACCCTAGATATCACTGACATCCAACACCTCTTGGCAGCAGAAGAATGAGAGAGAGAGAGAGATCCTTTGATCATGAATGGTCCTCCTTGTGTGGTACGGCTACATCATTTTTGGTAAAGACAGTCCCACTTCTAGTCCATGCTTTCCACTACAATCACAACAAAATATATGAATTAGTATGTAAAGTGTAACACATAGTGGTTAAATGCCTTGTCTTGTTGATGGTTACACTTGGCTAAGTTGTGATTGTGGTAGATTGGTTTCTTCAGTTAGTAGGAAGGCTAAAAAATAGGGTAAAATAGACAAGCAGTTCATTAAATCGAAAAAACATTTAACATAAAGAAATATTTGAAGAGGGTATAAGAATTCACAACAATGAAAAGAAGAATTCACTAAAAATTGTTGTGAAGATGTATATAATTGGATGTCATTGATGGGGTAAACAAAAGAGAATTTGATTGCAAGAGTGTCTAAGGATAAAGAACTTAACTAACCCAACCAAGAGATATGCAAGTGGGTCCTTCCCAAAGTAGGCATAAGCCTTTTATGCCCTTGCATATCTTTAAACCAAACAGTCCATGGGCTCCATGGATAATTAATGGTTACAAAAGGTTAAGTACAAAAACCTAGAAGAAACTAACTACGAATTCTAATACATCAAACCAGAACATGAAAACAACAGTGAGGTGAGACATGGAAAGCATAGATGGATGAGAGGTAGTGTGGAATGGAGTTCCTAATTACAGTCACATGAAGTCCCTTGTGAAATTTGTGGTTAAATGACTTGATAAGATCCATCCTTAGTCCAAACCAAAACCAATCATGTTTAGTGACTTCGCATGGTCATTCTAAGACCAATCCATCCCCTAAGGCACAAGAGTGTTCCCACAAAATAAATACCATTCCTTATTAGAGAAGAAGTAGGAAGTGAGGAAGGGCCTTAGTTAGAGGAGACTAATCCCATAACCAGTGCTTATAGCCTGTTTATTCTATCTAAGGGATGTGCTTTGAATTTTCATTTTTTTTTTTTGAAATGGGAACCACACCATGTAAAGACACACGCATTTATTTTGGCTAAGGGGTGTGCTTTAAATCCTCATATTTTCTCTTTTTTTTTCTTTTCTTGATAAGAACCACACCATGCAAGGACGTATGCATTTATTTTGTTTAAGGAATGTGCTTTGAATCCTCATAATTTATGTTTTCCTGATGAGAACCACACCATGCAAGGACTTATTCGACTTCTTTTTATTGGATGACATGAAATGGTAAGAAAGTCATGAAAACACATAGGCACCTAGGCAAATAGAAAAACACAAAGAATACCAAATCTCATTGAAGCCACACCTTGTTTAAACCTTTGAATCCTTTCCAATTCCAAAAAATACCAAAGTCACAAATTTATTAGAGTTTTATTAATGAAAAAGGGATTGCACATTTCCAAAACAATGAAAACCATAGAGTTTGTGGATGGGTGGATGTTGTAGACTCACTACTTATTGCATGAAGAAGAAAGCATGTCCTAATTATTTGTAATGAAATTCAAAGCTAGAAACCAAACACCAACAATCAAACAAAAATAATACATACCACCATCAAGTAACACACTATCATTGTACCTAGCACTTATTAACAAAAAGTTAGAAAATCACACCAAATAAAAGAAAATATAAAAGAAACTGTAAAATATTCAAGAAATAGCAAATGTACTAACAATGGTGTAAAACAAAAATTAGAAAGGATTAATAACATAAAAACAAAAGGATGTAAAATAAAGAATGTCTAAAACAAAATGTTGTAAAACAAAAAATTGAAAAACTGAGGAGTCACTTAAATAATTAGCATGGTTGGCCATCTCTGCCACAACTAAAGTTGAAAGGAGGAGATTCAAAATATGGAGCGTGGTNCAACTAAAGTTGAAAGGAGGAGATTCAAAATATGGAGCGTGGTTGTCCATTTGATGAGGTGCTTGTTGTGTTAGCTGGTGTATGCTCATAGAAAGGTTTAATTTGTTGGATGTTGACCAGCTGTTTCTTGTTCAGGCTCTCAAGTTTATAGATCATCATGGCCTTAGAAGGAAAAGTCTCATAAATAATGTAAGGTCCTTCCCACAATGTTTGGACCTTAGTTCATTGAGGTATGTGTGGGGTTTCAGTAAAGAACCTTGTCTCTCAATTGAAATTTGACTTTCTAATTTTTAGGTCATGACGCTTTTTGTTATAGGCCTTGTGCAACTTGTTAGATGATAAGGCCACTAATCGGTTTTTGTCTAGTAGGTTGAGATTCACCAGTCATTCTTTTTGGGCTAAACTCAAGTCAAGGTTAAGGTCACAAGCTGTTGAAAGTGTACGGTGTTTAGATTGAATAGGAAGTATCGGTAGTTTGCTATACACAAGTTCATAGGGAGAGTAGCCTATAGGAAGTTTCCAAGTTGAGCGGTAGGCCCAAAGGACATCATTTAGTTTTATGCTCCAATCATTCCTATACTTGCTAATAGTTCTTGTTAGTATCCTTGTGATTTCCCTATTGGTAACCTCAGCTTGACCATTAGCTTGGGGATGGTAAGGTGTTGTGAGTTTGTGTTCAAGCCCTAAGCGTTGCATGAACTTTTGAAAAGTAGTGCCTATAAAGTGAGTTCCATTGTCAGAAATTAATGCATGTGGCACATCAAACTTGTTTACAATGTTTTGTTGTACAAACCGAGCAGTAATAGAGGATGTATAATCAATGATGGTTACCCACTTTGTACAATAGTCAATAGTGACTATGATGTACGCCTTTTCATTTGACATGGGCATGATGGGACCCATGAAGTCAATGCCCTAGATGTTGAATGGTTCCAATGGTTGAATCCATTGTGGAGGTCCCTCCATTCAAGCATTCATTCCACCATCTTGTTGGCATTGTTCACAAGAGTGGATGTAATGGTGAGCATCCCTAAAGAGTGTTGGCTAATAGTACCCTACCATTAGGATTTTAATGGTCATGCGTCTCCCAACATAATGTTCTCCACAAGGACCTTCATGAGCATCTTGGAGAACATGTAGTTGATCGACATTAGGGACATACCAATAAACCAAGCCATCAATGCACATCTTGTAAAGGTGTCCATTGATCTCCATGAAGTGCTTTACTTGGTGAAGAAACTACTATTTCTTTTGGTGGTCCAACCCTTGTGGCATCTCCTAAGTGAGAAGATAGGTGAGAATGTTATCATACCATTTTGGCTCATTCGACATCTATTCAGTTATAGCCCTAGCAAAGAGGAGTTAATCAGGAAATGTATAAAAAAATGGGCTTTCTTCCTCTTTGTCATCCCATCATAATCGAGACAAGTGATCAACAACCACATTCTTAGTGCCCTTTTGATCTACCATTGTAAGATTGAATTCCTACAAGATCACCAACCATTGTATGACACGAGGGCTTATCGTTGACTTGTTCACTGTGATCAATGTGCATAAACACCTTATATCCAAGCACATAGTGCCTAAACTTTTCTAGAGCAAACACCACAGCCATCAATTCTTTCTTTGTGGTGGTGTAGTTCAATTGTGCACCCATAATGCTTCAGCTAGCATAGTTGATGTAGTATGGTCATTTCTTGTCATCTAATTATGTTAGCATAGCTTCCAAGGAATAATTTGATGCATTTTTCATAATATGAAATGCTTTAGATCAGTCAGGTGCTTGTAGGATTGGAGTTTCTAAAAGATTTTCTTTTAGTTGCTAGAATGCTTTCTCACATTCTGTGGTCTAGATGAATGGAGCATCTTTCATTGTTAGCTCCACCAATGGTCTTGCAACCTTAGAGAAATTTTCTATGAATCACTAGCAGTAGTTAGTATGTCCAAGGAATGATCGAACATCTTTAACTATTTCTGGCTAGCAGGTTATTCCTTAGATGATCCTTATTTTTTCAGGGTCCACCTCAATTCTTGCTTGGGAGATTCTGTGCCCTAGTATAATGCCCTCCTAGACCAGGAGGTGATCTTTCTGCCAATTGAGCTACAAGTTGGTTTCAACACACCATTTTAGCACTTGCTCAAGGCTGTTCAGGGCTTGCTCAAATGTAGCTCCATAGGTGGAGAAGTCATCCATGAAGACTTCTACACCACTACTGATCTACTATTAAAAAATGCTCAGGACTAGGCATTAGAATGTGGCAAGAGCCTTGCATAGATCAAACAACATCTTACGATATGCAAAAGTCCCCCAAGGACTCATGAATGTTGTATTTGCTTAGTCTTCTAGTGCAATTTGAATTTGTTTATACCCCCTATAACCATCTAGAAAACTGTAGTAGCAATGCCTAGATATTGTGTCGAGCACCTAGTTAACAAATGGCAATAGAAAGTGATCCTTGAATGTTGTCATGTTCAGCAACCTGAAATCGATGTAGACTTGCCACTTGCCATATTTCTTTGGCACAATTACAAGTGGGATAACCCACTCGTTATCCCCAATGAGATAAATGAACCTTGCCTTGAGGAGTTACTCAATTTCCTCCTTGATGATTTACTTCAATTTGGGGTTCAAACGCCTTTGTGACTATCGTTTTAGCTTCATGGCTGGATCAGTGTAAATGAGATGCTAGCATATCCTAGGATCAATCCTTGTGAGTTCAAGATATGACCAAGCAAAAGCTGTTGACCATATTTCAACTACTTTCAACAACATCTTCTTCTGTTCTGGAGCAAGTTTTGAATTGATTATAATTGGCTTCCCATTTTTCAAAAATACATATTCCATTCTAGTTGGTAATGTTTTCAGCTCAAGGGGCTCTTTTTGAATTTGTCAAGAATTTCCAACTCTCCCCAATGAGTATCATCATTTATGTCATTAGAAAGTTGGTGATGAACTTGCTCTAGTTCATCCATGCCTGTGACATACGCACATGTCCGGCTCTCAATTGGTTCCATGCAAAGTGTACTACTTTCAAAATCAATGGTTAGCCATTAGGTGCCCTCTTATTTTGTGGCTGCTACATATAGACACCTTTGAATTTCTACTTCTGGCACACGTTACTTACATGTAGAGATAGATTTTCTTGATGGCCCAAAGTTTCTACATAAAATTACACTCGCTATCGCTGTACGCGATACATGAAACTATCTTCTTCTTAATCTTTCCAAATGCATTTTCTTTAGATATTTCTAGGAAAAGATCTCTAATACCAATTCTTGCATCTACAGTGCTTAGCCATGCCCTTTCCATGATGATTAGGAAGTCCCCTTTACAGTTCTCCACTTTGATTATTAGAAAGTTAGCAGGATAAGACCACCTACAAACAGTGGTCACAATGTCTTCTACCAGTTCCAATGGTACAATGATGGACTAGTCTACCACTTCTAATCTTATGTTGCTCTTCTTGAAAGGAGGCAAGTTCTAGGTACTGTGCATCTCATGAGAAATCAAATTAATACTAGAACCTAAATCAAGAAGAGCCTTACACAGTTCGTTCCTAGCAATTGGCAAATAGATTAGAGGACTTCTAGGATTGGCTAACTTCCTGGGAAGGTTTCCTACATGGATCCAATCAGACACAGTATGAGTGAACATTACAGTATGGATCCTTAATACAGTTTGGTTTGAAGGAGGCCCAAAGGAATCTGATATGGAGGAAGAGGTAGGAGCAAGGTTGTCAACTGTGGGTGTAGGTGAGGGCTTAGGTGGGCTATAGGGTTGAAAGAAAGGTCTTTTTTTTTATCGAGCATTCGACCCATCCGATTGATGATTCAGTTGTAGATTAATAGCCCTTGTACCATTGCATTGTTGTGGTTGAGCTAGTAGTTCATCTTGCATAGGAGGAGGAGCAAGTGGTAGTTATGCAACTAGAGGAGGAGTATGTGCAAGGATAGGAGAACGATAAGAATAAAAGGTGGTATCCCTTCTTTCATGTGGATATGGAGTTTGATAATAATCAAAAGGGTGGTAGTAAGGCGGTAAATTAGAAACATGACTAGAAGAGTCACGTGGAGACATAGGTTGCTGAATATGATAACCATATGAATCAGGCTACCAATAAGGGTATTGTTGCCTTGGTGATGCCAATGCCTAGGATTGCGGTTGCTACCACTATTGATGCTATTCATACAATTGCATTGGAGCTCCACTTGGATAATACAGTTGTTGTTGGCAACACTGCTTAAGATTACCTTGAGGATAAGGTAACCTTCTAGATGTTTGCCTTTGTGTAAGTTGTGGATGTAAGGCATACACCCCAAACTCTTGTAGATGTGACACAACAGGACAACATCCCTTAGGATGTTTGTACTGATAGATGTCACATCCATGATCATCATTTGATTCACTATCTGTAACCTCTTATATTGTAGCAATCTTTCCCTTACCTTTGTAATATGCATGTTCAACTTCCTTGCACCTCTTACACTCATGCTCACTACTTTGTTCTTTGGACTCCTCAACAATTTTGAAAACAACTTGGAATCTGTTATCCATTAAGTCTTTTAACTGATCAACCTTGGTTGTAAGTTCAGATTGGAATTATTGAAGTGAAAAGCTTTCTTATGCACCCCTTCATCAAATACAGATTCATCCTCACTACCACAAATTTGAACCTCCCTCTTGCGAATGGAAGGATTACAGTTGTACTCTTTTACACTTTCTCTTTTTCTTAGTTCATCCTCCTCTTTGGCAATATGCTCTATTAATCTTTGTATCTGATAGGTAGTTAGTTTTGAAAATTTCCCTTAGGCATAAACACCAAGGTTTTTCCTCATTTCATTACAAAGCCTATCTATAGTGTGATGAAGTTGAACTAATTGAGAATAACCATGGCCAGGACATTTGTACATCAAGGCATAGTATCAGCTAATGGTGGCATCCAAGGGTTTTTGTGATCCTTATTTTCACCCTTGAATTTGCTTCCTTAAGTTGGACACTCTAGAGTATGTTCGATACTTATCATTGAACAACTCAAGCATGGTACTCCATCATTTGATAGATTCTCACTCTAAAGACTGGTACCAGTTCCCTGCTTCTTTGATGAGTGTTCTAGGGAACAACTTCAATTTTTTCCACTTGTTCTCTATGTTCTACAAGGCACATGCATCTTGAAAAGCTTGAAGATGGTTCTACGGATTAGAATTAAATCCTCCTTCAAATCAAGAAATATTGTTCATGTCTAACCATTTGATCTAGCCATCCTTCACATGCCTTGTTGGAATTTTGATTGCCTCTATGATGTTAAGCATACTTCAAGTAGCAAATAGAGGCTCATCAAGGCCTTGATCATGGTGCCTACGATGCCCTCTACTACCCCTTCGTTCATGGTGGTGTGCCTCTCTTGAATGTTTGCGCCCTTGATCTTGCCTATCTTGATGGTCCATTTGGTTATTTTGGCCCATCAATTGTTTCGTTTATTTTAATCACCTCCATCACAATCTCACCCTCAATAGTCACGGTCAGAGCTAGAAGAAGATGATGATGACAAAGGGAAAGAGGAAGGAGAACCCACACCTTCACAATGCCAACTATCGCCTCTTCAACAATCACAACCATGATCATGATCGTGCTTCTTGTCTACATCCTTGTCTTGACTTACCCCTATGAATCCACCTTTGTCATTGGATCCCTTGTTACTAGAATCAAGATTGTGAACTATGGAGTGCAAATTCTGGTTTTGACCTCCATCACCAAAGTCAAAGAGAGGAGTTTCATTGAATGAAAAACCCCTGGAGAAGGGTTCCCCACTAGTTTTTTGGTACAACAGGAATGGAGAATTATTAAGCCCTTTTTCCTTCAAAAATTCATAACACTGTTCTAACTGTTGATCTTGTAGACATGCTTCAGTAGGATGATAATTCCTGGTGTTAGCATCTTCCATAATATACTTCCCATAGCAATCTTGAAGACCACATTGTGCAAGCATTTGATAGAGCATTGCAGGAGCAACACGATCAGGTGACAACACAATGTTGCCCTCCATGTCACGCCACTACAGCTACTCATCCTGGTGTAGGATGAAGGTGAAGTTTGGCACATACTCATTAGGATGAGTATATATAATTCAATACTATTGAGGCTTTGGTAGATTAACTCTATCAGCCTTGGGTGGAGAAGTGCTCCTCTAAGAAGAAGACATTTTTAGTTAGCGAATAAAAATCACAATGTGCTTTGAGAATTTGTTGTAGTAATTATGAAATAAGATATGACTCTAAGGTTCATTCCAATGATTTAAATACTTTTCACTAGATCCTAGATAGTGCACAAAATAACAAAAAGATCTCCAACAATGATGCTAATGATGAGCAATGAGGTACCCCTACTCCCAACCATGCGAATCACTAAGGTGTTGCGTGTGATTCAGTCAAATTCCATGGACCTATAGTTATCTAATACGTTAGCTCTTCTAGGAAGTGAAAGGGATGTTGAGAACATTCGTTATCTTCCCAACTACACTTGTGAGGCTCAAGGTTATGGCTTAAGTGTAGTTAAGATATATGAATTTTTGTCGTTTTATATTTTATGGATGTAATCGCCTACAACAAGAATAAAGAGTAAAGTAGATTGAAAAATAGTGTCTATTGCCTAGCTAGCTTAACACAAGTAGTTGTCTCACTTTCTTGAACACATATAGCACTGTTGGGCTACCAAACGTTAAGTGTTGCTGGGTTACCAAGTACAATATGAATGCTCAAAGTGGTCGTGCTTATGTTCATTAACAACTACAAATACATTACTTAAATCAAATGCATTAAAGTAAATAGCAAGAAAGTAAAATGCATTAAAGAAAATATTAAACTATTTTCAATGTTGCAAGGATTGTCAAAAGAGTTCATTTTATTCTTGTCATACTACTGTGCTCAGGTACATCAATGCTTGAACAAAGAACCATACACACTTAGACTCCTTCTACGGCACTCAGAAAATATTCTAACTCTGAGGAAAAGAAACGGCAAGAGCTTCGCTACCTGGCTTGAAAATTAAAACTAAAACTATGCAAAAACTAGAACCCGGGCGCTATATTTATAGGCTAGGATATATGCCTCGACGTCGGACACCTAACGTCGGAGCGAGGCCCCGACGTCGCATACGTGATGTCGTAGCCTCGACATTGCAACCAACAAAACACGTTTCATCAATGAACCTATACTAACACTACTGGATTACCAGTGTGTATCGCTGGGTGTACCAAGTATTCACTACTTGGATTACCAAGCATTAATATATTATGCTTGAAGTGGTCGTAGTACTTACATTGTTATAGAATAAAATATTAAATTTCTAAGTTCAAGAAAATAAAATACATTTAAAGCAAAGTGCTTGAAAGTAAACTAAATGTTAATCCAAATGTTGCAATGGAAAGAATTAATTTTTGATTTTATTGCCTTTATGCAAAGATGTCCATGTACATCATGCACTTNTATGCAAAGATGCCCATGTACATCATGCACTTGAATAAAACTCCATACAATCAACTTAATCCATGTTGTAAGCACTCAGAAATTTGACAAAGTCCTATGAAAAGAAAATGCAAGCGCTTCGCTATAAATGGTACCAAACTACTCCCTAATGCGAAGGGTAAGCACATATATATAGGCATAGGAGGAATTAGTATTGATGCATATGCACCAATGCATCCAAGCATGTGTCGACACAACTATGTGAAATTTGATAATTTATCACATGGCCTTTATGATGACAATAGTTGCAACATTCTCATAAATTATAATATGTAATTCTGTGGGAAAAACATTTATCATTTGCTTTGAGTTTTATTTCTCTCTTCTTCTGCTAAAAATCAATCTCTACAAAATAACATGCGCTACACACTATTTGGTAATGTTTTTGACTCTGTCTTTAGGATTATACCAATGTTGCCAAAAATTTCACTTTCAACACTTAAAAAAATTAAGAAGAAGATTTTCTAATTCAATTTAGCTAGGAATTTTAGAATAGTCATAAGAATATGGATCAAAATTCACTTTCCATTCCCAAGCAATAAAATTATTTCATTGATGGATAAAAACTTTAAGATTTAATGATTTCTCAACCATCTCAAAATTTGCCAGTTCAATAAGCATAAAGGATTTGAAAAAAATACTAAGCATACAAAATATTAATTCCATAATATTCAATGATAACCTAAATTATTGGTGTAAAACCAATAATCTATAGAAATGTGTCATGAAGTGATATCTTTTGACAGGGATTCATATAAATCATCAAGCAAAACAAAATCGAAAGCTTTAGAATTCTTCGTAGTTTCTACAATCTGAGAGACATTAATATTTTCCATCTTTAAATCATTCCTCACAAAATAAATTTAAAAAAAAATGTTGTGAAAACTTCACTAGAAACCCACGAGATCAACAAACCACTAAGAGATTCTGCTCTTCTAAATAGTGTGGAAATAGATTCTGTATGCTTAAGAAAGAGAAGACTAACAATTTGCTACTAGTTTTAATTATACTTAAGATATCACTAGAGGCCTTTATAATTCTTCTAACTTATATGTCTTAGTATCTACTTATAGCCAAATTGTTTTAGGTTTCATCAACCCCCTTCATTATTTGTTTAAATTGAAAATGATTTTAAACATGTTTTGCTAAGTGAATAAAAATAAGTAAAATGGATATAGGAAAATGAAACTATCTAAACCACTTCCATCCCCTCTGCTAATGATAGGTGGCTAAGTGGTTACCTCATTGTTTTGTTAGACAAAAGGTTGCTTGTTCATGAAACTTTATTACATCCTTAAACCCTTCCGCAGTATTAAAATATCAATAAAAACACTAGAATTAGAATGGAATAAAGAAAAGGGAAAAAGCCTAGGTAAAAAATTAATGAATAAGGGGGGCGGGGGGGTTTGTTAAGGTGAGCTACAAGCTGGAGAAGAAAAATAATAACCAAAACCTTAACAGAGCCCAATGTTGCAAGATGACCCCCTAGTCACCTGCAACAAGACAAAAGCTTATCGCACCCCCCGGGACGACAGCTGAAAAAAGAGACCAATAAAACTAATTCAAAATTTAGAAAAAGGTAATATTATTGATAAAGCCTAGTTCTCAGCATTGAAGTTGAACATTACTAGCAATAGAGCATTTCATACCGTAGTCAAATTCATTGTAGTTTGTGTTGTGATACCAAGCATCTAGGCGACATTTCCAAATAAAGAAGATAATCTCGAATAAGAGGATTTTCCAGGCTTTTTGAAGGTGACGCTTAACACAATCGTCTTGAAAGATACAGTGAGGAAAGCCAATAGAATGGTTAGGAAGGAAAACTTGGAGAGATTGACACCATTTCCACATGTGTTGAGAGAATGAGCAATCCCAAAAGACATGTTGAAAAGGGTCATCCGCTTTACAAATGGGGCATTTAGGATGATCAATTCCTAAAAAAAGAAGCCTATGTCCAATGGGAAGACCTTGATGAACCAAGGACCAAAAAAAGAAATGATGCTTAGGTTGGGCCTTGGAAGTCCAAATCCGACAAAAAATAGTTTTCCATTGGTGGTCCTCAAGTTGTAAACTCCAATGTCTATTTAGAGTGGAGAATTGAAAAACTTGCGCATGAAACCAAGATTTGGCTTTAGAGATGCGTAAAGAGCGAAGAGGGGAAC
>MNCI01029721.1:454-46579 GCA_015680685.1 Gnetum montanum
GTATGGAACTTTATGTGTTTCACATGACAGTTTCTTCAAGACTATATATACTTCTTATTTCCATGATAAAAAAATACATCCAATATTCTTCAAGTTTGAGATAAACTTCCATGATGCAAGGATCATACTTATCCTCTTAATATTCTTTAGATCTGAGATAAATTTCCATGAGGTAGAGGTTTTGTGGTCATTGGATCAAAACACCTAACATAGTATATACATTGTAATCATTGAAACTAGTAAAGTATAGAAACACATAAAGATTGAAAAACTATAGTAGTGGTAATTAAGTGAAATCTGGCTATCCTAAATCGCTAGTTTGTCTTGGAAGTATGCCAAGGAATAAAACAAAAGGAAACAAAAAATACAAATCAACTGATGAAATGTAACAACCAACTATGTACCCTAATATAATTTCTTACACACATGGCATTATCAGACAATTAGCAAAAATACCTACATATATTGTGTTCTTACAAAAAAGATATGTAGAAATAGGATAAGCAACTAATCAATGTTACCTCTTGATGAAGAATGTTTTGAGAATTTGGTTGTAATGCAAACGCCAATTGCTAATAATGGAATAAGGAAAATGTAGATAGAGTTTTAATTTCAATGGTAAAAGCTCAAAACCTTAATGAAGCTAAAATAAATCCTCAAGAAATAAGAATAAACATTCATGAGTAGTGGGTATCCCCTATGCCCAACCATATGAATCACAAGTATGTACTAGTAATTTAGTCAAATTTTATGGACTTAGTTCCTAAGTTTGCTCATAATCCTAAATTGTGAGTCAAGGGATTGCATGATCATTATCTTCCTATGTCACAGTTGTGTGTTGTGTGTGTATGGTTAAATGTGTATTAAGACATATGATGTTTATTTTGTTCATATTTCTATATATTTTTATCCTAATGATTAGGTGATAAAATAAGTATTTAATGATTACTTATTTAACAAATTAACTATTTTAGTGACTAACTATCTTAACATGAGTAGTCATTCCTAATTGTTGCATACATCTTGAACTATTATTAACATTGTTGGATTATCAAGTGCGAATTACAAGGTGTGTCAAATGGCTACTATTAGTACTACGAAGTGGAATACATTATGTTAAAAGTGGTCATACTTATGTGTCCATCATTAAATGTATAGATTAATTTAGAATTGGAATATAAAGTGCATTGAAAATAAAGTGTAATAACAAAGATTAAACTAATCTAAGTGCTACAATGAATGCTACAAATCTCTACTTTACTATTGTTCACACTAATGACTTCAAGTACATGATGCTTGAATAAAGCTCCATACAATCTTTTTCATTCATACTGTGGACACTTAGAGGAAATTATATCAACTCTAGGAACATTAAGGTACAAGGGATTTACTATGTTATTGATGCACAAAGTCATAAATGTAGTTGATGTGTGCATTTATATAGGCTTTGCCTACATTAGTGTTGACCATGTGTTAATGGGGTTGCATCAACCTATGCCTATTAACACAACCTATAGTACAAGGCTTTATTATATCCCATGACTAACTAAAACCTCATCCTTTAGTTAATCAAAAGTAAGATCAAGATTCTTACAAAATTCAAGAAATATGAAATTTATTGATGAAAATATAACTAACTGACTCTATGTGCCAAATTGTACAAAATTATAAAATTGATGTTCATTGCAATAAAATTGGATACTTTACAAAATTTTAGTAAGAATCTTGAGTTTTTGGAGATAAGGAGAATTTCAAATAGTGCTAGGGATGAAGGCTTTTATGGTGCTGAAAGTCCTTCAGTAGGTTCTGGTTCTTATGGTAGTGGTAGTAAGTAAGGTTATCTTGCTACTAGTGGTGGGAGCTTGAAAGCATCCAATAGTGCTTTCATTTTCTCTTCCTTACTGCATGGTTTGTATGTAGTCCATTTTACTTCACTGAATTACAAGGAATAGCTTCTTAGCATTAACAAATTAGGCTACAAATTTTTTATGTTTGAGATCAAACATCTTTACTAAGTTCTAGAACTTGTAATAGTTGTTTATCCATCTAGCTAGGTTCTGAACAATAGATCATTGTTTAATGAATTTTCTTCTAAGAACTTCAAGCTCTATGTTAGCTATCTCCAACTACTACTTGGCTTCCTTAGGGTGCTTGAATTTTTCCTTGTACAAGATGTAGGAAGTGATCACTTGCTTCTCTAATTTAGTTCTTGGCCTCCTTACTATGAGCATAGCTAAGTTTACATAATGGAGGTTTGCAAGCTTCATATACTTCATCATCTCTACAACACCTACAAGTGAGTTTTTGCAATGTTATATGCATTTAAGCCATCCAAGAGTGGTTTCCACATGTGGCCTATTTGCTAGAGTTGCAAGAGGACCTTGTTAATCTTTTTCTTGGTTAGTTAAATTTCATTTCCATTGACCTCCTTAAGAAGCCCAACCTAGTCCCTGTAATAGTTTTTGACCTGTTCAAATTTTAGGGCCTCATTCTTCTAGGTGGCTACCTTGATGGTCATTTTATAATGAAGTGCTTAGCCTTCCTCCAACAAGAAGTCTCTATTCTCTACTATCAACCTCATCAGATCAAGGTTTACCCTCTCTAGCTACTTTTATTATTGTTAAACAAATTTGACCATCTTATCACTTTATTGTTCGACATTTCATAGGAAATGAACATGCTTGGTGAGGACTAAGTTTTTCTTGCAAAACCTATGATAGATCCTTGTTGGTGTTTAATGTCATAAATTTTGACAAGGATGCATCAAACACCACGCCCTTTTTTGCATTCTCAACCTTCCTTAATTTGTACTGAAGTTGTTGGAGAGCTTCATCCCTTATGATTCCTAGGCTAAGAATGGTAGGATCGAAGAGATAGGTTTTCAACTCTACAACCTCAGTGGCCAACCGTTAGTTTTCTATGGTGGCTGCATTCAGTTAAGCATTGGTGATAAGGATTTTATCTTTCTTCTCTAGCATCTATGACTAGGTTGCTATAATCTTATTTGAGAGATCAAAGATATTCAAAAGTAGTTGCCTAATTTCCACTAGTTGTTCCAACACTTCTTCATGTTTGGCAATGCTCATTCAATCACTCACTACTCCTATGGATGTTTTAACACTTTCCATAACAACAATATCATATATGAATACCATAGGTGCATTTAGGACTTCTATTACCCTATCGGCCACCACCTTTGCTACTATTTCCTATCCTTAGTATTACATCATCATAACAGTTAGCCCCTCACCTTTCTCTAAGTGCACCAAGAGAGTTGTTGCATTTCCTAAAATTTCAGGAAATTCTTGTCTAGGGATGGATCGTAACTTCCCAAGTACTATGATTCATTCTTAAGAGTGGTTGATTTCTTTATGTGAAAAATAGTGAGATAATTTCTTCGTCTAGCTAGTGGATCATCCTTGTGACTTTGTTTAGATGGCTGAGCAATGAATAGTAAATTGATGGCTTCCCACCACCAGACAAACCCTATTATTGTTGTAGTTCATACTCATGGAGTTTGTGGAGCTGTGCAGTAGCTACAAGTGTTTTAGGCATTGTCTTCGACATTGTAGGTGGTCTTGGTGTTGGCCTCTACTCTTCTTGCAACTTAGCTTCTACTTTGTCTTTCATCATCTCCTACCAAGATGTGGTAGGAGCATGAAGAGCCACATCATTGGCATAGCATGCTATGCCTCCCTTTTGCAAAGTTTTCTGATTAAGCATGAGAAGGGAAGTGTCTTCCTTTCGTTTTCATTTTCTTTAAACTACTTTTCTATTTCCATATAGATAAGCTGTGAAAGGTTGATAAGAAACTTATCTCTTAGAGTGGTGCATGCATGGGTAGAGAATGTTGTAAGCTTAGTTGGCCTCACTGTGGGATCTAGGTGATAGTCCATAATTTTTATGTAAGCACATTTTTCCTTCAAGAGTGCACCTTACTCCTTATGGTACACTACATAATAGCACTAGATCCATTCCTTCTTAGCCTTAGGATCTACCTGGGTAAATATTTCTACTAGTTTTTTCCTTGTGTTGGGCAACCTGAGAACCTCTGCTATAGCCTCAACCAAGTAGGGAACTGTGATGTCCTTGATTTTGACAGATGCATCTGCTTGCCAATTGTTCTAGAATAATTAGGTCTCCCCCATCTACCATTCCCAAATAGAAAAGAGAATGGACTACATGGAAGGCTCCTATAATTGAGTATAGACATCTTTTGGAGCCAACTCCAAGAACGATCCAAAGTTTAGTTCTTGAAAAATGAAACTCTAAACGTCCTTGTTTTTGATCTTTTCTAGGTAGGCCTCTATCAGTGTGACCCCAACGTTAGGCCTTGGTCTTAGAGCCTCATCTTTCCTAGATTGGTTAGTTTCTATAGTAGGATTCTATAGACAAAATACCACTTTAGGCTCCTCCCAAAGAGGTCATATCACATGTGTTACTTTAACCTCTTGTTCTTGGGGTTGTTATGGTTGTTGCTAGTTCTTTCCTCCTCTTGGCTACTTTTTCCTTAGCTAGGAAGATCCTTCGGCTAGTGCTCCTTTCTTTGGTATCTTTTGTGATCACAAACGTAACCCCTGATTAGAGTTTTAGTTTATAACCCTTAGTTTTTCAGATACCTTTCTTATTAGATTGGGTTCACTTAGGTTTATTTGTGACTTTGGTAGATTCATTATTTTATTAATTAGCTACTAGTTTTTTTTGTGAGGTTTAACCCTATTTAGGATAAATATTTTAACATTATTTTAATGGGTAATCCTTTTGGAGTTAGAAAAATTCTGAAAAACTTTCTATCATGAACCAAAGATTTGTGACCTCTATGTCATAAATTTTACCTTCAATAACTAGAGGATCCAAAACTGAGATGAATCGAATGAATAGTTGACAAGTTAGAGTGCTTGAAAGGTCTCTAGTCTCTGAAAAATGCAAAAGATCATCTCTTGTTTGGAATCAAATGGTCAAAAATGGCTAAGTGTAACACATATTTATATTATTTTTCTAGTACCTTAACAAGGATGCATTGACACAACAATAAAAAGAAATATTTTACATTAGAAAATTAAGGATTTTGAAAGAGTTTAAAGATGAAACAAGAGCTTAAAGGAAGCCATAAAAGCATAGAAGAATAGCAAAACATGGAAGAGGGTATTAAATTCATTAGAAAAGGAGATTGAACTAGATTTAGATGAAATGAGGATGTTGAGAGAATGCAACACTAGATGTTCAAGTGGGGAAATGATAGGATCGACTAAAAATGACTAAGGAATAAGAATTTTTACTTTAAAAGACTAAAAGGTATCCTCCCTAGATTAGGCTCATGCGTATGATGCCCTTGCATATTCTCATCCTAAGGAGTCCATAGGCACCAAGGATAATTAATGATCATTAGAAGTTAAAGTTCAAATCCACTAGAGATCATCCAAGGATTATGTTACTTTCTTAATGGATACATTAATAGATAAGGATAGAAGGTATTGAGGTGATCAACAATGAGGTTAGAAGGATGGAAGAGAGATATAGTGGTAAGAGATTCATAGCTTCATCACATGACATCTTTGTGAAATGTATGATTAAGAGGATATGATACCATCCCATCCTTAGTTGAGACCAAGTGCATTCATGGTTAGTAACTTCACATTGCCATATTTTGTCCATTCGACCATGAAGAATTCATGGCCACCCCCATACGACAAACACCACTCCAAAAGAGAAGAAAAGAGAAGCAGAAAAAGAGTAAGAACCTGAGTTAGAGGAGTACCTTTAGGCATGGATAACATGTCTTTCTAGCCTAATAACCAGTGCTTGTAGCTCATTATTGTGTCTAAGGGATGTTCTTTGAATTTTCATATATTTTTATTTTTGATTATTTTCATAGGAACCATACCATGCAAAGACATGCTTCGTATTATGATCATAAAACTCAAGAAGGAAGTTGATAATAGAAGATGATAAATCTTCTTGAAGTTACACCCTTGCTCATCCTCCTTGGTACATTCCAAGTTTGTTAAGTATTAAGATCATTGATTACTTTTAAGTTTAAGTTTGAAAGGACCTCATGCTTCTAGGATACAAAGTCTTGTAGAGTTTGATGAAATGGGTGAATTTCGTGACTTAGTACTTTCTATCATTAGAGAATTAATGATCAATTAATCAAGGACACAATCCAAAGATAAAATATGATCATTTATTAATCAATCATACCACATCATTAAACATTGTACTATTCATTTCCAAAAATAAAATTAATTACAACAAAAGTACAATATTAAGCATGAATGAAACCAAACAAAACAAAGAAAAGCAAAACAACAAAGTAACATATATTAAAGAAATTGTAAAATATTCAAGAAAAATGGAAAACATATGAAGAATAGTGTAAAAAAAGTTGAAAAATTGGGGAGTCTATATCGAATTTTAACATAGGTAATCATTTCCCCCATGACTTACTTGGAAGGAAGAGATTTGAAAGAGAGAGCATGCTTTTCCATTTGTTAAGGTGTCTATGTTACCTGTTATTTTCTATTCTAGGAAGGGTGTTATTTGCTAATTGTTGACTAGCAACCACTTATTTGGGCTTAAAGAATGGTAGATCATCATGACTGTAGAAGGGAAGCTTGCATGAATGATATAAGGTCCTCTAGTTCACAAAGATAAACCTTCTTTTTATGGAAATATGGATCTTTATTATACTCTACACTCTTTCATTTCTTATTATACTTCATCTATGATATGACTTAATTGTTTCATTTGAGAAAATCCATGGCTTGGGCATCTATGAAAAAGAGAGTAATACTTGGCTAAAGCTACATTAAGGGATTCATAATTCCCTTGTTTCCATAATTGAATCTATTTTCTTAGATTAAACACCTAGTGTATGTTTGATATTTGTTACTAAATAACTCCAACATCATACTCTAGTTTCTAACAAATTCCAATTCTAGGGACCAATACCAATGTGTATCCTTTTTGATCAATTTCATGAGAAATAGTTGAAGCCTTTGTCATTCATTTTCAATATTTTATAAGACGTAGGCATCTTGGAAGTGTTGCAATAAATGTTAAGGATCTACATTGTAGCCTCCCTTAAATTTTGTAATGTTTTCATATTTAGATGTTTAATCGAAATATCATTTTGATGCATAATTGTTGTGTATACAACCTTCCTTATATTATCCATAGTCCTTTTAGTAAGAAGGGATTCATTATAATCATCTTGATCATCATGGCCCCTATCTTGATCATGTCCTCTTCTATCCTACATGTTATGTCTTCTTTCATTTTCATTCTCTTTGTATTTTTCGCATTCTCTATCCCTTCTATCATCTTTGTCTCTATCTCACTTATGATTCCTTTTTTTTTTCCTTCATTGGATCATTTATCATTTTCCCTTTTGTCATGATAAGTTTATGATGATGATTGATAGCTTAAAGAATATGCCAACTTGCCCTCATTCCATGACCTCTTAGTTCATTCTTAGATGGCCTACTAGAAGACCTAGGTCTTGAGGTCCTCCTAGAATTCAATTTGGTTCTCCCTCTTCCTTTGTTACTAGCCAAGGTTAAGCATAGGCATGGATTTGTTATATCATCTACATTTAGTGATGGTTTGTTTCCTTTTCTTCTAATTGTGACGTAAGAACAATACTAGTCTCCTTTCCTTTGACCAACTTCCTATCAGGCTTCTATGAAATAATTACATTGGCATTGGGCCTTAGTAGACTAGTAGGACCTTGACATCTCATTAAATCCCTTGTACTCACTAGTGGTTGCCTCCAATCCAATATTTATTAATGTTTCCATAAGCATTGATGGGATTGAATGATTAAGAAGTAACACTATGTTGCCTTGAAGGTCCGCCCATCTCATTTGATCATCTTGGTAAAGTAAAAAGTTAAATTCCAAATAATAAGGATCTAGATAATGGTAGCCAACCTTAACTTAATAGGGTACTACATCTTTGTTTGTAACTATTCTATCATGTTTCCTTGTAGAATCATGAACAAGTGAGAAATTGACTTTGTGAAAAGAATAAATTTTTCAATTATTATGTATGTATGAAATAAAATTGTATTATTTCTCAAGTTATAAATCATTAATCTCGTAATTGCAATCATGAATGGTAATAACTATCTAAATCAACAACACTGGTCGCTAGCACTAGTGCCAATGATGAATAATAGAGTAGTCTCAACACCCAACTATATAAATCACAAGCATACACACATAACTTTATTGTAATCTATGGACTACATTAGCTTGGTATTTATATGGTTAATTATTAATCATAGGTCACTATCTTCCCAGTTATACTTGTAAGGTCCTTAGTACATATAATTAAGTACAATTGAGGTGTTTGATGTTGATATTGGTTAAGTCATAGGAAGATATTAAAAATCTAGTTTATCTAATCTAAATGCAAGAACGAAATCTATTTTAGCCTAAGTGATGAATTATCATTCTTAACTTTCCGTACACATCCTAAACTTATATTGCGAAGCATATCAAGTGGCACACTACTTGGATTACCAAATGTCAACATATTTATGTTTGAAATTGGTCATACTCATGTTATGTGTTTAGCATGCATTGAAACATAAATAATTAACTAATTACACATAAATTAAATGGGAAATGAAATTAAATTTTAATTAAAGAAATATTAAGCTAAGTGAAAGGGCCTTCAATTACTACTCAACATGACTTATCCTCTTGAATTGTTTTTAATATCTTTATAAGTTTTGTGACACTACCGACTTCCACTAATTTTTCTTTCCTTTCATGTGAGATCTTTAAGTTAGTTTTCTTAGCTATAAATATTTCAATTTAAAGGAAATGTGAAAATTTTAAAAATGGTTAAAAGTTCACTTACTACTAGATATTTTTGAAACAGTGTATTTGCTTTACCACTTCAACTACAATGCACGTTGCCAATGTGGCATTCTCTATTAAGATATATGGACGACATGAGGCTGAATTATAGATACCTATGGATGTGCCTGCATAATTATTTTGTATTTTTTCTATTTATGTTTATCAAAGTCTTTGCAACTTTTTCCAACCATGTCTTTTTAGGTCTTTTACTATCCTTCCTTATCCAAGTCCTTTCAACTCTTTCATACAATATCCATTTTGAATCTTTTACTATCCATCCTTATACAATTCCTTTCAATTTTTTCATACCATATATCTTTTTCTATCTTTTACTATCCATGTTTATCCAATTATTTTGAACCTTTTCATTCAATGTCTTTTTGTTATCCATATCAAGTCCTTTCAAACATTTTTGTCTTTTTTGTAATGTTCTAATTTGCAAGTAGATACTGAACAAAGATATTCTATATGGTTTTCAATATCATAAAATTTTGCTCTGAATGGTTTTCCATATTATGGTAGCTGCCTGGGCCACACATAGCATTCAGCAACACATCAAAAGTTTTCTATAACACGTCTTTGTTTCTGCTTGTCTACTTGGCTGGATGTAAATTTGATATAACTAAAATATGTGAAAAGAGTTAAGGCATGCGTGTGGGCACTCTATCGTGTAGATACGCCATTCCATTCATCAAGTATGGTTACGAGGGCCAGGTTGGGACATTTCATTATTACATCTAACAGTCCACACAGAGAGTCATCCGTTTGGGTGGGGCTTTGTTGCAGTGATTGTTAAGCTGGAAACATGTATGGAACGCAAATCCTAGAGTTTAGCTAGAAAAATTTATTGTAACTTTATATCATGAAGGAAAATGTAGCTGCAACCTAAAGTGCATGGTTATGCTACCAATACTACCATCCAACTGATATTAGTAGCATGCCCAAAATAAAGAAATCTTTCAACCTATCCCAGCCGAATCTCATCATCGCAATGAGTTCTTCCTTGGAGACCCTAACTGTGGCCCAAAAACATCTTGAGATTGAAAAATTATAGGTAGAAACCTTGTATCCAGTAGAGGAAACTCTACAGCAAGTTCTGAACTTGAACATCATGGATAATCAGATGCGCTACAGATTCCATCCGGTGCTTTTACTCATCTACAAGCAGTTCCCCAATGTAGGTACAATTGTTAAGCAAGCTCTGGCCAAGTTGCTTGTGTACTACTATCCACTTGGAGGCATGGTCTAGATAAAGGATCCCACAACCCAAAAGCTGGAGGTGGACTGTAGCGCTGGCGATGGTGCTATGGCAAAATTCCTCTGTAGACTGTGCTTGGAATTTTTCCTTCTCACATCATAGCAATAGGCTCTGGAATATTGAAATTAGGTGAAAGTAGATATTTTAAGTACCTAATAACACACCTCCTTTTGGAGAATGGAAATAAATGTACTTCTATTTTTACCAAGACTTTTTATTTTATTAAGAAAATTTTATTTTTACTTGTAATAAAGTTTTTCCTTACAACATATTGCATAAATATAATAATATATTTTTTTACGACATGCACACATCTTATTTTCATTTTTGATACACATTTTTACATATTAAGTCCCAAAGTACAAGGGACTTATGATGAATCTCTATTGCTAGCACCATAAATTAAAATTTTAGTCTTTATAAATATTGACTTTCATACCAGAATGATTGTAGTAGTTACAGAGGATTTAAAAGATGTAATTTACTCTTAAAGAAAATTTTGTAAACAAAGCCATATCATTAATAACAAAAAGGAAAGAAAATTCAAAAGTAATCCATTGGCTATCTAGAGCATCTTATATGTAATAAAATTTCAGTTTCAATCATCACTTTTTAATTTTATTTTATAAATGTGAATCATCCTCGATTCTTCTTTTACCATGTTAATGGAAGAAAGACATCAACTCGTCAAGACTTGGAACAAGGGCATTAAGAAAATTCATCATTGATTTATTCCTATACGATATAGGCCATTGTAGTGTCAACTACCTGAACTCTTGAAATAATGGCATTAAGACAATTCATCATTGATGAAGCCTTATACGATATAGGCTATTGCAGATCAACTACATGAACTCTAATGGCCCTTTTGAATAATCTAATGGCCCCTATGATTTATTTATTTATTTTTCTAATGAATATACTATTGGAGAATGATTCAAACTAGACATCTATATTAATAGCTTCTTGACTTGATCATTTGTAGTATGTTAGTTCCTTGATTTTTTTTTTCTCTATTTTTCTGTTCTAAGATCGTGGCTAAGATCGTGTCAAGATTTTATGTAATTCAGTTGCATTGTAAAGCCACTATAAAGTCAAGTTTATTATTGAATAATGTGTGGCCTATGCTTTGGTAAAGCCACTTAAGAGTCTTTGGTTGTATTTCCTATGCTTTGGTAGATTCTCATAATCATAGCAAGCTTGATGAAAAATCTATCAAATGTATTTTTATTAGCATTCTAATTCCAAAGCATATAGGCTATATAACTCTATTAGTTGAAAAGTGTTCATTAGTAGGAATGCTAAGTTTGATGAATTGGCAACCTGGACATGGCATAAGAATTATGAGTACTTCAAATTTTTAATCAATGGAGAAACAAATGGAGTTCAACAAAAAACTCCTTCTACTTTACCAGATTCATCAATTCTAGCTTCACTAAATTCTACCATTTCAAGTTCTAGCAATCGTAGTACTCCTCCAAGAAAGTTCAAGTCATTGACTGAAGTCTATGAGACAACACAAGCCTTGTTTGTTGTAGATCCAAAAAGTATTGAAGAAGTAGAAAAGAAGGAAGAATGATGTAATGCAATGGCAGAGGAGATGAAGGAAATTGAAAAAAAAATGATACATGGGAATTGGTAGAACTACCAGAAGCCAAGAATATTATAGAAGTTAAATAGATTTTTAGAACAAAATATGATGCAAATGGTAGCATTCAAAAGCACAAGGCTCAACTCATGGAAAAAGGATATTCAAAGCAAAAACGTGTGGATTTTAAAGATACTTGTTTACTAGTTGCATAGTTTGAAACTGTGAGATACTGTTAGCCTTCGCTACTTAATTGAATTGGCCTATTTATCAATTTGATGTAAAGCTTGCATTCCTAAATGGAGACTTAAAGGAAGAAGTTTATGTCTCTCAACTTGAAGGCTTTATTGTTCAAGGAAAAGAAGAACAAGTTTATAGGTTAATAAAGGCACTTTACGAATAGAAGCAGACTCCAAGGACATGGTATAGCAAAATTGACTCATATTTTCTTGAAAATGGCTTTGAAAGGAATAAGAATGTATCCAATATTTATTTCAAGAAACAAGGTAAAAATGATCTTATGATTATTTGCCTCTATGTGGATGATATGATATACATGGTTTCTTCTTCTTCACTCATTAAAGAATTCAAAGTTTGCATGAATAAAAAGTTTGAAATGTCAAATTTAGGTGTGCTACACTCCTTTCTTGACCTTGAAGTGAAGCAAGTTAAAGATGGAATATTTTTGTGACAAAGAAAATATGATACTAATTTGCTTAAACAATTTAACATGTTGAATTGAAAAATTATAGTAACACCTATGAACTTGAATAAGAAGTTGTAGGTTAATGATGGTACTGAACAAGAAAATGTAAGGCATTTCAGAAACTTAGTAGGAGGCTTAATCTATTTGACTCATACGAGACCTAACATAGCTTTGTTATTTGGAGTTATTTCAAGATTCATGAAATCTCCTACAAAGCATCATCTTGGAGCAGCAAAGAAAGTGTTACAATATATTGCAGGAATAATTGATTTTGAACTATGGTATGGTCACGTTTCAAAGTTCAAACTATCTGGATACACTGACAATGATTGGGTTGGAAGTTTGGAAGATAGAAGGAGCACTTTGGGTTATATTTTTAATCTTGGTTCACTTGCCATATGTTGAAGTTCAAATAAGTAAGCCATAACTGCCCTGTCTTCATCTAAAGTTGAATATGTAGCTGCAACCTCATTAGCATGTCAAGCAATCTAGTTAAGGAAAATTCTTATAGATTTCAATTAAGAGAAAAAGGAAGTAACTGAAATTTATCGCAGCAACAAAGCTACAATTGCAATGTCAAAAAATATAGCCTACCATGGAAGAACTAAGCATATTTAAATTTGAGTTCATTTTATTTGAGATCTTGTGTCAAATGAATCGATTATCTTGAAGTATTGCAATACGAATGAGTAGGTGGTTAATACTCTCATGAAGTCTCTTCCTCAAGACAAACATATTTATTTCAGGCTTAAACTTAGTGTATGTAGTTTTGAATTAAGGGGGAGTGTTGGAGAATGATTCAAACTGAATATTAGTATTAATATCTTCTTGACTTGGTCATTTGTAGTTTTTTAGTTTTCTTGATTTTTTGTTTCTTTGTTTTTCTATTCTGAGATAATGGATAAGATAGTGCTAGATTTTCTGTAATTCAATTGCATTGTAAAGCCTATATAAAAGATATTTTAATATTGAATAATGTGAGGCACTTAAGCAATAAAAACAAAACATTAGCTTCATGTAATCTTCTCTCTTTTGTTTTGGATTATCATCTCCTTTGTCCCTCTATTTATGCCTTCCCATCATATACTCTCTATGTAATAGAGCTTTTTTATTTTTGTTTTCACCAACATAATAAAATCTTAAATTTTTTTTCAATTTTATTCTTAAAAAATTTTGCATGCACTTTGATAAGTCTGATAGAATAACGATTCTTGCAATTTTGAATCCTGTTAAACATAGTCAATAATTCAGGATGTTTGTAACTTGACCAGTAAGTCCTGGGGCACATGCACATGGGGCTACTACTACAAGAACGAAGCGAAGAAACAAAGCTTCATCTACTATCAACCATATTTAAAATATCTCAATACCAAGGGCAAGAATTAGTATGGGTGTGGACCTATTCAGCTATTATGGAACTACAGCTATGGTTAGGCTGGTCAAGCCCTGAACTGAGATCTACTGAATAAGCTAGAGCTAGTCGCAACCGACACCACTGTGTGTGTTGTTCAAGACGATGAGAAACAACTTACCTTCAGTAGAAATTAGGACCTTTGAAAATATAGAATGGAAGACCTTTTAAACTATGATTTAAATTAAATAATTAACCTACTTTATACAATGTCCATCCAAAGAAAAGGAGGGTACTTGTAACCGTTGGAGGACTAGTTTGGATATTATCATGTTTAACCATTCAGTATGAGATACATGATGTCAATAAACTTGTTGTCAATAAACTTGTTTAAGGTGTAATATTATGGGATCTAATTTTGAATAAACTTGTTTAAGGTGTAAGATTATGGGGTCTAATTTTGAGAAGTAATGTTGGATCGAAATTTGGAAAGTGTCTTTCACATAGATGATTTTATTACTGTGCGCTAGCTTTTTGTAGTAGACAGGATAATGGGATGTTTGCCCTTTGAATGCTAAATAGAATTTGCAATGTTAGTAGGGGTGCAGGATCACGTTCTTCACCACATGGATAAAGCCTAAATGCTTATTTGGTTCTATCAAAATTATTGTTTAAGATATGGAAACTTTGGATTAGTAGGAGAACCTTTATCTATACAGTAGGGCAAGGTAGACATGATAGTTATATCCTAAACATAAGAGTTATCTAGATACCTATGGATCACCAAGACCAACTTTTCTCTGCTCTTCAGGTAAGTATTGTAGTAAGCCCCAGGATAGATGATCATATAGCCTAACAAAATCTTGGCATGTTCCACTACCTTTTGGGAGGTATCCTACAAGAATGTCTATATATAAAAACAATTTTCATTTTTTACAAAAAGAAATAATATACTTTTCAAAACTACCCTTCTCTCTATTTATGACTCTAAGGTCAAGGGCTAGCTCTAGTTTTTCTGTTACAGCCATAGTTTTTTAATATCGCTATACATCACTAGTTAAACTATAAACTATAATTGGTAGAATTAGAATTTTTGCTTACCTAAATTGAGTCAATACAATATTTTATAAAAACACTTTATTATAAAAAAATAAATTTTGATTCTTAAAAGCCCTTGGTTGTGGTAAGAATTCATTTTTATAGATGTGGCATCTTTAGGCACAAAAAAACTCTTCTTAATTTGTAATTATAAGTGATTGGTATTAGAACCATGCATTACAAACATCCTTTTCAAGTTACTTGGTGTCTAATTTTCTCCTTGGCCATTTTTTGCTCTTTAAAAATTTCAAAGTTGTAATCTTAAACCTTCATGATGCATCTCCTAGTCATCACCACGTTGCCACCACTATAGATGCATGAAAGACCATACTAATGTTTGTTGATGCCAACATTGCCTATGCTAGGCACGAGGTCATGATCAACGAACATGTGGACCATTATAGTTGCAAAGTAGTCAAAATGCATAGATCTAATTCATAGGAATTCAACAAATATTTTTTATTTACCTGTAATATCTTACAAGCATACCAGAAAACTCTTTGTTGAAACATTTAAACCATTTAATGAAGTAGTGAAGGTCATTGCTAAGGAACATTTTGATCATAGTTTTATTCAAAAAATTAAAGAAGTGAAGGAGGGTTAACTAGACAACATTGGAAACTTACAAAATCTAAGAGACATAGAGATTGAGGATTTTATTGTTTTCAAATAATTGCCCTCTAGGCTAGGGAATATTTCTAGTTTAAAATCTTTAAAAATAAATAATTGCTAGATGATGTAGGTCATCAACATGCAAAGATTGTTGGATCTAGGAACACTTCAAAGAGCATTGGTGGGTTTTCACATCTTGCTAAGCTTTATGATATTACAATTAAAGGGTGTTTTCCCTATGAGTCATAGTTACAATGATGGTATTTTTTTTTTCTTTGGCTGATGATCAATTTCAAAGTAAAAAGGCCAATGAACGCCTAGATGATGAGGCATATTACCAAGATGGTTTTGACCATATTAAAGTAGAGATTAGAAGTTTTACAATTTACAATGAGGATCTTATAAGCCTTATTATTAATGACAAAATAAGTAATTCCATTGGAACCCACATGGTTTGGTTTTTCTTGGATCAATTTGGGAACCGTGCTCTTTTATCTCTAAATGTGATTAAATTACAAAATGATTAAAGGGTTTCTACAATTCTACATAATGTGCATTATGGCCACAATACATCATACTCCGGCTTGGCACAATGTGTTGCACATGTATTTTATTGAATTCTTCTAAGCTCTAAATTTATGTTAGAAACTACAATGACATTGGTAATTTTGCTGTAATTTCTGGCCCATGGATGAAGAACAAACCTAGGAATGTTCAACAAGACTTGTCCTTTTAAGAAGTTTCCTATTCTGAGATTGTATCAAGGGTTTGAAATGGATGTAGGAATCTAGATCCTCTTGTAACAGACATTAAAATATATTTGAGTGGTTGTACTTTCGCTACTGCATAACCAAGAACCATGATGTTGTAACTAACAAACAGGAATAACCAACAAAATCAGTGCAGTAATGAACATGACGATAGCAAAAACAGAACAATGAAGGACACAACTTGATTATGTTCAAAGATTAAGCTTGAAATGATGATTCCATTGGAGAAGCAGAATGAATTGAAGGAGAAGGAGGTGGTGGACGTGGCAGAAATTACTAGCAAAGAGCAACAACCAATGTAAGATGTGTTTGTAACTGCTCAACATTTGGAGATGTGGGGGAAGTTACGATAGAAAGTGGTAGGTGTTTTGGGAGTGCCAGTAAATCCAACAGTGGTGGGAAGCTATAAAGCTATTTATCACTAGCTACAAAAAAAATCATCATCAGATCCTGGGGGTCTGGAGGGCTCTAAAATCCATTAGATCTTGGTGCTAGCCAAAAAACTAATGGACGATGGTATCCTTTTCCTTCGTGGCAACGCTTCCTGCTTCAAAACCAACAAAAGGTAGTTTCCTTGGGCAGCGTGGGAACATCCATGCGTAGGAACCATATAGCTTCAATCCTAAATGGTGCAAGAACATCCATGTGTAGGAACTACATGGCTTTAGTCTTGAACATTGCATTTGTGCTTTAGAAGGTGCATGAGAGGCCGCACCCAGTGATCAGTAGTGACAAACATGCCACATAGATGGCTGTGTGTCACCAGTAGTAGATCTGTTTCTCACTATAGGGGTAGTAGTGGCTTTGGACTATATTGAAGGACATGTGACTACAGAAAGTGTTGGTGTGGAGGTCTAGCCTCTCCTCTCTCTCCATAACAATGGTGACAACGGGACCCGAGAGCCTCCCCTCTCAGTGACGATGGCAGGAGACCTTCTCTCTCTTTCCTATCCATGTAGTAGGACCTAACAACCTCCTCTCCCTAATGTGATGACTATAGAGATAACAGGCATAGGATCTGCAGGGAGAACAAGGTTAAGTTTTCTCTCTCCAACAGCTTCCCTATTTTTTTCTACCCCAATGATAGACTACACAAGCAGTCTCCACTCTTTTCTCCAACATGTGATGACATTCAGCAACTGCAACAAGTGATGTCTCCCAGTAGTAAGGTTTCCTTTTCTATCTTAGTAATGTAGCAAGTTACATGATAGAAGCATGTGGTAATGCAGAGTAGACATTAGTGACATCCCCCTCTCTCCCTCTTTAGGCAATGATCACAATTTTTTTGCCTAGTCATGAGTACCATTGGCAGTGAGAAACTAGCAACGCTAGTGGGACTAGCAAAATTTTATTTATTTTAGTTACTTATTGTATTATTGAATTCAAAACAATCATTTAATTTAGGTTCCTTTTTTCAGTTTTATTTATTATTTTAAAATATCACATTGCCTTTTTCCATGTAAGAGTATTCTCAAGTTTTCATACCCATATGAAAGGCATCCTAACCAATAGTCTTCTTAAATGAGTTTTTTTTCTCAAGTGTTTGTGCGACCAAAATTTATGCATCAACACCTTTTTAGCTTTAGGAGAAGAACAATCTTTCTAGCCTTTTGTTTTTCCATATTAGTTTTTCTTATCATTTTTCTTGTACCTATTTTGTTTTCGATCCTGTTCCAGAACTTGTTGGTTTTTGTTTTCCTAAAATCTATGTTTTCAGCCATGGTGTTGAAAAATATTTTTTAAAAATTTTCAAGCCCTTTTATTTTCTGATCTGAAAAGCTTGTCTTCTGAAAATTTTGGAGTCTTGTCACCCATTTGTAATCCTTTTTTAAAACAGCCTTCATCTTCTAGTCCCAATTTTAGATTTGTGTTTTGGTGGTGCTTACTTGACTTTGGTAAGGTGGTTTTATTTAATTATTCAATTTTAAGATTATTTTCCTAAAATTTTTAATTTTACTATTTTTCTTTTAAATTTTATAAGTATTGCAATTTCATATATTTATTTTTCTTTAAATTTTTTTGAATAGCATATTTTAGTATTTTTTCTTTGTTAAAAAAATTATTATTGCAATATTTCTTTTCCTTTTTGTTAATTTTAATGCTTTATTTTAACACTTATATTCTGCGATTTTTTATTTTATGAGAAAACTTACCTCTACCCCTAACCGACAAACAACCAGTTACATTACATTAAGGAAATGACGAACTTCATGTTTTCCAAATTTTATTCTTAGGAGAACTTAGACTAGGATGGTAGCTAATCAACTCCCAACTCCCTTGTTGAGCAACCCCTTCAACTTTAATAACTACCAAGATATCCCAAAATCACTTCAATATATATATATTTTTCCAATCCCACAAGCCCTACTAGTGATGCTTGCCAACATATATAATGTTTTGAAACCTTACTAGGCATCCACAACATTGTTTAAAACAACATAGAATGTAGGGTATTTGTGGCAATTTTTAGAAGCAAATCCACCCAATGCTTCACAAGAACCACACCCTCCTTCTCTACTTCGAATAACTCCACCTAAACAAGAAGTCAAAGATGAACATAAGACTTACAACCTAATTGCGGATTTAAAGAAAATTAAAGGTAACATTTCAATGTGTGACCTTCTACAGTTTAATGAAATGAAAGATGTAATCCAAGAGGTAGTTCATAAATCGGAAACCAATAAAGGAAAATCCATAGTAATCGAAAGGCATGTTCACTTCGTAGAAGGTCCTAACATGCTATTAGTACAAAATGCAAACAATTCCATTTCATGCCACTTGAGGTATGTAAAGCCTTAAGAGAACAAATGCTACCACAAACAAAAAGTGTAATAAAACTTAACGCGTCTAATGTGCTTGTAGTAGGGTCATTAAAAGAAGTAAGAGTGAAAATTAAACAACAACCTACATTTACATGTTACACAAATATCTTAGTAGTTGACATGTTACTCACTTATGTTGTGCTCTTATCTAGGAATTCTGGAGCCAACTTTGGAGGCTTCTTTAAGATATATTTCTCAGAACTATTAATCCCTATCAAAGGAAAATCTAAATATATGGTCATACCTAGAGAATCCTTTTATAAGCAAGTTCTAACAGATTTTCATTACCAAAATCAATCTTTGGAGAACCAAAACCATAATCTTTACATTGGGGTTATTGAGTTTGAGCATGGCGAACATGTTACAAATGCCCATGTGAGTGAAACTACAAAATAAATATTTTCTCTCATATACATTGCCCCCAACCCTATTAAACTTCAAAAGAAGGTGGAAAATTTGATGAAGACACCTTATGTTATCATTAACACAATGGATTTCGTCTAAATGACATGCCACCTTTAAGAAAGGACAAAGATAAAAATGAGATCCCAAACATCAAAACATTAGAAGGTGTGCTAGATTTTGATGATGACATATCCATGGAACACTTTCCTAGAGAAGCTATGTTCGATGGTTTACAAAAAATTAGACCTAAGATTGAAACTCATATGAAAGAAGAACTTGATGAACTTCTAAGATTTAAAATTACTCATCTTATGAAACGTTTAAATTTAGTGCCTACTGGAAAATGAACAAACAAATTACAATTAGGTTTTGATTTTTGTAATCTTAATAATCAACAAATTGTTAAATGATGGCTTGAAAAGAAACATGCGAGTAAATCCTTTAGGATAGAAGATCTAGTCTAGAGAAAGGGTAGAGCATTTGGTCAAACTAGTCTTTAAAGTATGTTCTATCCTATGTGGTCACATCCATTCCAAATTACAAATGTCCTTGGCCCTAATGTATACAAAATTTCTAATTGTAAGGACATAGGTTACATAGGAATTTTAATATATTTCATCTAAAGCATTTCTACTTAAGTGCCCCACGTGGACACTTGGTAATTCTTACTTGCATGTTTTCTTCCCCTCCATCATGCATTTCATTTGTATATAGTTGTATTTGCATATTTTCTTTACATTTTCATCATCTCTTTCTTAGCATATTGGTTTTGGTTTTTGTTTTTCATATGATTTTAATAATCATTATGATCATTTGAGTTACCAGGCATTGGATCATCATAACATCATTTGAAAATAATGCTTTATATATACTAGTACTATTACATAAAATCTCCTTAAACTATACATGTCAATAATATTATGATTCTTCTAAGTTAATTTTAAGGTTTTAGTTTTATTAGTTATGTTGGATTATGGTGGACAAGATTTATGCTACTTATCATGTAATCATCATGATCATGTGAGTGTAGGATAAGTGACATTGAAGAATGGTTAGGCACAATCACTAAGTGACCTTGGAAAACTCCATTTCCTTTCTCCTAAGCCCTAGCACTTAAGTGTAATATTCCATGGCTATCTTGTGCACAATGAGGTGAAGTATGTTCATCTCCACTTGAAAACCCTTAGCCACCTAGGAAACCTACTATAATGCCATCAAATTATAATTAAAGACACATACACGAGGGTTGAACTACATCATTGGCAAATTTTTGAAAAGACTATGTTCTTTAGCAGTGTAGCTAATTGGCCAGACTTATGTTGGAATTCCTACCTTAAGAATGAAGTACACCATGAGCAAAGTTTCCTCAAGAAAAGAGAGAGAGAAAGAAAAAAAAAGAATAAGGACCATGTTCATTGAGAGTGTAATAAGTTCTTGAGTGTGATGGGATGTGGTATCAATCCTCACCCTAGCCTCCATTCCCCTTTTGAACAAAAAAAAAATCCTTTTTCCCCATCCCCTTCCTAAATGTCAAAAAAATCCTAAGGAAAAATCTAGAAGTTGCGACTAGCCATGTTCTAACATGAGCTTGTCTTCCTCATTAAGCTTAGTATATGTCTTGTGCTCAAAGTAGTCCACATACTTTTTACTTTTACCTTGTGAGAAGATTGGCAATGAGATCTTAATTTTATATTTTAATCATATATATATACCTATGTAGTTAAAATAATAAATTATATATTCAAATTTCAATTAAAGAAGATGGTGTCGTATGGGTCAACCATGTCTAATTCTCTTTTGATTATATGGTTATTTTAATCATGTTTAGATTAATATAGTTTGCTTTGAAATTTTAATCTATTTGTGTTTTACAACATTTTCGATTCTTTATCTATTGCATTATTTTAAAATTTCTGTGGTTTTGTTATCCTTGTACTTGCATGCAATTAAAAGTTTGGGGGCTAAGTGTTGATGCCAACATCACCCATGCTAGGCACGAGACCATGATCAATGGACATGTGGACATTATAGTTGCAAAGTAGTCAAAATGCACAAATCTAATTCATATGAATTTAACAAATATTCTTTATTTACCCGTAATATCTTACAAGCATACTAGAAAATTCTTCTGTTGGCACATTTAGACTAGTTAATGAAGCATTGATGGTCATTGCTAAGAAATATTTGGATCATAGTTTTATCCAAAAAATTAAAGAAGTGAAGGAGGGTTAACTAGACACCATTGGCAACTTACAAAATGTAAGAGATGTAGAGATTGAGGATTACAATCTTCTCAAAGGATTGTCCTGTGGGCTAGGTAATATTTCTAGTTTGAAATCTTTCAAAATAAATAATTGCTAGATGGTGCAGGTCATCCACATGCAAAGATTGCTGGATCTAGGAACACTTGAAGGAGCATTGTTGGGTTTTCACATATTGCCAAGTTGTATGACATTATAATTAAAGGGTATTCGCCCCAGCTATGAGTCATACTTACAATCCTGGTATCCTGTTGTAGTTTAGTTTACTTGGTAAAGATTTGTAGAGCAAGCTGTGAGCGGTGCCAATTCCCATCAAATTCACACCATTATCCATGACATGGGCTGGGTGTGGTTGGATCACTTGCATAGACACTACACCCCTTTACTTCAATGCATATAAATAGAGCTCAAGATTGAGTAAAACTCCACAAATAAACATACCAATACATTTGATCTTCTTGAGGATAGCAAAGAATGACAGTGCCAAAAAGATGCAGCTGCTTGCAATGGTGCAGATTGTAACTAGGGTAGTCTTTGATGGGAAGTACACTGGCAAGATCTACGTTAAGGGAACTTGGTGCAGCACCACCTATGAGTTCTATGCACCTGCTTACTGCCAAAGCCAATGCTGGTCCTTCCAACCCTCTTCAAAGTCCAACTCAACCAGAGGAGGAGTGTCTGATATCATCATGGAGGAGTTGTTCAATGAAATGCTGCTCTACTGCAACATCGCACCATGCTCTTCCAGTGGCTTCTACACTGTACCTTCATCGATGCTGCCACCTACTTTCTAGAATTTATAGTCGGAGACCTTGAAACCAGAAAGAGGAAGCTTGCTACCTTTTTTGGCCAGACTTCCCACCAAACAACCGGTACATATTTTCTTTCTCTAACTTGCACCTTGCTATTTGTTACTACTATATTAAGTGAGATTCTATTAATATTTATATATCTACAAAACAACATATCTTCTGAGAGCATCTATAAAATGTGAGCAAGTGGTTGGCCCGTTGCGCAAGTCGAACAATACAAATGGGATTACTGCATAAATAGTGAGATCAACAAAGAGGCCACTACATCATTTTGGCACTGTCATTCTTTGCCATCCTCAAGAAGATCAAATATATTGGTATGTTTTTTCGTGGAGTTTGACTCAGTCTCAAGTTCTATTTATAGGCATTGAATTGAAGGAGTATAATCTTTACCAAAGTGATGCAATGAGGCCTTGTTCATGTCATGGATAACATGATGTAATGTGATCCATTACATCTAGGAAGGGTGTGGATTTGATGGGAATTAGTACTTCTCACAGCTTGCTCTGGAAATTTTTACCGAGCAAACTAAACCAAAATCAACAAACCAATCAATTTTTTTTAGGAATTTTCTCTGCAAATTTTTAATCTAATTCTTTAAAGAATTTAGATAAATGAATTAATTTGGTTCATGGTAGCATTCAATCGTAGCATTAGAAATAATACGTTGGCACAATTAATAACTAATTTCTTTATTAAACCAAAGTTATCACATTTTGGCTCTACCTTTCCAAAGACCAAAGGTTACAAGACACTAGTGATCAAAAATTAGGTAAAGGTTGTTCATGGTGGTGGTTTTTTCACTGTTTGTGTTGATGTAGTTAACTATTTCTTTTGAATATCTGATAAGGTGTCAGATTAGCCTACGAGGCAACACAACCAACACTAAATCCAAAAATGGGGAGCAGAAAGTATACAACAATTAAGCACCCGAATCCATGATGATGATTTTCATTGTTTGAAAATTCCGATTAGATCAGTGAATATAAATTGGACACTGAAAGAGAGCTTAGAGATTATATACACTCAGAACAAGCAATATATAATATATTAAACTAAAAATATCAATAAAAATATAGCACTATTCATTGGATCAAATATTCTATTGGATTTTTAATTAGCTTCAATATTTCCTTGTAATTTATTGGAGATCGTACGATATATTGAAGATTTCTTAATCTATGTACAAAACCTCCACTACATGTTTTCATTCTCCAATTAAACTTACAATATACTTGTTGCTATTAATTTTAGTTGAGCATCTATTACCATTTGTATATTTGTAAAGCTATGTTCTGAGAGGTTACGCTGGAGAACATCTGTCCATCATCTGTTTAATGTGATTAGGTGGCTTTGTCAGTGCACTGGATACCCAGAAGTGTAGGGTTACTACTTTAAAAAGAAGGTGAGTGGAGATGCTAGCCTGATTACTGTGACAAGACATATCAGTACTACAGGCACAACCTCATTCAGCTATCATAGGACTACAATTACACTTTAAATTAAGCTCTAGGTTTGGACCTGCTCAGCCATCCTGGTTGCCACAGACCTAGTTGTGTCATTCAAGATGGCCATATGGTTTATCATGGAGTCAAAAAACTAATCATTTAATGGCCAAATTGCTGGTTGGACTTTCACAACGAACGTGTTTGACTTGCATTTCAAACATTTTTAGTTTTTTCTAATTTTTTGTAACTAATGGCATAAATCACAGAATGATATAAATATATAATTAAAAAATGAAGAATGGAACAACCAAAGAAGAAAACCTTAATATAATTTGGTGCTAAGTTGAAAACACATTGTCCTATCTTCCTAACTTGCTAAAATATCTTACCAACTTGTAAAAAACATTTTACAAATGATATCTATTTTGCTGGACTTAGTTGTTGAGATTGCAAATTATAATCTTTGATTATAATTGTATTTCACCTTGTGTTGCACCTTCTGAGGCTTGTTAATAGATTGGAAAGTGGAAATTTTACTGCTTTCTCAAGAAATAAAAAGGAAAAATACTTTAGTAGAATCACAAATATGGAATCAAGCTTTAAGATGCTTAAAATTAAAAATATTGATGCATGGTGGAGCACTATGCAGATGACACAATATTATTTTCAAGAGATAACATTCCACAGGCATTGGCACTCAATATGACACTAGACAGGATTGCACAAGAACTGGGATAGAAGATTAACAAAGCTAAATGGACGATACATATGATGAATGTTGAGGAATAGGTGAAAGGTCAGCTACATTAGGTCCTAGGCATTTTACCTAGAATAATAAAGGATATTTACTTAGGGATGTTGATGTTTGTTTGGAGATGGTGCCAAACATGGGAACCTCTAATGTAGAAGATATATAGAAAAATAGGAGATTGGGTGAACCGATTCCTCTCTTAGAAAGGGAAGATCTTACTGGCTTCATTTGTTCTCATGGAAATGGCCAGATTCATTATAGCTATAGCATATTATCCTACTGGAGTGATTCAAAAAATTGACCAAATTATTCAAAATTTTATTTGGTCAAGAAAAAAGGGAGGTGGAAAATGCACTTGGTTTGCTAGGAGAAGATAGCTAAACCTAAAAAGATAGGAGGGATCAGGATTCTATGATTTAGAGATGAGCTTAAATTGGGAATGTAAATACTACTGAATCATCTCCTGAGTGAAGGAGAAGGGTAGGCATAGTGGATTAGAATAATGTAGTGCAAATACCAAAGGTGGGAGATTAATTTCTGAGGATCTTAGATGTGGTCCATCCTTTGTCATCATGCATTGGAGATGAGGGAGTGCAGGCTTCTAGGGACGCATCCTAGAGAAATCATGAATGGTTAGTTTGCATTGGTTCATGGTTGGTAGGCCATATGGCATCGGAGGCTCCTTGAGAAAGTGAAGGATTTTGCATGGTTGATTGCTCACACAACACTATCAATCATTTTCTTGATGTGTGGCTTGGCATTCGAAACAATCGATCATTTTATATACTAATGGTAGGATTATAGGAGACTCAAAGGAGATGGCTATGATTTGGGTTGTTTAGAAGTTGTAGAATTAGCTAACTTTCTACGGTAAGAGGCTATCATAGCTAAATTTAGCCACTACTTCTAGGTTTTGACTCTGGTAGGAGGCTTCATGGAGTATAAGGTGTGTAAGGTACTATGAGCCATTTTTGGGAAAGTTCTAGAGGGATGAAGAGCTATGGTAGTTAATTGCGTGGGTGGTGTGGAACAAGTGGTAGTATGGCTAAAAGGGATCCCTAATTTAATGAACCAGGCCTTCTTTAAGAATTGGGATGGGTAAGCAATAGCCTTTAGAGGCAGGATGATTTAGCGAATGGAGAATTCTATGGTCGCAGTGTTGGAAGTGCTAGCAGCTGGAGAGGTTATCCCACTAATGATTCATAGTTGCAAGTTTGTGACAAATTTTTTTCAACAAGGAATTTTAAAGATGGTGACTGGGAACATCCCCAAATCTGCACTACCATGGATTTGGCAAGAGGTGATAAGTCTAATTGATAAGTTCTTGGCATAGTTGGGTAGTTTGAACTGGCTAGTGGGGGTGCATTTTGTGTTCCTGTGATGCCTGAAGATGGGTATGTAGGTAAACATCCCAAATGTTTTGCTAGAATTGCTATGTAGTGGGAGTCGAGAGAGGCATCCGAGGCTAATTTTAGCCCATCTACAATGTGCCTAAGCTATTCCTTTGGTAAAAATCCATGGCCTAGGCATCTGTGCAATAGTTAATAGTATCTATCCATTGTTGTATCAAGGGTTTCATGAGTCCCTTGTTTTAATCCTTGGATTTATTTTCACAAGTTAGACACTCGTGAGTGGGTTTGATCTTTATCATTGAAAATTTCTAGCATGGTACTCCACCTTCTGATTGATTTAGGCTCTAATGATCTATACCAACTTTCTGCCTTCTTCACAAGTATTCTAGGAAATAACTTCAACTTTTTCCAGTCACTTTCAATGTTTTGTAGGACACAAGCATCATGGAAAATTTGAAGGTGATGTGGTGGATCAACATTATAGCAACCTTCAAATCATGGCATGTTGTTCGTATCAAGCCATTTGATTCAATTATCCCTCACATCCTTGGTTGGAATGTGAACAACCTCCAATATGATAATCATTCTATGAGTTATCATCAAGGGTTCATCATATTAATCAAGTTTGTGCACTTAGTTGTAGTAGTATCCCCTTTTGCACTCATCCCTTTCATGATCCCTTTGATCCATACATTTTTGTGGCTCATACTCTTCATCTTTTAAATCAAAATATCTTTAGTAATATTCATGATGATCATGATGGTCATGAGTTCTCCTCTCTTCCCTATCATGATCTTTGTACCTTTTTCTACTTTTGTTAGAGTCATTTGATGATTTTGGGGGCACAATTGAGGTAGTAGGAGAATGATGTTGACTTGTCCTCTTATGATAACTCTGATTTTCTTGTGTATGAGACCTAGCCGTAACCCTTGGCCTTGAGTCCCACTTGTGCCTTGAGTCTTTTACCCCCTAACTAAGTACCTTAGCTAATTTGAAGTGTGATTTATTCCTAACAAGTTCATCCAATCAAATGATAGGAATTTGTGACATGAACTCATGATTATGATGGAGTTATTTAGCAATGAACACATCTTCATCAAGCTCCTCCAAGACAATCGTGGAATTAACTTTCTTCTATTTGTCTTATTCATGTCTTATTTTCATGGCATGGTCTTTCCTTAGCTACTCATCAGTAGGTTCATATGGTTGGATCATGTATTATGTTTTATGATACCTTCCAAATGCTTCACTTAGTTTCATTTCCTTGAGAGTAGTCTGGAGCATAATGGGTACTAAAAATTTTGGTGGTAGAACAATGTTCCCTTGCAAATCTCTCCACCTGAGTCACCTATCTTGATGAAAGATGAATGTGAAGTTAGGATAGTAAGGATCATGATGAGCATAAGAGATCCTTTCCTACATTAGCATACTTCAGTCTTCTTCTTCCTCAATTCTATCATTGCTTCTTTGTAGTTTGTTGGTAGGTGATGTACTATTCTTGTTTGAAGCCATTTTGTATTTTTAAAATGTTTTTTTTAAGTATGCTTTTCTTAGAATTATGAAGTTTAAATTTATGCTCCAAGTACAATGAAATTTTGGAAAAGAATTACTAAGCATACATTAACAAGTCCCCAATAATGGCATCAATGATGAGTAGTGAAGTAATCAAACACTCAACCATAAAACATACAAGTGTTCACATGTAGCTCAACTGTAATCCATGGAAAAGGCAATGTGAATATGATAATAATTAGTTAAATTTTGGGATTGTTGTCTTCCCATGTCAAGCTAGTATAATCTATGCGTACAATTTAACTCTCACTAAGGTGTATGATATATTAATATTGTTGGGCCATATCTTCTAGCTATAACGGTAACATGTGAAAATAAGTCTAAATCAAAAGAAAAAACTAAACACTATTCTAGCCTATGGCAATGAGTATCCAATCCTATCTTCCATTCACAGCTTGGGCTTCATATAACTACCATTGCAATTACCAAGTACTTCACTAATAGGTGAACCAAGTGATAGCACTACTGGGTTACCATGCAATTACACTTAACTGCTCAAGATTAGTCATACTCATTATGCTTAACAATACTAATAATAAAGTGCATGAAAAATTAGATCATTAAGTAAGAAAATAGTAAGAAAATTATTCTAAGTGTAAATAATAAACATTATGCTATGTATACAGTAAATTTAGGAAAATGCTACAATAATGAGAAATAGTTCAATCTTATTTTTGCTCAAATAAATATTTCATCCATTACTTCACACTACATTGTAGGCATTCACACTTCTAATCAGTAAGTCTAAGTTCATGAAAATAAACTAAAAGGGTTCTGCTAAGGGTAGATTGAATTCATTATTCAACCATGTCCCTAAGTGCCATATTTATAGGTAGGCATGTGTGGAATAATATTAAATATTCAATGTCTCATCATGGGCTTTGCTATCACAGCTCCAATATTAGATGTCCAATACCATAGCCACTATAAAATGTGTTTTATCGTAGGCCAAAGATAGAATTAGAGTAGCAAGTAGCTACAATATATTTCATGTCTGCAAAGGAGTTTGTAGATAGGAAAGATATATAGTAGAAGCTTCACATCACAAACTTTGAGCTCTAGTAGTTAAATCCATCTACCAAGACCAAAAAGATGTTATAGTAAATATGGAAAAAATAATGATAGACTATTAGGAACTAGAGAGGATTTCTAGATCCTTTGATGTAGAAAGAACACAATTTGTACCATGGCACGTCAAGGACAGAAAAATGTTTCCACAAATGCTATGTCCCTAAGAAGGGTTAACACAAGCAAACCTCACTAAATTAGCATAGATGGTAGATGATCCTAGAAGTAAAAAAGAAAAATTACAAATATCATTGAATAATTACTCATTTTAAAAGCTATTTGACAAAGGGAAAAGATCAATGGAGGAGCCATTGCCATCAAGAATGTGAAGAAGCTACATCAAGTTTTGTTTTATTGTTTTCATGTGTCAATCATACATTGCATGATTATTTTGTAACACCACTCAAACAAAGATGCAACATTCATAGTAGAGTTAGTCATGCATATACATATCATGATGTGAAAGTTCATGCAATCCCACAAGTTTGTAATGAACTCTATCCTCCTTTTTTTAAAACTTGAGAACGACTTTTCAATTAGTCATGGAGATATGACAAATGTCAAGGCTCTACAATATCATAGATGTAATATCATACCTCAACATATGTGTTTGTAGATACAATGTAATAGGTCATGATCATGCCTACAAATACAAGCCCACCATCATGTCAAAAGTGAATCTTTGCCCAACACTTAGCAAAACTCTTATAGTTTGTTTTCTTAAAGTTAGAGTTAGTTGTGAATGCCCAGAGTATGGTGAATTATAGTTGTATAACATCTTCATTTGAGTGGATTGTTCCTAGACACAATTCATAAACACATTATTTTAATTCATAAACAATTCTTTTAAAAAGTTATTATTATATGTGATTTTTATTTTAAATTATTTTTAATGTATGAAATGAAAAATGTATACACACATGGATAATAGAACATTGGTGCATGGATTACTATTTCAATGTCTACTTAGCATTCTATTTTTTCTTTTTGACTTATGGAATTACTAAAGGAAAAACTTAGAATGAATAAATTTTTAGAAATAATTTATTAACCATTTAAGAATGATAGGAGAATTCATTATTATAACATGCATGACTTTTAAGAGTTTATCCTAGAAATGCCCACATTTAAGCATATATGGGTAGAATGGATTTGCCAACATACTGAAATTAGAAGTTTGTTGAAAAACAAAAGATAAGATCAATTTTAGATATAGACTTAGGATATCTTGATAATTAAAATTACCATAATTATTTTTATAAATTCATAAAAAATAAATAAAAAATTTAGGGTGGTTTCATGGTTAACCATTTACCTTTATGACATGACCTCATTGATTTTCTTTGCTACCATTTTCTCTATGTTGTCTATTAATCCAATTTTCTTGCTTTCATGGTGTTTTCCTTACACCAACACATTTTATAGTATTTTATTTACTGAATACAATGACTTGACAAAAATTCACATACCTTATTAAGGAAGGAATTATGAAAAGACTTATTGCGGTAAGAAACCCTATTTGTTATAAATAGTGTTGCCCCATACTTTTTGTGGTAGGGATGGCATGGTAAACACTTGTGCATAAACACTCATGCAAGAATGGATTTATATGAAAAAAAACTATTTATGGATTTATTCTTCTTATAGAGAATAAATCTTAGTTATGCTAATTTTTTTTTTTTTTGCAATAACAAACCTTTATTGCAACATTTTGTTGGTTAAAATTACTTCTAGTTGGAAAAATTCTCATACAATTACAAATGAAGTGTTTCACTTTTGTAGATTCATAGGAAAATAGAATTACTATTATAAGAAAAATAAGATGTGTATACTTTTTTTATAATACATTTTTCATAGTAAAAGGTTAGTAATAGTAAAGGAATACATACTATTTTTTGTTAATATTGCACCACCATAGAGGGTTAAAATTTCATATGTAAATTCGCAGTTTACATAGGTACATCCAACTCTATTGGACATATCTTTTCCTTTTAGCAGTTTGGAAAATTTGAATCTAATTATTTATTTTGATTTTTGTGATTCAATTTTTAAAACTATTTATAATTTTTCAATCCTATTTTTCAATGAATGATTTATGGTAAGATCATGTGCACCTTCTATTTTAAATGTAGGTAAATGGCTATGTGATCTACTATCTCAAAAATTTAGGCATTTTGGATGTAATGTTTAACAAATTTTAAACCTTTAAAACATAGGAGAAACTTTTAATTATTTCATATTTCCCGTATATAAATTTATGAAATTTTATTATGTTCTTAGACTCTTGATTTGGGAGGGGGTGTTAGAACCAAAAATAAGTGAACATACGTACACCCAAGATTTATAGAAGTCTATAACTTAGTGCTACCAAGTGGAATCAAACCTATAACCTAGGGTGACTAGGCCTAAAAACATTGTAACTTGTAACCTATAACCTCATTGTTAGACTCTTGATTTAGACCTTGAGCACAACCACTTTAAAGAGGTTAGACTTTTACTTGTCTAAGCTTAGACCTAGTTAGGATATTAGAAATTTAAATTTTTAGGTTTTTAAATATGTTACATTCCATGTTATATTAAAAATATGTTCATGCGTATAAGAAAATTGAAGTGGTATGTATGTATAAGTATGCATTAGTAGTGAAATGATAAGTATGTAGTTCTTCATATGATTAATTGGAATGATAGTTTAAGCACTTGATATTGAACACCATATTTTATTTTAGTAGTTTGCTTAAATATGGATTAGAGCTTGGTTATAAGTGTTTTTAATTTTTCATTATGTTTAGCCAATTTTGATCCAAACATTTAGCTTAACAGAACTCTTCCAATGCTAGTCCCAAGCTTGTATACAAAAGAAGGTGGGCTAGCTAGTTGTAAAACCTTGTCAAATCTCAAGGATGACTTCTTTTTCAAATTTTGAAAATAGTAAGGTTTTCTCTAGATGTGATGCATAGTAGTCACATACCTTGGTTGCTGTGGAAAATGGGCAAGGACTTGCTTGGACATCCTACAAAATTCATGTGCCACTTTGTTACCAAAACATTATGAAAAATAGATAAGGGTTACCACATCAAGGATAGATGTAGGTGAAAGAACAAGTACATGGAGAAATATTACTATCCCTACTTCACCTCTTCAAAGGAATGAAAGCTATATCTCACCTCTTTAAAGGAGTAAGAGACTAGCTGGTGTTGCTGTTGTGTTTGGTCATTGTGTCATTGTGTTTTTTGGTCTAAGAGTTTAGTCTTAATCATCATGTAACCAAGGAAATAGGCTTCATAGCACAATAATTAAAAATTAAGTTTCATCCTACTAATACGTCCTGTTTGATTCTACTTTTCTTAAGAATTGCTCTTTTCCATTCCAAAACCCTTGGCATCCTTTTAAAAATTGAAATTGTAATGGATTTGATTTTATTAAAGTGCATGCTCATGCTAAATAATAGTAAAATAATACCTAATATAAGATGTTGAATTTAAAAAGGTACTAATTTTTATTTAAATATATTTATTTTAAACTTTTTATAGAGATTTATTTTTATGTAATTATGGATAAAATTGGTCTCTACTCATGTAACAAGAAAATTCAAATAAGGTGTACAAGTACTATAAAATATTTAAGAAAAATATAGAAGAATTTTAGGAGATTATTGGGAGTGTTAAAGTCCAATAAATTCATAATATCAAGAAAAAAGCCCAAATTTGGAACAAAATATTGAGGCTATTGGAATAAGAATCAACTGACTATATGAATTCCTAAGACCCCAATACTTTGTAGAATTTACCTCAAATCTATAAATTATTTTTCAAAGTATTTTTTATGTTCAACTTAAGCTTACAATCTTTTATTTATAAAATACTTTTCAAAAAACAAAACAAACAACTAGACCACCTCTCATTGGCTTTGTAAAGATTCTAAGGAAAACAATTCCTATATAGATAGTCACAACCCTTTATTCTATCCTAAAGAGACATAAAATCCATAAGACATAGACCTTTTAATACATAAGTTGAAACTCCTTATAGAAGGATAATAAAACAATATCATTATAATATTCTAGAAGTAAGTTGAATTAGCTATAATTATCATCTTTATAAAAGGGATCATAAAAGGGAAAGATATGTGCTTTGAAACAAAAAGAAATTATAGATGGTAAATATTTTTCTTTTGGTGAGATATGTGCTTTTGTTACTGTTAGTAAAGGAACTTCTCATTTTAACTATATTTATCTTCAAGAGGATAAGCCCTTTGTAATTTGTTCTTATCTACAAAAATAATAAGAAAAGCAATTAATAGAATTGTTTTCTTAATCAATTAATGTCTTTTCTTGTCTTGGCTATGGTTTTAAAGAAGGTATTTCTCCAACTATTATACAATGTAGATTATTTGAATACTTAAACCTTATTGTAGTTGTAACAAAAAAAAGGGTTTTGCATTAATTTTCATGAGCTTAATAAGTGAACATGAAAAGAATATTTCCCCTTTTCTTACTTGGATTTCATTTTAGACAAAATTCATGGATACAAATTCTACTGTTTTCTTAATTCTTTTAGTGGTTAGAATCAAATTTGCATTGGCCCTTCAAATAAACATGAAAGTAATTTGAATATGCAAACTTCACATGTTCAATGATTATTGAAACAATTAGGAAATGGAAAATGATGGGAAAATGGCTATATTAGACTATGACAAGGAACCTTTATTTAAAGAAATATCCAATTCTTTTTTAGAAGTTATGCATATTTTCATACCTAAATTAAAGATGCATATAGAATAGGTATAAAAAGAAATATAAATTAATACTATAATTAATTTAAGAGAATATTTGCAACATTGTAAAAATGGAAAGTGCGTTTTAAAATTTCTTAATTTTATCAAGGTGTTTGGTGAGGAGCTTGCCTCTAGTATATAGATATTAGTTATCATTAGTATCATTACAATGTTAAGGAACATTTTAGCATATATTTGTTCCTTTGTTAATAAATAAAAAGGGTCATCACCCTCCTAGACACTAACTTACTTTAGCAAAAAAATATCATAAAAATTTACATTATTTAGGATGAACCTATAAGTTTCAAGAATGAAACTTTTGTTATGGAATATTGTTAGGAATTGATTCTTATTTAAACTGTAGAAGCTTGGAAACATTGAAATTCATAACAAACAACATTGAAGAATATTTTCCTTCTGTATCTCAAAATTAAGCTTGTTTCCTTACTAGGCCTCACTTTTCAATATATTTCATTACTATCATATACATAGAATATGAAGAATAACTCCTTTTTAAAAAGCTTGGGTACAACCCACTTTGTTACATGGTTTACATTGCTTTACTACTTTAATAAAGGTTTTAAAAAATAATTATTTGAAAGATAAAATTTAATTTATTTTAAAAACCACCACGACAAATGAATTGAGCTTTATTTTATTTTATTGTAATATCATTGTTCAAACAAATATAATTGACCCTTTTTTATAACTAAATAATGAAAAAACACTATATTACACAACTTAAAGAACTGAGTACATAATGTAATGCATAAAATTAAAGCATAAATTTATGTGTTTGAATTAATCATGTGTTTGAAATATTTTAAAAGAAATTATTTAAAAGATAATAAAAAATTAGCTTTTCTTAAAAAACACTAGCTTTTTATAATTCTATTATAATATTGTTATTGAAACAAATATAATATTTAAGTTCCTCAACAAATTTAGTGACCAAGGAATCATATCCAAAGTAGTAACAATGTAAAAGTAACATTATTTCTTTTTCAAATGAACATTGAGGTCAAAAAGTTCATCAAGAAAAGAAATAAAATTAATGGTATGTTCAAACCTTATTGTATAACTAAAAAAACCTTATTATAGAAGTGTAACTAAAAAATATTAGATTATACAACTCAGAAAAGCACCATATACAATGTGATGCATAAAATCAAAGCTTTTGAGCCAATCTTGTATTTAAATCCTTTTTAACAATATTAATAACTAGAAACTAAGGTTTAAATATATCATTTCATAGGGACCTATTTATCAAAAAGAGATCATTAGATATTGACATGTTTATTATCCAACCACTCTACAAAGAAATATGCAATGAATGACAATAGATGGTGATGAGTGGCGAGGTATACAAGCATTCATGCATGATCCGGTCGAACTCCATGGACAGGCTAGTTGTGGTATTTAGATAGTTACACGTTGATCGCAATTCGTTTTCTTCCGACCTGGACTAGTATTTACTTTGTCACATATGGTTTAGTCGAGAGTGAGGCGTATGATGTGATCCTAAACTAGTGCTACTCCTAGAGACAATGGAACATAATCTTGATTAGACTAATGAGTAATAGGAAATGAAGTATAAGGTAACGTAAGTGCGATGAGAATTTTTTCCTTAATCATCCATACACATCTTGGACCTCATGCATGACTACTACTGAGATTACCAAGTGTAGATCCTAGGTACACTACTGGGTTACCAAGTAGTCACACTTAAATGCTCGTGATTAAGTCATACTCATTCTGTATTTAACAAAAATAATAATATTTGATGATAAAGAAATATTAACTAACAAAAAAAATAACAATAATAATTAAACAATTAAAACTAACTGAATGCTGCAATGATGAAGTAATCTCAATCTTTATTTCTGGTCATGTGTGCATCCAAGTATCTCACACTCACATAAAGGTGCTATACAATTACAAGCATCACACTGTAGGCATGCACTGGGAAAATATTCTAACTCCTATGGAAACAAAATGCAAGGGATTTGCTAAAACTACTACAAAGGTACCTAAGTGGGGTGGGAGCCCACTTATTTATAGGTCGGATTAGGCTACGCGTAAACGGGGCCTCGTCAATGCATGGACAGATGCATTGACGGGGCCGCATCGATGGGGCTACGTATATGGGACTGCATCAATGGGACTGCGTATATTGGGCTACATCAACATGGCCATTTATACGAGGTCTCGTATACGTGGCCTAGTAAATGCATGGCCAAATGACACTTTATCATACCCCCACAACTGAGTAAAAAGTTGTCCTCGAGTCAAAAAAAGTAAGGAACGAGCTCAATTGAATACACAGTGGATAGGTATAGGATTATTGATTGAATAGAAATTTATTCATGTCGTAGTGTAGAATTAAACAAAATTTGGACATAGACACAAAAGACAAAACATTGCGGAACTCATGGGGTTCCGATAGTGGTGGCTCCTCCATGGGTACCTTTCCTTTGTCCTGTGCATTAGGCTTCTGAGATTGATATCATTGAAGAAGCACCTAACGTTTCTCCTCTTCTATTTGAGGATTATAAGCCATCCATGCTGATGTTCCAATGTTTGATGGAGTCAGCACTTTTCATGAACACGGCAGCTGCGGAAACACTTGATTGGCCCTGACATGCCATGCCGCAAATAGCTATCGTTCCTCTTCATAGGCTTAGGCCCTAACCTCTCCTCCCTTTTCTTGGATAGATTATGCAGTAACAGGAGTTTCATGATGGATACTAAATGATTTTCTTCTACTCTACATGTTCTGCATGAGGTCCTTGGCCTCTGCCTCCCCTAGGTCATTCGGTTGCACCTTGAGAAGGTCCTCCTTGTCTTCTTTTAAGGGTAATCTATAATCACACAAAGATCAATTATTAGTAAGGTTATTAAAAAACATTCAATGATTTCAGACCTTACTTATTACCTTTAATAAATGTTGCATTCTTTACTCAGTGTGATTTTAGAGTTAGAAAATTTTCAAGGAAGTTGCCCTAACAATTTAATGTCGGATCTAGTTTTGAGAACATTTGATAAAATGATGACAAAGGAAAGAATATATTTGGCAATGAAATACTCACAGGGTATAAGATGATGTGGTGGTGTGCAACAAGTACAAAGTACAAAAGTCATGCAAGTGGGTCCTCCCCAAAGTAGGTTCCAACCTATATGCCCTTGCATAACCACACCTTAATATGTTTGTAGGCACTAGAAGGGTTAAATGTAATTTATACCAATGCAACAAAACACGTACATCTTGATACCACCATGATGAGGTATGAATTCAATGCTATACAAGACACGAGTCACAAATACATGAATAGTGAGATGGAATGAATTAGAGAAGGGATTGAAGAGATTGGGACGTGAGGTAACTGACTCAGGGCACAACGAGTCTTGAGTGTAGGGCATGATTAATTCATCATTAGCTCATCATTCCAAACTCAAGACCAAGTCCATTCCTCCAGTTAGTGACATCACATTTTTTCATCCAATGATGGACAACCATAAGAGCACCATGACAACAAGGCGTATGATCACTTGGCATTTTTTGCAAGGGAGGAGTGACTTGGAATTTGTTTGCGGCATACTTTTTGTTCAGCCGCTTTGGCACACAATCTTTTTGTTTTCTCTTTCTCTTTTTTTTTTTTTGAAAATCTCGTCTTTAGTGGGTGCCTTTAATAATCTTAGTCCCATTTTCCATTAGATATACAAGGATCTTAGTACAACCAAGTTGCATGATAGCACCTATAGATGTCACCAAAAATAATCCACAAGTTCCCTTGATGTCACACCCTGGCCATTTCCTCTTACTCCATCATTTTTCACTCTGGGCATAATGAACACAAAATTACTTTAATTTTTAACGAAGTCAAGAATATCATCATACCTAGAGTAGAACATCTTATTAATATAATGGTTGGGTGGATGTGGTGGGTTTACCATCCAAATAATTAATCACCTAAGACTTGATAGCATAAAAAAACACCTCAACCAATGAGATACATGAGTTTTTTATTCGTAGATGAGATTACTCATAAAAATATAGAAAGAAAAAAAGATAAACTAATAAATTAAAAGGTGAAAAACTGGAAAACAAAAAGTTGAAAAATTAAAGAAATAGAAAAATATTTATTAATTCTCTGTTGTTAGAATGAAGGATATCCCCCATAGCTAAACGGTTGAGCATGGCTAGAATTAATAAATAGAAGGTGGGGATCCTTGCATGTTGGAAATATTGGGACCTGGTCATACTTATCCCATTGGGGTTCACGCACTTGATTAGAGTTGACATAGTTGGGCAAGTTATAAGATGTGGTTGATTTATAAGGAGTTGACCCACTATGGTACTTGTGACCGTAAGATGGTATGCATGGATCAACATGTCTCCCCATGTGGCAATATTCATTGGTCCCCATGGTTGTTGGAGTATTGAGTGGTGGCCTTGATAAGGTAACATAAGGTGTTGGGTTTGAAGAGGAAAATGCACCACAGTGTTGGATTTGTGCTAAGTTGGCAGATGTAGTGGTTTCTAAATTGTAGTGTCCCTTTCGATGGTCACATCTAAAGAAGGGATTCCTTTGATGTTGTGAAGGACCTCCACTACTGTTGACAATAGCAGCACAAGTAACGTTTGCTAGTTGGTGCTGTGGTTTAAAATCTTCTGGCATAACTAGCGGTAATGTAGAAGGAGGTGAAGTATGAGAATATTGAGGTTGAGGAGAAGTATAAGACACATGAGGTGGTGATCTTGTTGGAGAGAACATGGATGGATAGTACTCTGGAGAATGATAACAATGAGGTGAGGTAGAGGATGTTGATCTTGTTTCAGAAATAGGTGTTGAACATAATAAGCATTTGGTGTTGGGACATATAAAGGGTATGGTACAGTTGGTAGTGGCCTTCCCCATGACTGAGGTTTTTTCCACTATCATTAGACATAGTATTTTTGTATGAACTCTGGATGTAACATTCCTCCCCAATGCTCATGTAAATGTGACAAGATTGGACATTGACCTTTGGGGTGATTGTACAAGAAAATATTACATTGATACATATGATTGACAGTTGAGTTCTTATCCTTATTCTCTTCACCCCTTCTTTCTGATTGTCACGTGGTGTCTTGTCTTGTTTCTTGATTTGGCATAGTTCGTCCTCTAATAATGTTGGCATTTTCTCCACATATTTCATGTACCCAATCCATCATCTTATTGATATTTGCCTCAATTTCATCTAGTGATTGCAGGATTGGCAAAGATTATTCTACCTTTTTGAAGTGAGTGGATTTCTCCTCTTCATGATCATGGACCCTTGTTAAGTTGAGATTTTGGTCCTATTGGGAACTTTCAACATTCTCCCATTTGGCTATGTCTCCTTCTTCTTTTGCTACCCTCTTAATAAGCTCTTGGAGTTGATGGGTTCATGGCTCATATAGTTGACCTTGGGCGTACATCCCTAGGGTCTTCCTTGTTTCATTACGAAGTCCATCTACAATATGGTAAATTAGCCTCTCCTTAGAGAACCCATGGCCTGGGTAGTTATTTAACAATGAATAATATCTTTCTAAGGCAATGTCCAAGGGTTCATGTTGTTCTTGTTTCCATTCTTAGATTTGTCTCCTCAAGGATGACACTCTCACATAGGTTTGATATCTTTCATTGAAAATTTCTACCATTGTCGGCCAAGGTCGAATTGATTTTGGTTTTAACGACCTATACCATACTTTTTCTTAGCCAACAAGTGTCAGAGGAAAGAGCTTAAGTTCTTGCCACCCATTATCAATATTGTTCCATGTATAGGCATCGTAGAAGGCTTGTAAATGTTGTTACGGATATGAATCATAGCCTCCTGAAAACTTGGAAAAGTTGTTCAAATCAAGTACAGGTAGACAACTTTCCTTATGATGCCTACGACCTATTCGAACAACCTCTTGTATTTTTGTTAAGCTTGTAGTGGCTAGTAGGGGTTCATCGTCATCGGGTAAGTTATGCCTTCATGCATTGGGATGATGTTATCTTCGTTTATGTTTATAAGAAATTCCCACCTCGGGTTGCATACTCCAATCTCTATTGTCATAATATTTGTTGGTTCTCCAATGAATTGCCTCACTAGATGTGGAATTATTATAGTCTTGTAGGAGAGACATGGTTGCAAATTTGTGTAATTTAATTACAATTATTATTATTATTTTTCTGAAAGATATATCGTCAAGGCTTTGTTACAGCAATCTTGTATGATGTAACTAATCTAAATAACTAGCACCATCCCTAGCAATGGTGCTAATGATGAGTGGAGAGGTACCCCTACACTCAACTCTATGAATAAGAGCGTTCACGCACAATTTGGTTGAACTTCGTGGATAGGCTAGTTGTGGTATTTAGATAGTTACACGTTGATCACGATTCATTATCTTCCCACCTGGACTAGTATTTTCTTTGTTACATATGGTTTAGTCCAGACTGAGGCATATGATGTGATCCTAAACTAGTGCTACTCCTAAAGACAACGGTACATAATCTTTACTAAACTAATGAGTAATAGGAAATGAAGTCTATGCTAACCTAAGTGTGATGAGCATCTATTCCTTAATTGTTCGTACACATCTTGGACCTCGTGCATGACTACTACTGGGATTACCAAGTGTAGATCCTAGGTATGTTACTGGGTTACCAAGAAGTTACACTTATATGCTCATGATTAAGTTGTACTCATTCCACATTTAACAACAGAAATAGTAAATGATGATAAAAAAATATTAACTAAGAAAACAATAAATAAAAATAACAATTAAAAAATTAAAACTAAGTGAATGATGCAATGATGAAGTAATATCAATGCTTATTTCCAGTCATGTGCGCATCCAAGTATGTCACACTTGAATAAAGGTGTCATACAATTACAAGCATCACACTGTGGGCATGCACTAGGAAAATATTCTAACTCCTATGGAAACAAAATACAAGGGCTTTGCTACAACTACTAGAAAGGTACCTAAGTGGGGTGGGAGCCCACTTATTTATAGGCCGAAATAGGCTATGCGTAAATAGGGCCACATTGATCCATAGATGGATGCGTCGATGGGGCCGCGTCGATGCTGCCACGTATACGAGGGTCTCGTATACGTGGCCTAGTAAACGCATGGCCAAATGATAGTTCATCAGATGGATTGGTTTAATTAATGCTTATTTAGATCATTGGATAAGAACGTATTCATTGGCCAACTACTTTACAATGAAACATGCAATGAATGACGATAGATGCCTTGTGTTATTTAATGCTTATAGAGACCATTGGATTAAAAACATATTTATTTTTCAACTACTTTACAATGAGACGTGTAATGAATGATGATAGATGGCCTATGTTTATACATCTCTTATGAGTTGAAGGGAATATTTCTTGTAGCTTTATTTTTAAAGAAAAATACAGCACTAATGATGAACTTTGAGAGTTTGTCGCATACAATGGTTGATGATACTATATAGTTTATTTATGATCAATTGGATTTCTACATGTCGGAAAGAATTCTTGAATTTAGGTTATTTACATATTTTTCTAATCAAACACGTAGCTTTCAAATAAAAAAGTCACGGATGCAATTGCAAACCTATATACTGTGCCCTTCTGGTCATTGGATTACGATATGAAGATGTCAGAATAAGTAATTACTGTATTTACATCATTCGCATCTTCTTCAATGCAAATGCAAATCACATAGGAAAAAAAGAAATTCAGATGGAAGGAATTACAGAAATATGCCCTTCAATTTTGCACATTTATTTCAAACCAATGATCAGAGCATCAACCATACGAGTACCACGTGATGGGACAGCATCTGCCATAAAGTCTGTTGAAGTTCCACGTGATTAAAAAAAACATCAAAGTGACGTAAATGCAACGTAGAACACACAGGTCACATAAAAAAATCAAAGTAATGTATGATCAGAGATGTATCTACTTCTGATTCGTCGTCAATTTATTTTAATCCACGGATGATTGGAGATTTTGCAGGACAAACATTTTCATTACTTTTAACTTTTCTGGTAATTCCAGAAATTTGCCTTTAGCTTTTCTGGTAACCCATAAATTTACCTTACCATGAAGACTTGTACATTTGTGTGATTTTTACACAACTATTTCAAGCCACAACATTGTATGGCACATCAAAGTCATATGCTTAAATCATTAAGACCATATTAAGATTTTTTGGTTGTGGATGGGCAAGTAGCCAAAGTTGAAATGGTTCAAAAAGATTCCAAACAATTTTTCAGAATGATTTCTTCTTAAGGCTCTTTTAATACACAAACTCTTCTTCTTTTGTTGAGAATGATATCCTTTACCAACAATTGTATTTAACCTTGAAGAACTTTGGTGAGGGAGGGATAGAGTTCAAAGGCCAAAGTACATTAAAAGATATATCTTTTAGTCCTTCATTCAAAGATAAATAGACAAATAAAAAAAAGGAGAAAGACCAAACCAATAACCATAGGATGATAGGAGATCCCATTGTGGTGATAGAAACTAGGAGCATAAGCAACCTAGAGAGGAAGAAGAGCATTACCAAGATAGGAGGTACAATTGGACTCATCATAGATGGCATAGCCAAGATAGGGACCACTAAGAATCAAGATAGCAAGATCAAAAGGTTGGATATAAATAATATTCACAAGTTTGAAGGGAGATATAATGCTGATACACAGCATCATCTGCAAGCTTTCCATTAGGTTTGTGCCTTGAAAATGAATGGTAAAAGTTAAAATTATTTTCCAAGACACTCACTAAAGAAGTATATAGTTGATACTGATCTTCAAAACTAGAATCAATCTGTAGCTGGAGGATAATGATGGAGTTTAATGATAAGTACTAGACAAACCTCTAAGTGTTCAACTTGAGAGGAAAATCCAAGGATGGAAACAAGGTAATCATGAATCCTTAAATGCAACCATGGGTAGGTATTACTCTTTCTTGCATTAATGCCTAGACCATCGATTTTCTCAAAGGAAGCAAGTTGGCCACATGATAGATGAACTCTATAACAAAACCAAAGAAACTCTTCAAGTCTATGCTTAAGGGACACTTTCAAAGATGAAGGTCTATCAAATTCAAAGCTAATTAATTAGGTGAAAAAAATTAAGGGAAGCTAAAGAAGAGAGAAAATACAGAGTATAATAATGACCCCTCAATTCATAAAAGGGAGATATGTTTCTGTGATATAGAGAAGGAAGCAAATGAAAACCTTGCCGATCAAAAAATCTATTACTGAAATATCAGCTAAAATAGATAAAACATGGAAATCCTAAGATGAGAAGTTTGAAATAGCTCTTAAAATAGCAGAGGAAAAGACATAGCTAGGTAGTAGTAGGATAAAAGTGGATAGAAAGATGTAGTTAGGGAATGATATCAAAATAAATGTAAGGCTACAATAATCGATAAGGTTACAAATTCAAGAATAGGTGATGATGAATGTGGTATTTTCCAATATGAACATTCCAAGGGATGTTATCCTATAGTATCACATCTACAAGAGTCTAGGGTATATGCATTAAACACAAAGTTGATAACAAAGCACCGACCTAGGAGATTGCCTTATCCATAAGGCAATTACAGGCAACAATTTCACCTAACATAGTATTATCCAAGTTGAGCACCACCTCAACCTCGAGAGTAGTATTGATAATGGAAAAACCCACAATAATTGAGGAATGCCAGCATTGAGGCAATAATATCTTTATCGATAGATGAACCCATATGGATATTATATTCAACAACGTGTATCTCTCCATGCCTCTACAAGCCACACTTCTTTCACTCATCACTATTATCCATAAGAATATCATTGAACTCCCTCTTCAAGAGCTAAGTCTCCTTGTGCTTATTCTCCTCTATATCTATCACCTAACTCTACACCTTCTAACATCACTCCTTTGTAACTTACATTACAAGGCAAGTGGAAATCTCAGTATAGACATAACAATGCAATGTCACCAGGGCAATACACTTATAGCTAGATGGTTATTTTGGTGTATCTAAGCATAAGCCTTGAAAGAGGGCTTTCTTTAGGCCACATAGTCCATGAAAATCATTGTAGACACACTTGGCTACTAACTCTACATTAACTACTTTCAGAAACAACCTCAAGTTTCCTTCAAACCAAACATCCTCCAATGTACACACTATCATGTCGACACATGTAGTCATAGATTGGATTAAGGTTGGCCACCTTCCAAGGAAATGATCTGATCTTGGGAGTCTCCTCATCAATTTGGAAATTGTAGGAAATAATCCATGCAAGGCTCTATTGGATTCAGGTTCCAAAATGAACTTAATATCTTAGGAGATTTATAAGACCTAAAACTTGCCTCCACTCAAAAAAATGTAACATCAAGTTATATCTTGTAAATTAGTCCATCAGTATTCTGTTGGGGTTTGTGGAGAATACTATGAGCATCATCTATGAATGGTGATACCAAAGAGATTTGGGAAGATCAATAAGAAGCAAATTTCATGCATTGCATACCATGACATAGGGTGCCATTGCATGTAAAAAATATGGAGCATAAAAAGTACATCTATCTAAGCATGCAATTAGTATGCCAAAAAAACAAGTATTCAAAGGTGCTTATATGTAGAAGCCATAAAACAAGAAGGTACCCAATGGCTGACATTAGAAAATCGCTCTGAATTAACAATATGCATGGAACTAATGGAATTTCTTACAAGTGCCTACATAGATAATTTGGATGGACTGGAGTAGATATAATACTAATTTTTCCATAAAAATGAACAGATTAATTGAGGGAAGTTGGAAGTCCTAGATGATTCCAATTAGGAGCCCCTTGAACTTAAGTTTTTACCAACAACATTAGAATTTTATTTTCTTAATAATGATAAATTAGTAATAATCAATGTTAATCTTACCCAAGACTAGAGAAAGAAGCTTCTAAAAGTAGTAAAAAAATGGCCAACAACCTTTACATGGTTATATCATGAGATGATAGGGATAGATCCAAGGATATGCTAGCATCAAATTTATACAAACCCCTCTATCAAGCCAAGAAGGTAGCCCTAGAGGATATTGAATCTTAATCTTAAGTTAGTTATTAGAATGAAGTAGAACAACTTCTTAAGGTAGGATTCATCTATCTTGTAGCAGATAGTGAGTGGGTGACCCCACTCATGATTGTACCAAAGAAATAAGGGTAATGAAATTCTACATAGACTTTTGACTGTTGAATATGATAGCATTTAAAGATCATTTCTCATTATCATTTGTGGACTAGGTTTTGAATACAATTGCAAGGCATAACTACTATATTTTTTTAGATAGTTGTAGTGGCTATAATAAAATCTAAATAGCACCAAAACATTAGGCCAAGACAACATTCACAATTTCTTAGTGAACTTTTACATATAAAAAGATGCCCTTTGGATTATGCAATGCCCATGCAACTTTCCAATGCCTCATACTTAGCATTTTTAAATAGTAGATTAGTAGTGATATGGAAGTCTTCATGGATGAATTCCTCACCTATGATACCAACTTTGAGTAAGACTTGGATAGTCAAGAGTAGGTGTTAAAGAACTATGTAGAACTTACAACTCAATTGGTAGAAAAGCCCCTTAATGGTCTAGGAAGACATTGTTCTAGAGCCGCATTTCAGAAAAAAGGATTAAGGTGGACTTGGAGAAAGTATGAGTGATCTAAGGAATTACAAGACAACATCAAATTGTAAAAGATGTGAGGTCATTCCTTGGACATACTGGTTACTATAGGTGCTTCATCAAGAATTTTTCCAAGATCGCTAATTCGCTAGTGAATCTTATAAAGAAGAATGCACCTTTTGACTAAACCAAGGAATGTAAATAAGCATTCCAATAGTTCAAGAAAAAGCTCAAATTCCCATTCAACATGCTCTAGATGAGTCTAGACAATTTCACATAATGATGGATGCATCCAACTATACATTAGGGGTTGTGCTTATAGAACTAGATGATAAAAAATGTCTATATTACATCCATCATGTAAGTAGCAGTATTATGGATTCACAATTAAATTACACCACTATTAAGGAAGAGCTCATGATGCTGGTGTATGCCCTAGAGAAATTTAGGTACTATGTGCTTGGATACAAAATATTTGTACAAATTGATCACAATGCCATCCATTTCCAAATGAACAAGCTAGTAGTAAGTCCCTGTATCATATGGTGGCTAGTGATTTTGCAAGAGTTCAATCTTACAATGGTGGAGGAAAAGGAAATTGAGAACTTGGTTATTATTCACTTATCTTGATTACAATAGGATAGCAAAGAGGATGATGTGTCCTTATTTGATTATTTTTCAACTAAACTCCTCTTTGCTATATCCATTAATGTTGAAGAGGCCAAGGGTATAAATTGGAATAATGATTTTCTCTCCTATCTTTTCATAGGAGAAACTCTACCCAAATGGGATAATAAGAAGAAATAATAGTTTTTCACCCCACCAAGAAATATCTAGAAATTTAGGGTAACCTTAACAAGCTCTATACTGATGGCCTATTTATATGGTATGTACTAGATACTAATCAATTACAGACACTTCAAGATGCTCATGAAGGT
>MNCI01029721.1:50185-83911 GCA_015680685.1 Gnetum montanum
AGTCCAATACATTAGCATGTTAAACTTGTAACATACTTAATATTGTTTATACCATATTGTTACTATTATTTTTCATACGTTTTTTATTTTTACCATCAAACATATTTTCATAATTAAACATGTTTTCATAATTAGAATCTAGAACTTCCATAGCAAGTTCATTATCTCCATCATCCAGAGATCCTCCATAATCCCACATTCGATGAAGTTCCATTTTGTAATCTTGAGAAGATTGAGATAATAACCTAATATTTAATGAACAAAAACTAAATCTTTAGCCTTTGCAGTGCCTAGTCTATTGGGTTTTGTTGAGTGAATAAATGCAGATTCACTCCAATTTCTTTCACATGCTAATGCACTGGAAACCTATAATACAGAAAAGAATTAAATTGAAAACTTAATAAGAAGATTTTGCTAAAATATCTTTGTTACATAAGCATGAGGATTTTTATTATCTTCTTTCATAATCAATAAGAGTGAAAAAACCTTTATTAAAAATAAGATAGAAATATGCTATTTTAGCTCAAATAAAGGAAACATCAAAAATTAAAGAGAGGCAGCAAACATGAAGAAAGAAAAGATTAATGTCATTAAATATTCAATTCACAAGAAAATATTTATAAATATCTTTCAAGTAAAATTTAAAAAAGAAAACTTACTTGATATAAAACATGAATTGCTACCTCCTTCAATAATGGAGTTTGAGTTCCATACTGATTCCAAAATGTAAAAGCATCTAATGTTTCACGCTCATATGCACAATCATGATGTGCAAAATCTCCCTCTGATTTGATATAAATGCCATATTCTTTCTCTATCTTTACACGATATTCTCTACTTGAAAAACATCGATCAATATAAGTTTTACAATCTTTCTTAACTTCCTCATCTATCCATGGCTTTTTATGAAACCATTTTGGATTAAGAAGAAACCCAATAGAATGAAGGAGAGAATGAAACATCCTCCATCTCTTTTCACTACATTCCCATATTAAATCCTTTGTATGCTGATCAAAAGAAAATGAATCATTTTGTAAAATTTGAAAAAATGATTCTCACATATGATCCATTTTTTAAAAATTTCTCCCATGGATGGAGAATTACTATCGCAAAGTCTCAAAACCTCATAGATGGGATAAAAAAATTTTAAAGCAACTTCAACTTGTGTCGAAAATAATTTTTCCCTACCTCCAACAATAATATCAACAATTTCTTTACATAAACTTGAATTAACACTTGATGAATTTTTCCACCTTTCCCACTCTACTGAAATTGCCATTTTCCAAAGAGACTGTTTCACTTTAAAGACGTTCAATCATAATAAATTGTGAGGCGAAGCTAGTTTCTGCATATTTTAATAACTGTAAAGAAGAGTACTTTCTATAGATGGCTTGTGACAATAAATTATTAGTGATAAATAATTGAATTTTTTTACAATTTGCTACAACTTCAGATATCCAGTTAACACCAACATAAATACCTTTTAATAACAAATTCAAGGAATATGTTGCACAAGGAGTCCAAAAGATATTTGAATATTCATCCTCTATCATCTCTCCTCCCAAAACATTATTTGAAGCACTATCTATGATAATTTTCACAATATTATCTCTTCCTATTGTATTTATAGCCTCACGAAATAATCCCATTAAATAAACAACATTTTTAACATTTCCTAAAGTGTCATGTAACTTGATAAAAATAACACCTTTCGGAGATGATGCAAGGATATTAATAACTGGATTGTTGGTAATATCTATCCACCCATATGATAAAATAGAAACACATGTAGTAGACCAACTATCCTTTATGCTTCTTAAATTTACTTCAACTCTGGCTTTTCCTTCAGTTAAAAGTGTTGTTCTAATTTTTCCATAACAAGGGTGCACATACTCTTTTGAAGTAGAATTTATCATCTGTATGACTTGTTTAAAATAAGGAGACCTAGCAATGTTAAAAGGCATGCCACATGCATAGAAAAGTCTTGCTATAGTTGCATCCACAATTTTTTTTATGTGAAGAATTAAACATTTTTTCTAAATTAGTATTTGACATTGAATTACTAATATTTGTATGTGTATCTGTACTCTTGATGGTGGACATGGCATCAAAATGCTTGAATTGCTTAATGAGATCTTATTTTTCAGATTTTGGTATTCTTTTACACACCAAAATTTGCTCTTTTCTCCCAATTCCAAGCAAGTGATATCTAACATTGCAATAGAACTACTTCTATTTATGTTGCAATAAGGACAAATCCATGATTTGCTTCCTAAACTGCTATACTTACCTCCAGAATATTTTCCTTTAACATTTACTATAGTCTATAGCTTTTTCTGAAAATCCTTTTTTAGTAATTGATATTCTAATTTTTCTCCATGCTCTTCTTGTTATTCAGAAAGCAAATCTTTCTCAGATGACATTGATCCTATACGCCTATTATAAAGATTCAGAATATTATTTACAAAGAAGATTGAAACAAACCATAAAATAAAAACATATTTTAAAAATGACCACTACAATCATGTTCTTTGATAAACAATGTATAACAGAATTCCATCCAAAAAATAGAAAAAATAAAGATTATTCTAAATCTTTAATTTTAAATACCATTGTCTTAAGCCAATTAATAAATACAAATTCACCACTACATGTTAACAATCAAATAAAATCCTCAAAGATGGCAAAGAAGTCGATACCAAAAATCTATGGATGATTTGGTGAGTGTGCTAATTGCTGCTTAATGTCCTTGTTTAGTTCCAATTTTTAACTTTTCTGGGTTTTCCTATGTTCTCTTATTTTCACTTGAAGAAAATATTCTCAATAATAGAAAGTTGGCAACTGTAATAGGGGAAAGTGCTAACTAGGGATCATAGGAAAGAATTGAACAATGTTGTAAAAATAGTGCTAAACTATCACTATGCTATTGTTTCTTGTTGGTCTTTGTATTTTTTACCTTATCCTTAGTATTTTTTTTATTTTTTATTTTTTAATTTTATTTTTTTAAAAAGTACTTTATTTATCCTAAAACTAACAGTTATACTTTAAATAATGGTTTCTTTATTTTTTAATTACTTTTTTACTTAAAATTTTTATAGTTTAAAATAAATTCTACTACAACTAACCGTTAACCATAACACTATTTCCTTTCTCTTAACAGTAACCATTAACCATTGTAGTTGATACTATAATTGAAATGATTTGCAAGTTATTGGCAGTAGAGTAAATGAAATAATTTTGATCCTGAAATAGGTAAACTCGTGTAGTGCAACAAAAAAGTGTCCTCAATCAAAGGCAAGAACAATATGCATGATAATTATCTTATGATTTTCCAAAGAAGCCAAATTAATTTTTTTTTGTTCTCATTTTATGTTTTGAACCACAATAGTGGGTATGGAGCCATAGTGGGAGAGGTAATCAATATGCTGGAACTTGACAGTGACAAAAAGGTAGTGGCAGAAAGTTGTTCAAATACTAATAGTGGCAAAAACTTCTTCAAATACCAATATCTTTGAAGGTAGTGGTGTCAAAGGTGGCTACTTGTGACTGGAACCCCATTGCAGGTATGGTATATCAGTATTTGCTTTATGTCATTGCAAATTTAGTCTACAGAATTTCTTGCATCTCTTATAGTTTTATTTATGAACGTAGCTTGTTGGAAAGTTTTGTGATTGTCGTAGGACATTCATAAGTTCTTGAATCTCTTTTTTATAAGCATAGCTTGTTGGAAAGTTTTGTGACTTTGATAGAACATTCATATGTTCATTCTCTAACAGTTTACACAGAGATACAAAAAAATTAATTATGTAAAAGAATGGGCCTAAACTAGATTCTAATGAATAGAACCCACCATCTACATATAGAGATAATCAAGAAACTTCAATTTTAGTTTCATGTTTTTGTTAGGATTTATTTCTAGAATATTAAATGACAACATAGATCAGAGTTTGCTGAGAAATAAATGCTCATTTTCATTTTCATAGTTATTATTGTTGATGTTTTGTTTTCCTCTTGGGCTTACAGCACTCAGCCTTGTTTTTTCTTCATTCCATTTTTTATTGTTCAAATACAAATATCTTTGGCAGCAAAAAGAGTAGTGAAAAACATTTTAAATCTTTTATTCTAAATACCACGTAGATTTACTACTGGATGTTAATAAGCAAATAAAATCCCCACTCAAAGAGTGGGGACCAATAATAAACACAGATTCACCACTACATGTTAATAATCAAATAAAATCCTCAAAAATGATAAATAGTGCAGAAATCTGCTACTTTTTCATATAGATAAGTAAGCATAAGGCAAGATCCGAGATTAAATCTATGAATAGAATGATTTGTTGCCCCCATTGAAATGGGAACAGGGAAAGTCCAAAGTCAAGCTTACTATATTAACTTTGAAGAGATGAACTTTAAAAATGAGACCCTATTTTACAGAATATGAATTGCAATGATTGAACTTTACTGTAATAAGAAACTCTAACTCAAAGAAAAGAATCTCAATGAAGAAATACCAATGAAGAGATAATGTATAAAAATGGTCTTTGAATCCATGGTTTAGCCCATTTTGAAGAGGGAGGAGGACTGTTTGTTGCAGAAGCAGAGACTTACCACACAGAGTTGACTGTTTTTGGACAGGGATGGAATGTAGAAGCAGTAGCAACGGCTGTGAGAGCAATGCAAAAGTGGTAACAATAGCAAGATTACTAGCATTCACAATAGAGCGATGCTATAGCATTCACAACACAAGCCCCAAATTCTTTACCTAAATGTTTTACTTATTGGGGTCTTTGCCATAGAATAAACCCTAAATATTTTTTCCTCCATCTTTGCTGTTACATACATTCAATTCATTGTAGATCTGCATTTAACTCAGACTTGCATTTAGTTCATGACAGATATAGTTGTTGATAATGAAGCATGGGATCCTTTCATATCTTGAAACCATAAAATTCAAAAAATAAAATTAAAGGAAATGAAACCTATCAAAAACATAATGAAATGTGTTAAAAACATTTCAGTCTACCCAAAAATGTTTTGCCCACTGAGTGACAGTTACTGTTCATGGGAAATGGCATTTTGAAATTGAGATCCTGTTTCTGCAACGAAAAATGCAAAATGTTATGAATTCATTGCATTTCTGGCAACATAGCCAACAACATCCAGTCCATCAAGCTGTAAAGCAGACATAGTTATATAAATAATCCTTGGCTCTATTTATTCTTTTAACCAATGACTTTTTTACATGGCATTTAATGGCCAAATGGCTTTTCAAACCTTTCCAATTTTTTCTGCTTTTGTCCATTAACAGCATAAACCAAAGAAGAATTCAAATATACAATTGAAAAAAACACAGAAGAACAAACAAAGAAAACAACCTTAATATAATCTGATACCAGGCTAGAAATACATTGTTCTAGCTTACCAATTTGCTAAAATATCTTATCAACTTGTTAAAGATGTTTTACAAATCATATCTATTTTGCTGGACTTAGCTATTAAGATTGCAAATTATGATATTTAATTATAATTGTATTGTAGCTTGTGTTGCAGGTTTTAAGGCTTGTTAATAGATTGGAAAGTGGGACTTTTACTGCTTTTTCAAGGAATAAGAAGAAAAAAGACTTTAGTAAAATCAAAAAAATTTAATCAAGTATTAAAATGTTTAAAATTATAACTATATATTTTAATGTATTTTAAAGATGTGTCCAATTTTTTTGCTAAGTGATCCAAAATGTTGAGTCCTTTTTAGTCATTTCTAAACTCAAGAATTTCTCCAATTTTTTAATAATTGGTTTTAAGTTTAAATATCTATAGGATCACAACGGGTTCACTCTTGTTTCTTCCTATGCGACCCTGTTTGAAAATTACATAATGGGTGCATAACACACCTGACAAGATTTACTAATTTTTTTATTTAGTTTCCTTTGGTCGATAGGCTAGTTATCGTATTTAATGCTGACAAACTTTTTCATTGGAATTAGTTTGGATAATAGGCCAACTATATCCCTAACCTTTGAGATGAATTATTTTTTGGAAACTATTATGGGTATGTATTGGGTGGACTTTATCATGGAAAATAAATAATTATCATGAATTATATTAGCTCAACCATTGCCATGGCAAGAATTATTTAACACTAGTTTTAATTGTTATCTTCAGCATGAAAATCAATTATGAGTAAATCAATTTTGGAATTTTGTTGATTTGAAAAAGAAAAAGATTCTCTTGGTCAATAATAAATGTATAGCTAAACTAGTTAATAATTTAATTTTATTCATAGATATTAACCCTAATGTGAGTTACCAAAATTGTCTTATTTGTCTAAATAATTAATGTTTTTAACTATTTTGTTTAGATTTGTATTGGTTTAAATTTTGAAATACTAGCAATGCTATTAATATGTGTTGTTTTTTCCTTCCGTAATGCTAGTAACAACATCCTTGAAAGTGGGGAATTATTAGAATATTTTTTTATTCTACTAAATAAATCAGCAAATGAACATCATTGAGACGATAAATAATCTTTTACTGCATTTATTGCTTTAACATTGTGATCTATGGCAATAACCATTATGGTGTGCAACTGTGCATAATGCCTTCATTTTCTTTCTTCCCAAAAATTTACTAATTTTTTTGAAAATTAAATAATTGGCAAGATACATGAGAAGTAGATGTAGTTATATCAAAAATGTTTTGTGGTATTTATTATTTTAAGATTGTGATCTATGGTGCTAATCATTAAGGTGTGCATAACAGCTTCACTTTTGTTTGAACCCAAACTTTTGCAAAGGATTTTGATAATTACATTATGATATGCTATGTGACAAGATTTACTAATATTTTGTAGGCACTTAATTTTATATTTGATAGAGGTAATAACCACATACTTTGTCATGGTAAATAAATAATTATGGTCGTAAGAGTAGAGTGCTCTTTCAGATGAGCTTTTTCATTCGAATGATTTTAATTAAGAAGAATTATTTTGGTTAAGAAGCAAACTACCAAGAAGGTGCAGTTTGTGACAAAAATGAGTAGGCTCCAAGATGAACTTCTTTAAAAAAACTATGATGGCTATGTATTAGGTGGACTATCATGGTATATAAATAATTATCAAGAATTATTAGCTTTACTATTGCTATGGAAAAAATTATTTAATCCTCATTTTGATTTTTATTTTCAACATGAAAATCAATTATGAGTAAATCAATCGTGGGATTTCATTAATTTGAAAAAGAAAAATATTCTCTCTACTAATAATAAATATATAGATAACTAGTTAATAATTAACATAGGTGTAAGTTATTGAAATTATCTTATTTTTTCAAATAATTAACGCTTTTAAATATTTTATTTAGATTTGTATTTGTTTAAACTTTTAACTACTAGCAATGTTGTTAATATGTGTTGCTCTTTTGTTTTACAATATCAGTAGAAACATCCTTGAAAGTAGGTAATTATTAAAATTACATTTAAGCAAGGTTGTCCACTTTCTCCAACTCTCTTTGATGTATTTATTGATGAAATGCATGAATGGTTATGCAACTAGCAAGATAGTCATGCTATCAAAATTGGATCCCAAGCAATGAATCTTCGTTTATTTGTAGATGATATTATTTTGATTTCCACTATTGCAAAAGGTATGCAAAATATGTTGACAGTTTTAGAAAATTATTATCATTCATTTGGTCTTCAATTGAATGTTCATAACACCAAATTGATGATTTTGGGTAAAAGAAATATCTATTATAACTTCTATTGTCGATGTACTAAAATGCAAATGGTAGATTCTTTTAAACATTTAGGTCTCATGTATATGAACAATTACATGTGGGCAAAGTACATTAAAGAAAAATAACATGATATTTCAAGGCTCTATATATTTTTTTAAAAAATAAGTGCAAGGATTTATGCCTTTGTGCTTGGAAAGTCAAAAACAAAGTTTTCAAACTATCATCAATCCTACCATATTGTATGGATTCAACCCTAAACTTTAGAAAGATATTGAAAGAGGTAAAACTCTTTCTTCTTAATAAGTTAAAGGTAAAGATGCATATACCTTACTCAATGTTATTATGTGAATGTGATTTCTTACCTTTAAAAGTAGAAGCCTTGTGTTAATTCATTACATACACTCATAGCTTGCATATCTCAATCCAAGATAAATTCTTGAAAGAAATTCTTGAAGATTTGCAAGACCATGATTAGTATTTTTAGGGGATGTAATGGTTGAGAAAATAGAATATCTCATATAATGATGTGCAACAAAATCTTAAGCATATATGCCAACAAATTAAGAAAATTATTTTAATACAAATGTGGACTAATGTTGAAGCTAAGAGCTAATTTTATTTACATCACATTAGATCTAATAAACTAGATGTAGAAGCTCAATATCTCTTAGTTGCTATTCCCATTAACTATTAGAATGCTATCAACAAGCTTTTCTTACATTCTCATGGTGATAGGTGTTTATCCTCTAATTCCCTAGGTGGATGGCATGACACATTATTTCACAGCCATAGAATTGCACTAGATTGTCAACTCATTCCATGGTTCTTATCAATCATTGAATGAGAAATGGGTATTTTCCAAAAGGGTTCTCTACCTTATCCAAGTTCCATGTATATGAAAAGAAGGTTACTTTACCATAAATATGGATAAATACATGTTCAATGATAAGTATAGGTATAAGTGTAAGACTATGGCTTGTAATTTGGATGATCATTGAAGTGTTATCCAAGCTCTATATACATGGGAAGGAGGTTACTTTACTCAGTTTTAATGTTCAAATACACCAAAAATATTCAAATAAGCAATGTTCAATGATAAGTATGTGCTATTAAGTGTATCATTATGGCTTATAATTTCGATAAATTATAGCTTCAAATTTGAAAAGTGTTCCTCACATGGATGGATGAACACATTTTTTATTCCTACATAGATCTTATTCCCTATGAATAGCATGTTACTTTGCAACACTAAATGAAAACTATCATATTACCAGAGGTTCATCCATGATCACGTTATTCATGACATGGATGGATCATGAAAGAATATCAATTTCCTTTCTTTGTTGACCTAATATCTTCAGGAGACCAAATAACACTCATTATACTACTTTTGTATTAGACAAGAGAGTTCAAGTATGCAAGAAATGAATAATTAGTGAACAATTTTACTTCTTCATCATCATCTTAGCCTTGTTCCAATAAAATAATGATATCTCATTGTTGGATGTCATGGAAAAATAATGTCTCATCACTAATAACTTGAATAATGTGCTTCAAATAAAATAATGGCACCACAAATTAATGAAAAAAAAGGAAGAAAATAACTTTATTGATAATGATAATGTTGGGAATATTGTTTATGGGGGTCCTTGGAGTTGTCTCCTTATAACACTTAGTATCATTAAATGCAACATAGCACTACCACCATTATTAGGGCATAAAACCTAACAAGTGTTCAATCCCTTCTTATCCCACTTCACCCAGCTTTTGTTACTTACCTTTGTTAGTTTTGCAACTCCATGATGGCATGACTTCTAATTCCAAGGAATAAATGCCATAGATCAAACCCCTAAAGGGTATTGTCAATCATTACAACTCCTATTAATGAGGCATCCATGCATTCAAAGCTGAGTTATGTTGTTTAACATATATTACAAATTTGCTCCATAATAAGGGATGAGAAGTTATAATCTACCCCCCTTAAGAATCTAGCTCATCCTCAAGCTCCTCTTTTATACCCAGTTTCTCCATAGTCATTCTATATTTGTTCCTCATCCTTAACTACAACATTATTATCATCTACATAAAACTATTTATATTAGTTCCTAATATTTATCTAACTTACTAATTAAATTTATTAATTATCATTATCTTCAAAAAGATGAGGATAAGAGTTTAGGATAAACTCCCTTTTTTTCCCATGTTTCCTAATCATATTTTGACCATTAAATGTGCACTTTAGTAATGGTTTTATTTTGAAGTTTCATTATTATTTGATCTTTTATGATTAGACATTTAACTTTGAAACTTGCATTGGACCTTAGGAATAGTTTGTTTTAATCTAGTATGTAAGGCATGTCACTTTTATGGAACGTCTTCAGAAAAGTGACATGGAAGACATGATGGATTTTTAGGTTCATTGAGAGATTTAATCGATATGATACTTTGCTAATTCATTCTGAAATTTCAAAGGGTTCATAGTAGTGAGGGGTCAATTCGGTGTATTTATCTAACTTAAGGGATCTTCTTATTTGCTTAACCATTAATAACACTTGGTCACCGATTTGAAACTCCTTCTTAAGGTAATGTTGATTAGTGTATTTCACATATTTATCTGGGGTTGCTTGCAAGTTTTGTTTTATTTTCATAATAATTCTTTCCATAATTTTTATCTCTTTTTCTTTACATTGCATTATTAACGGAGAATCAACCTAAGTTAACAGTGTTCAACAGTTTCCCTCATATACAACTTTAAATGGGATCCTATGAATTGATCCTTGATAATTGTTATTTTAGGAAAGTACTACCAATTAAAAATAACTTTTCCAAGTCTTGAGTCTACTCCTTACATAACTCCTTAAAATGTATTCCAATATTCAATTAACTCATTTAGTTTGAATATCCATTTTAGGATGGTACATTTCGCTAAATTTTAGTTGTGTATCAAATTCCTTTAAGGAGTTTTGCCATAATTTCAAAGTAAACTTTGGATCTTGGGCCTTAATGTGTTTGATTTGGAACATCCATGCCATTGGATCACTTCTTGTACAAACTTTTTAGGCTGCTTCATTTGCTATATTGGTAGACTTTTAGGATATCTATTTTTGAGAAGTGAATGATAACTACTATGACTGAGTCATTCTCCTTTTTAGTTAATGGAAATCCTATGATGAAGTTCATAGTAACATCTTTCCATTTTAATGTTGAGACTTCCAATGGCTATAGTAGTTAGTTGGTTTTTGTTCTTTGGCCTTTACTATTTAAAATGTTGGACAATATTTGATGTATATGGAGATATCATTGTTCATTCCTAGCCAAAAGTAAAACATATGTAGCATCACATAGGTCTTAATGTATCTAGGGTGTCCAACGTATGGAACTTCATGTGTTTCACATGACAATTTCCTCAAGACTATATATACTTCTTATTTCCATGATAAAAAAATACATCCAATATTCTTCAAGTTTGAGATAAACTTCCATGATGCAAGGATCATACTTATCCTCTTAATATTCTTTAGATCTGAGATAAATTTCCATGATGTAGAGGTTTTGTGGTCATTGGATCAAAACACCTAACATAGTATATACATTGTAATCATTGAAACTAGTAAAGTATAGAAACACATAAAGATTGAAAAACTATAGTAGTGGTAATTAAGTGAAATCTGGCTATCCTAAATCTCTAGTTTGGCTTGGAAGTAAGCCAAGGAATAAAACAAAAGGAAAAAACTTAAAATACAAATGAACTGATGAAATATAACAACCAACTATGTACCCTAATCTAATTTCTTACACACATGGCATTATTAGACAATTAATCAAAAAAGATATGTAGAAATAGGGTAAGCAACTAATCAATGTTACCTCTTGATGAAGCATGTTTTGAGAATTTTGTTGTAATGCAAAAGCCAATTGCTAATAATGCAATAAGGAAAATGTAGATAGAGTTTTAATTTCAATGGTAAAAGCTCAAAACCTTGATGAAGCTAAAATAAATCCTCAAGAAATAAGAATAAACATTGATGAGTAGTGGGTATCCCCTATGCCCAACCATATGAATCACAAGCATGTACTAGTAATTTTGTCAAATTTTATGGACTTAGTTCCTAAGTTTGCTCATAATCCTAAACTGTGAGTTAAGGGATTGCATGATCATTATCTTCCTAAGTCACACTTGTGTGTTGTGTGTGTATGGTTAAATGTGCATTAAGACATATGATGTTTATTTTTTTCATATTTCTATATATTTTTATCCTAATGACTAGGTGATAAAATAAGTATTTAATGATTACTTATTTAACTAATTAACTATTTTAGTGACTGACTATCTTAACATGAGTATTCATTCCTAATTGTTGCATACATCTTGAACTAGTATTAACATTGTTGGATTATCAAGTGCCAATTACAAGGTGTGCCAAATGGCTACTATTAGGACTACCAAGTGGAATACATTATGTTAAAAGTGGTCATACTTATGTGTTCATCATTAAATGTATAGATTAATTTAGACTTGGAATGTAAAGTGCATTGACAATAAAGTGTAATAACAAAGATTAAACTAATCTAAGTGCTACAATGAATGCTAGAAATCTCTACTTTACTATTGTTCACACTAATGAGTTTAGGTACATGATGCTTGAATAAAGCTTCATACAATCTTTTTCATTCATACTATGGACACTTAGAGGAAATTATATCAACTTAGGAATATTAAGGTACAAGGGCTTTACTATGTTATTGATGCACAATGTCATAAATGTAGTTGGTGTGTGCATTTATATAGGCTTTTCCTGCATTAGTGTTGACCATGTGTTAATGGGGTTGCATCAACCTATGCCTATTAACACAACCTATAGTATAGGGCTTTATTATATCCCATGACTAACTAAAACCTCATCCTTTAGTTAATCAAAAGTAAGATCAAGCTTCTTACAAAATTGAGGAAATATGAAATTTATTGATGAAAAGATAACAAACTGTCTCTAAGTGCCAAATTGTACAAGATTATAAAATTGATGTTCATTGCAATAAAATTGGATACTTTACAAAATTTTAGTAAGAATCTTGAGTTGTTGGAGATAAGGAGAATTTCAAATAGTGCTAGGGATGAAGGCTTTTATGGTGCTGAAAGTCTTTCACTAGGTTCTAGTTCTTATGGTAGTGGTAGCAAGTAAGTTTATCTTGCTACTACTGGTGGGAGCTTGAAAGCATCCAATAGTGCTTTCATTTTCTCTTCCTTACTGCATGGTTTGTATGTAGTCCATTTTATTTCACTGATGTGGGCTAGCAAAGGGATATTCCATGTGCATGGAATTACAAGGAATAGCTTCTTGGCATTAACAAATTAGGCTACAAATTCTTTATGTTTGAGGTCAAACATCTTTACTAAGTTCTACAACTTGTAATAGTTTTTTATCCTTTTATCTAGGTTCTAAACAATAGATCATTATTTAATGAATTTGCTTCTAAGAACTTCAAGGTCTATGTTAGCTACCTCCAACTACTACTTGGTTTCCATAGGGTGCTTGAATTTTGCCTCATACAAGAGGTAGGGAATGATCACTTGCTTCTCTAATTTAGTTCTTGGCCTCCTTACTATGAGCATAGCTAAGTTTACGTAATGGAGGTTGTCAAGATTCATATACTTCGTCATCTCTACAACTCCTACAAGTGTGTTTTTGCAATGTTATATGCGTTTAAGCCATCCAAGATTAGTTTCCACATGTGGCCTATTTGCTAGAGTTGCGAGAGGACCCTGTTAATTTTCTCTTGGTTAGTTAAATTTCATTTCCATTCAGCTCCTTAAGAAGCCCAACCTAGTCCCTGTAATAATTTTTGACTTGTTCAAATTTTAGGGCCTCATTCTTCTAGGTGGCTACCTTGATGGTCATTTTATAATGAAGTGCTTAGCCTTCCTCCATCAAGAAATATCTATTCTCTACTATCAACCTCATCAGATCAAGGTTTACCCTCTCTAGCTACTCTTATTATTGTCAAAAAAATTTGACCATCTTATCACTTTATTGTTCAACATTTCATAGGCAATGAACATGCTTGGTGAGAACTAAGTTTTTCTTGCAGACCTATGATAGATCCTTGTTGGTGTTTAATGTCATAAATTTTGACTAGGATGCCTCAAACACCATGTCCTTTTTTGCATTCTCAACCTCCCTTAATTTATACTCAAGCTGTTGGAGAGCTTCATCCCTTATGATTCCTAGGCTAAGAATGGTAGGATCGAACAGATAGGTTTTCAACTCTACAACCTCAGTGGCCAACTATTAGTTTTCTATGGTGGCTGCATTTAGTTAAGAATTGGTGATAAGGATTTTATCCTTCTTCTCTAGCATCTATGATTGGGTTGCTATAATCTTATTTGAGAGATCAAAGATCTTCAAAAGTAGTTGCCTAATTTCCACTAGTTGTTCCAACACTTCTTCATGTTTGGCAATGCTCATTCAATCACTCACTACTCCTATGGATGTTTTAACACTTTCCATTACAACAATATCATATATGAATACCATAGGAGCATTTAGGACTTCTATTACCCTATCAGCCACCACCTTTGCTACTATTTCCTATCCTTAGTATTGCATCATCATAACAATTACCCCCTCACCTTTCTCTAAGTGCACCAAGAGAGTTGTCACATTTCCTAAAATTTTAGGAAATTCTTGTCTAGGGATGGATTGTAACTTCCCAAGTACTATGATTCATTCTTAAGAGTGGTTGATTTCTTTATGTGAAAAATAGTGAGATAATTTCTTCGTTTAGTTAGTTGATGATTCTTGTGACTTTTTTTAGATGGCTAAGCAATGAATAGTAAATTGATGGCTTCCCACCACCAATCAAACCCTATTATTTTTGTAGTTCATACTCATGGAGTATATGGAGTTGTGCAGTAGCTACAAGTGTTTCAGGCATTGTCTTTGGCATTGTAGGTGTTCATGGTGTTGGCCTCTACTATTCTTGCAACTTAGCTAGTACTTTTTCCTTCATCATCTCCTACCAATATGTGGTAGGAGCATGAAGAGCCACATCATTGGCATAGCATGCTATGCCTCCCTTTTTGCAAAGTTTTATGATTAAGCATGAGAAGGAAAGTGTCTTCCTTTATTTTTCATTTTCTTTAAACTACTTTTCTATTTCCATATAGATAAGCTATGAAAGGTTGATAAGGAACTTATCACTTAGAGTGGTGAATGCATGGGTAGAGAAGGTTGTAAGCTTACTTGGCCTCAGTGTGGGATCTAGGTGATAGTCCATAGTTTTTATGTAAGCACATTTTGCCTTCAGGAGTGCACCTTACTTCTTGTGGTTCACTACATAGTAGCACTAGATCCATTCCTTCTTAGCCTTTGGATCTACCTAGGTAAATATTTCTACTAGTTTTTTCCTTGTGTTGGGCAACCTAAGAACCTCTATTATAGCCTCAACCAAGTAGGAAACTGTGATGTCCTTGATTTTGACAGATGCATCTCCTTGCAAATTATTCTAGAATAAGTAGGTCTCCCCCATATACCATTCTCAAATAGAAAATAGAATGGACCACATGGAAGGCTCCTATAATTGAGTATAGACATCTTTTGGATCCAACTCCAAGAAGGATCCAAAGTTTAGTTCTTGAAAAATGAAACTCTAAACCTCCTTGTTTTTGATATTTTCTAGGTAGGCCTCTATCAATGTGACCCCAAGGTTAGGCCTTGATCTTAGAGCCTCATCTTTCCTAGATTGGTTACCTTCTATAGTAGGATTCTATAGAGCAAATACCACTTTAGGCTCCTCCCAAAGAGGTCATATCACATGTGTTACTTTAACCTCTTGTTCTTGGGGTTGTTATGGTTGTTGCTAGTTCTTTCCTCCTCTTGGCTACTTTTTCCTTAGCTAGGAAGATCCTTCGGCTAGTGCTGCTTTCTTTGGTGCCATTTGTGATCACAAACGTGACCTCTGATTAGAGTTTTAGTTTATAACCCTTAGTTTTTCAGATACCTTTCTTATTAGATTGGGTTCACTTAGGTTTATTTGTGACTTTGGTAGATTCATTATTTTATTAATTACCTACTAGATTTTTTTGTGAGGTTTAACCCTATTTAGGATAAATATTTTAACATTATTTCAATGGGTAATCCTTGGGGAGTTAGAAAAATTTTGAAAAGCTTTCCATCATTAACCAAATATTTGTGACCTCTATGTCATAAAGCTTACCTTAAATAACTAGAGGATCAAAAACTGAGATGAATCGGATGAATAGTTGACAAGTCAGAGTGCTTGAAAGGTCTCTAGTCTCTGAAAAATGCAAAAGCTCCTCTCTTGTTTGGAATCAAAAGGTGAAAAATGGCTATGTGTCACACATATTTATATTATTTTTCTACTACCTTAACAAGGATGCATTGATACAACAATAAAAAGAAATATTTTACATTAGAAAACTAAGGATTTTGGAAGAGTTTAAAGATGAAACAAGAGCTTAAAGAAAGCCATAAAAGCATAGAAGAATAGCAAAACATGGAAGAGGACATTAAATTCATTAGAAAAGGAGATTGAACTAGATTTAGATGAAATGAGGATGTCAAGAGAATGCAACATTGGATGTTCAAGTGGGGAAATGATAGGATCAACTAAAAATGACTAAGGAATAAGAATTTTAACTTCAAAATACTAAAAGGTATCCTCCCTAGATTAGGTTCATGCCTATGATGCCCTTGCATATTCTCATCTTAAGGAGTCCATAGGAACCAAGTATAATTAATGATCATTAGAAGTTAAAGTTCAAATCCACTAGAGATCATCCAAGGATTATGTTACTTTCTTAATGGATACATTAATAGATAAGGATAGAAGGTATTGAGGTGATCAACAATGAGGTTAGAAGGATGGAAGAGAGATATAGTGGTAAGAGATTCATAGCTTCACCACATGACATCTTTGTGAAATGTATGATTAAGAGGATATGATACCACCCCATCCTTAGTTGAGACCAAGTGCATTCATGGTTAGTAACTTCACATTGCCATATTTTGTCCATTCAACAATGAAGAATTCATGGCCACCCCCATACGACAAACACCACTCCAAAACAGAAGAAAAGAGAAGCAGGAAAAGAGTAAGAACCTGAGTTAGAGGGATACCTTTAGGCATGGATAACATGTCTTTCCAGCCTAATAACCAGTTCTTGTAGCTCATTATTGTGTCTAAGGGATGTTCTTTGAATTTCCATGTATTTTTATTTTTGATTTTTTTCATAGGAAACACACCATGCAAAGACATGCTTCCTATTATGATCATAAAACTCAAGAAGGAAGTTGAGAATAGAAGATGATAAATCTCCTTGAAGACACACCGTTGCTCATCCTCCTTGGTCCATTCCAAGTTTGTTAAGTATTAAGTTCATTGATTACTTTTAAGTTTAAGTTTGAAAGGACCTCATGCTTCTAGGATACAAAGTCTTGTAGAGTTTGATGAAATGGGTGAATGTCATGACTTACTACTTTCTATCATCAGAGAATTAATGATCAATTAATCAAGGACACAATCCAAAGATAAAATATGATCATTATTAATCAATCATACCAGAACATTAAACATTGTACTCTTCATTTCCAAAAATAAAATCAATTACAACAAAAGTACAAGATTAAGCATGAATGAAACCAAACATAACGAAGCAAAGAAAGACAAAAAATTAAAATATATAAAAGAAATTGTAAAATATTCAAGAAAAATGGAAAACATATGAAGAATAGTGTAAAAAAAAGCTGAAAAATCGGGGAGTCTATATTGAATTTTAACATAGGTAATTATTTCCCCCATGACTTACTTGGAAGGAGGAGATTTGAAAGAGAGAGCATGCTTGTCCATTTGTTAAGGTTTCTATGTTACCTATTATTTTTTATTCTAGGAAAGGTGTTATTTGCTGATTGTTGACTAGAAACCATTTATTTAGGCTTAAAGAATGGTAGATCATGATGGCTATAGAAGGAAATCTTGCATGAATGATATAAGGTGCTCTAGTTTAGAAAGATAAAACTTCTTTTTATAGAAATATGGATCTTTATTATACTCTACACTCTTTCATTTCTTATTATACTTCATCTATGATATGCCTTAATTGTTCCATTTGAGAAAATCCATGGCTTGGGCATCTATGAAAAAGAGAGTAATACTTTGCTAAAGCTACATTAAGGGATTCATAATTCCCTTGTTTCCACAATTGAATCTATTTTCTTATATTAAAAACCTTAGTTTATGTTTGATATTTGTCACTAAGTAACTCCAACATCATACTCCACTTTCTAATAGATTCCAATTCTAGGGACCAATACCAATTTTTAGCCTTTTTGGTCAATTTCATGAGAAATAGTTGAAGCCTTTGTCATTCATTTTCAATATTTTATAAGACGTAGGCATCTTGGAAGTGTTGCAAGAAATGTTAAGGATCTACATTGTAGCATCCCTCAAATTTTGTAATGTTTTCATATTTAGATGTTTAATCTGAATATCATTTTGATGCATAATTGTTGTGTATACAACCTTCCTTATATTATCCATAGTCCTTGTAGTAAGAAGGGATTCATTATAATCATCTTAATCATCATGGCCCCTATCTTGATCATGTCCTCTTCTATTCTACATGTTATGTCTTCTTTCATTTTAATGCTCTTTGGATTACTCTCATTCTCTATCCCTTCTACCATCTTTGTCTCTATCTCACTTATTATTCCTTTTCTTTTTCCTTCATTGGATCATTTATCATTTTCCCTTTTGTCATATCTACACTCATTCTCATGATAAGTTTATGATGATGATTGATAGCTTAGAGAATATGCCAACTTGCCATCACTCCATGACCTCTTAGTTCATTCTTAGATGGCCTACTAGAAGACCTAGGTCTTGAGGTCCTCCTAGAATTCAATTTGGTTCTCCCTCTTCCTTTGTTACTAGCCAAGGTTAAGCATAGCCATGGATTTGTTATATCATCTACATTAAGTGATGGTTTGTTTCCTTCTCTTCTAATTGTGACATAAGAACAATACTAGTCTCCTTTCCTTTGAACAACTTCCTATCAGGCTTCTATGAAATAATTCCCTTGGCATTGGGCCTTAGTAGACTATTAGGACCTTGACATCTCATTAAAGCTCTTGCACTCACTAGTGGCTGCCTCCAATTCAATATTTATTAATGTTTCCATAAGCATTGATTGGATTGAATGATTAAGAAGTAACACTATGTTGCCTTCAAGGTCCCCCCATCTTATTTGATCATCTTGGTAAAGTAAAAAGTTAAATCCAAATAATAAGGATGTAGATAATGGTAGCCAACCTTAACTTAATAGGGTACTACATCTTTTTTTGTAGCTATTCTATCATGTTTCCTTGTAGAATCATGAACAAGTGAGAAATTGACTCTATGAAAAGAATTAATTTTTCAATTATTATGTATGTATGAAATAAAATATTATTATTTCTGAAGTTATAAATCATTAATCTCGTAATTGCAATCATGAATGGTAATAACTATCTAAATCAACAGCATTGGTCCCTAGCACTAGTGCCAATGATAAGTAATAGAGTAGTCTCAACACCCGACTATATAAATCACAAGCATACACACGTAACTTGCTTGTAATCTATGGACTACATTAGCTTGGTATTTAGATGGTTAATTATTAATCATAGGTCACTATCTTCCCAGTTATACTTGTAAGGTCCTTAGTACATATAATTGAGTACAATTGAGGTGTTTGATGTTGATATTGGTTAAGTCATGGTAAAATATTAAAAATCTAGTTTATCTAATCTAAATGCAAGAACTAAATCTATTTTAGCCTAAGTGATGAATTATCATTCCTAACTTTCCGTACACATCCTAAACTTATATTGCCAAGCATATCAAGTGGCACACTACTTGGATTACCAAATGTTAACATATTTATGTTTGAAATTGGTCATACTCATGTTATGTGTTTAGCATGCATATAAACATAAATAATTAACTAATTACACATAAATTAAATGGGAAATGAAATTAAATTTTAAGTAAAGAAATATTAAGCTAAGTGAAAGGGCCTTCAATTACTACTCAACATGACTTATCCTCTTGAATTGTTTTTAATATCTTTATAAGTTTTGTGACACTACCGACTTCCACTAATTTTTCTTTCCTTTCATGTGAGATCTTTAAGTTAGTTTTCTTAGCTATAAATATTTCAATTTAAAGGGAATGTGAAAATTTTAAAAATGGTTAAAAGTTCACTTACTACTAGATATTTTTGAAACAGTGTATTTGCTTTACCGCTTCAACTACAATGCACGTTGCCAATGTGGCATTCTCTATTAAGATATATGGACCACATGAGGCTGAATTATAGATACCTATGGATGTGCCTGCATAATTATTTTGTATTTTTTCTATTTATCTTTATCAAAGTCTTTGCAACTTTTTCCAACCATGTCTTTTTAGGTCTTTTACTATCCTTCCTTATCCAAGTCCTTTCAACTCTTTCATACAATATCCTTTTTGAATCTTTTACTGTCCATCCTTATACAATTCCTTTCAATTTTTTCATACCATATATCTTTTCCTATCTTTTACTATCCATGTTTATCCAATTCTTTTGAACTTTTTCATTCCATGTCTTTTTCTTATCCATATCAAGTCCTTTCAAACTTTTTTGTCTTTTTTGTAATGTTCCGATTTGCAAGTAGATACTGAACAAAGATATTCTGTATGGTTTTCAATATCATAAAAGTTTGCTCTGAATGATTTTCCATATTATGGTAGCTTCCTGGGCCACACACAACATTCAGCAACACAGTAAAAGTTTTCTATAACAAGTCTTTGTTTCTACTTCTCTACTTGGATGAATGTAAATTTGATATAACTAAAATATGTGAAAAAAGTTAAGGCATGCGGGTGGGTGCTCTGTCATGTGGATATGCCATGCCATTCATCAAGTATGGTTACGAGGGCTGGGTTGGGACATTTCATTATTACATCTAATGGTCCACACGGAGAGTCATCTGTTTGGGTGGGGCTTTGTTGCAGTGATTGTTAAAGCAGAAACATGTACAAAACGCAAATCCTCGAGTTTAGCCAGAAAAAGTTATTGTAACTTTATATCATGAAGGGCAATGCAGCTGCAACCTGAAGTGCATGGTTATGCTACCAATACTACCATCCAAATGATATCAGTAGCATGCCAAAAATAAAGAAATATTTCAACCTATCCCAGCCGAATCTCATCATCGCAATGAGTTCTTCCCTGGAGACCCTAACTGTGGCCCAAAAACATCTCGAGATTGCAAAATTACAGGCAGAAACTGTGTATCTAGTAGAGGAAACTCTGCAGCAAGTTTTGAACTTGAACATCTTGGATAATTAGATGCGCTACAGATTCCATCCAGTACTTTTACTCATCTACAAGCAGTTCCCCAATGTAGCTGCAATTGTTAAGCAAGCTCTGGCCAAGTTGCTTGTGTACTACTATCCACTTGGAGGTAGGCTCCAGATAAAGGATCCCACAACCCACAAGCTGGAGGTGGATTGTAGCGTTGACAGTGGTGCTATGGCAGAATTACTTTGCAGTGGCACTGTGCTCGGAATTTCGCCTTCTCATGTCATCAGCAACAGGCTCCAGGATTTCAAAATTAGGTGAAAATAGATATCTTAAGTACCTAATAACACACCTCCTTTTGGAGAATGGAAATAAATGTACTTCTATTTTTACCAAGACTTTTTATTTTATTAAGAAAATTTTATTTTTACTTCTAATAAAGTTTTTCCTTACAAAATATTGCATAAATATAATAATATATATTTTTTTAGACATGCACACATCTTATTTGCATTTTTGATACACATTTTTATATATTAAGTCCCAAAGTACAAGGGACACATGATGAATCTCTATTGCTAGCACCATAAATTAAAATTTTAGTCTTTATCAATATTGACTTTCATACCAAAATGATTGTAGTAGTTATAGAGGATTTAAAAGATGTAATTTAATCTTAAAGATAATTTTGTAAAAAAAGCCATATCATTAATAACAAAAAGGAAAGAAAACTCGAAAGTAATCCATTAGCTATCTAGAGCGTCTTAGATGTAATAAAACTTCAGTTTCAATCATCACTTTTTAATTTTATTTTATAAATGTGAATCATCCTCGATTCTTCTTTTACCATGTTAATGGAAGAAAGACATCAACTCATCAAGACTTGGAACAAGGGCATTAAGACAATTCATCACTGATTTATTCCTATACTATATAGGCCATTGTAGTGTCAACTACATGAACTCTCGAAATAATGGCATTAAGACAATTCATCATTGATGAAGCCTTATACGATATAGGCTATTGCAGATCAACAACATGAACTCTAATGGCCCTTTTGAAGAATCTAATGGACCCTATGATTTATTTATTTATTTTTGTAATGAATATACTATTGGAGAATGATTCAAACTAGACAGCTGTATTAATAGCTTCTTGACTTGGTCATTTGCAGTATGTTAGTTCCTTGATTTTTTGTTTCTCTATTTTTCTATTCCAATATTTATTTCAAGAAACAAGGTAAAAATGATCTTATGATTATTTGCCTCTATGTGGATGATATGATATACATGGGTTCTTCTTCTTCACTCATTAAAGAATTCAAAGTTTGCATGAATAAAAAGTTTGAAATGTTAGAGTTAGGTGTGCTACACTCCTTTCTTGACCTTGAAGTGAAGCAAGTTAATAATGGAATCTTTCTGTCACAAAGAAAATATGATACTAATTTGCTTAAATGATTTAACATGTTGAATTGCAAAATTATAGTAACACCTATGAACTTGAATAAGAAGTTGTAGGTTAATGATGGTACTGAACAAGAAAATGTAAGGAATTTCAGAAACTTAGTAGGAGGCTTAATCTATTTGACTCATACGAGACCTAACATAACTTTCTTATTTGGAGTTATTTCAAGATTCATGAAATCTCATACAAAGCATCATCTTGGAGCAGAAAAGAAAGTGTTACAATATATTGCAGGAATAATTGATTTTGGACTATGGTATGGTCACGTTTCAAAGTTCAAACTATCTGGATACACTGACAATGATTGGGTTGGAAGTTTGGAAGATAGAAGGAGCACTTTGGGTTATATTTTTAATCTTGGTTCACTTGCCATATGTTGGAGTTCAAATAAGTAAGCCATAAATACCCTATCTTCATCTGAAGTTGAATATGTAGCTGCAACCTCATTAGCATGTCAAGCAATCTAGTTAAGGAAAATTCTTATAAATCTCAATTAAGAGCAAGAGGAAGTAACTAAAATTTATCGCAGCAACAAAGCTACAATTGCAATGTCAAGAAATCTAGCCTACCATGGAAGAACTAAGAATATTGAAAATTGAGTTCATTTTATTTGAGATCTTGTGTCAAATGAATCGATTACCTTGAAGTATTGCAATACGAATGAGTAGGTGGTTGATACTCTCATGAAGTCCCTTCCTCAAGCCAAACAAATTTATTTCATGCTTAAACTTCATGTATGTAGTTTTGAACCAAGGGGGAGTGTTGGAGAATGATTCAAACTTAACAGTAGTATTAATAGCTTCTTGACTTGGTCATTTGTAGTTTTTTAGTTTTCTTGATTTTTTGTTGCTTTGTTTTTCTATTCTGAGATCATGGATAAGATAGTGCCAAGATTTTCTGTAATTCAATTGCATTGTAAAGCCTATATAAAAGATAGTTTAATATTGAATAATGTGTGGCACCTAAGCAATAAAAACAAAGCATTAGCTTCATGTAATCTTCTCTCTTTTATTTTGGATTATCTTCTCCTTTGTCCCTCAATTTATGCCTTCCCATCATATACTCTCTATGTAATAGAGCTTTTTTATTTTTTATTTCACAAACATAATAAAATATTAAATTTTTGTTTCCATTTTACTCTTAAAAAATTTTGCATGAACTCTGATAATTCTGATAGAATAACGATTCTTGCAATTTTGAATCCTTTGAAACATAGTCAATAATTCAAGATGTTTGTAACTTGACCAGCAGGTCCCAGCGCACATGCACATGGGGCTACTACTACAAGAAGGAAGCAAAGAAACAGAGCTTCATCTACTATCAATCATCTTTAAAATATCTCAATGCCAAGGGCAAGAAGTAGTACAGGTGTGACTGGTCAAGCCTTGAACTGAGATCTACTAAAAAAGCTAGAGCTAGTGGCAACCGACACCACTCTGTGTGTTGTTCAAGATGACGAGAAACAACTTACCTTTAGTAGCAATTAGGAACTTTGAAAATATAGCATGGAAGACCTTTTGAACTATGTTGTAAATTAAATAATTAACCTACTTTATACAATGTCCATCCAAAGAAAATGAGGGTACTTGTAACCATTGGAGGACGAGTTTGGATATTGTCATGTTTAACCATTTAGCATGAGATACATGGTGTCAATAAACTTGTTGTCAATAAACTTATTTAAGGTGTGAGATTATGGGATATAATTTTGAATAAACTTGTTTAAGCTGTAAGATTATGGGATCTAATTTTGAGAAGTAATGCTAGATCCAAATTTGGAAAGTGTCTTTCACATAGATTAGTTTATTACTGTGCACTAGCTTTTTGCAGTAAACAGGATAATGGGATGTTTTCCCTTTGAATGCTAAATAGAATTTTCTTTGTTAGCAGAGGTGTAGGAGCATGTTCTTCACCACATGGGCGAAGCCTAAATGCTTATTGGGTTCTATCAAAATTATTGTTTAAGATATGGAAACTTTGGGTTAGTAGGAGAACCTTTATCTATACAGCAGGGAAAGGTAGATATGATAGTTATATTCTAAACATAAGAGTTATCTAGATACCTATGGATCACCAAGACCAACTTTTCTCTACTCTTCAGGTAAGTATCATAGTAAGCCCCAAGATAGATGACCATATAGCCTAAAAATATCTTGGCATGGTTCCACTACCTTTTGGGAGGTATCCTACAAGAATGTCTATATATCAAAACAATTTTTCTTTTTTACAAAAATAAATAATTTGCTTTTCAAAACTACCCTTCTCTCTATTTATGACACTAAGGTCAAGGGCTAGCTCTAGTTTTTCTGTTACAGCCATAGTTTTTTAATATCGCTATACATCATTGGTTAAACTATAAATGATAATTGGTGGAATTATAATTTTTGCTGACGTAAATTGAGTCAATACAATATTTTCTAAAAAATTTAATTTTGATTCTTAAAAGCCCTTGGTTGTGGTAAGAATTCCTTTTTATTGATGTGGCATCTTTAGGCACAAAAGAACTCTTCTTAATTTGTAATTATAAGTGATTAGTATTAGAACCATGCATTACAAACATCCTTTTCAGGTTACTTGGTGTCTAATTTTCTCCTTGGCAATTTGTTGCCCTTTAAAAATTTCAAAGTTGTAATCTTAAACCTTCACAATGCATCTCCTAGTCATCACCACATTGCCACCACTATAGAGGCATGAAAGACCATACTAATGTTTGTTGATGCCAACATTGCCTATGCTAGGCATAAGGCCATGATCAATGAACATGTCGACCATTATAGTTGCATAGTAGTCAAAATGCATAGATCTAATTCATAGGAATTCAACAAATATTTTTTATTTACCTGTAATATCTTACAAGCATACCAGAAAATTCTTTGTTGGCACATTTACACCATTTAATGAAGTAGTGGTGGTCATTGCTAAGGAACATTTTGATCATAGTTTTATTCAAAAAATTAAAGAAGTGAAGGAGGGTTAACTAGACACCATTGGCAACTTACAAAATCTAAGAGATGTAGAGATTGAGGATTTTATTCTTTTCAAAGAATTTCCCTCTTGGCTAGGGAATATTTCTAGTTTAAAATATTTAAAAATAAATAATTGCTAGATGATGTAGGTCATCCACATGCAAAGATTTTCGGATCTAGGAACACCTGAAAGAGCATTGGTGGGTTTTCACATCTTGTCAATCTTTAGGACATTACAATTAAAGGGTGTTTGCCCTATGAGTCATAGTTACAATGATGGTATTTTTTTTCTTTGGCTGATGATCAGTTTCAAAGTAAAAAGGCCAATGAATGCCTAGATGATGAGGCATATTACCAAGATGGTTTTTACCATATTAAAGTAGAGATTAGAAGTTTTACAATTTACAATGAGGATCTTATAAGCCTTATTATTAATGACAAAACAAGTAATTCCGATGGAACCTACATGGTTTGGTCTGTCTTGGATCAATTTGGGAGCCATGCTCTTTTATCTCTAAATGTGATTAAATTACAAAATGATTAAAGGGTTTCTACAATTCTACATAATGTGCATTGTGGCCACAATACATCATACTCCGGATTGGCACAATGTGTTGCACATGTATTTTATTGAATTCTTCTGAGCTCTAAATTGATGTTAGAAACTACAACGACATTTATAATTTGGTTGTAATTTCTGGCCCATGGATGAAGAGTAAACCTAGGAATGTTCGACAAGACTCATCCTTTTAAGAAGTTTCCTATTCTGAGATTGTATCAAGGGTTTACAATGGATGTAGGAATCTAGATCCTCTTGTAACAGAAATTAAAAGATATTTGAGTGGTTGTACTTTTGCTACTGCATAAGCAACAACCATGATGTTGTAACTAACAAACAAGAATAACCAACAAAATCAGTGGAACAATGAACATGCCGATAGCAAAAATGCAACAACGAAGGGCAGAACTTGATTATGTTCAAAGCTTAAGCTTGAAATGATGATTCCATTGGAGGAGCAGAATGAGTTGAAGGAGAAGGAGGTGGCGGATGTGGTAGAAATTACTAGCAGATAGCAGCAACTGATGTAAGATGTGGTTGTAACTGCTCAACATTTGGAGATGTGGGGGAAGTTACGATAGAAAGTGGTAGGTGTTTCGGGAGTGCCAGTAACTTCAACAGTGGTGGGTAGCTATAAAACTATTTACGACTAGCTACAAAGAAAATAATCATGAGATCCTGGGGTTCTTCAAGGCTCTAAAATCCATTAGATCTTGGTGCTAGCCAAAAAACCAATGGACGATGATATCCTTTTCCATTGTGGCAGCACTTCCTACTTCAAAACTAGCAAAAGGTGGTTTCCCTGGGGAGCATGGGAACATGCGTGTGTAGGAACCACATAGCTTCAATCCTAAATGGTGCAGGAACATGTGTGTGTAGGAATTACATGGCTTTAGTCTTGAATGTTGCATTTGTGCTATAGACGATACATGAGAGGCCGCAACCAGTGATCAGTAGTGACAAACATGCCACATAGATGGCTTTGTGTCACCAATAGTAGATGTGTTTTTCACTACAGGGGTAGTAGTGGCTTTTGACTATAGTGAAGGACATGTGACTACAGAAAGTGGTGGTGTTGAGGTTTAGCCTCTCCTCTCTCTCGACAGCAATGGTGACAACGGGACCTGATAGCCTCCCCTCTCAGTGACAATGGCAGGTGAAATTCTCTCTCTTTCCTATCCATGTGGTAGGACCTAACAACCTCCTCTCCCTAATGTAACGACTATAGAGAGAACAAGCATAGGATTTTCATGGAGCACAAGGTTAAGTTCTCTCTCTCCAGCAGCTTCTCTATTTGTTTTTCTACCCCAATGATAGACTACACAAGCAGTCTCCTCTATTTTCTCCAACATGTGATGACATTCAGAAACTGCAACAATTGATGTCTCCCAATAGTAAGGTTTTCTTTTCTATCCCAGTAATGTAGCATGAAATTAGATGGTGCATGGATTTGCTCCCACTCTAGCAAGTGACATGACAGAAGTATGTGGTAATGTAGAGTAGACATTAGTGACATCCCCCTCTTTCCCTATTTAGGCAATGATCAATTTTTTTTTGCCTAGTCATGGGTACCATTGGAAGCGACATACCAGCAATGCTAGCGGGACTAGTGAAATTTTATTTATTAGAGTTACTTGTTGTATTATTAAATTCAAAACAATCATTTAATTTAGGTGCTTGGTTTCAGTTTTATTTATTATTTTAAAATATGATATTGCCTTTTTCCAGGTAAGACTATTCTCAAGTTTTCATACCCATATGAAAGGCGCCGTAACCAATAGTCTTCTTAAATGAGTTTTATTTTTCTCAAGTGTTTGTGCGAGCAAAATTTATGCATCAACACATTTTTAGCTTTAGGAGAAGGACAATCTTTCTAGCCTTTTGTTTTTCCATATTAGTTTTTCTTATTATTTTTCTTGTACCTATTTTGTTTCCGATCCTGTTCCAAAACGTGTTGATTTTTCTTTTTTGCTAAAATCTATGTTTTCAGCCATGGTGTTAAAAAATATTTTTTAAAAATTTTCAAGCCCTTTTATTTTTTGATCTCAAAAGCTTATCATCTGAAAATTTTTGAGTCTCGTCACCTATTTGTAATCCTTTTTTAAAACAACCTTCATCTTCTAGTCCCATTTTTAGATTTGTGTTTTGGTGGTCCTTACTTGACTTTGGTAAGGTGGTTTTCTTTAATTATTCAATTTTAAAATTATTTTCCTAAAATTTTTAATTTTACTATTTTTCTTTTAAATTTTATAAGTATTGCAATTTCATATATATATTTTTCTTTAAATTTTTTTAAATAGCATATTTTAGTGTTTTTTCTTTGTTAAAAAAATTATTATTGCAATATTTCTTTTCCTTTTTGTTAATTTTAATGCTTTATTTTAAAACTTATATTCTGTGATTTTTTATTTTATGAGCAAACTTACCTCTGCCCTTAACCGACCAACAACCTATTACTTTACATTAAGGAAATTACGAACTTCATGTTTTCCAAATTTTATTCTTAGGAGAACTCAGACTAGGATGGTAGCCAATCAACTCCCAACTTTACTAACTACCACGGTATCCCAAAATCACTTCAAAATATAATTTTTGTTTTTAATCCCACAAGCCCTACTAGCGATGTTTGCCAACATATATAACATTTTGAAACCTTACTAGGCATCCACAACATTGTTTAAAACAACATAGAATGTAGGGTATTTGTGACAATTTTTAGAAGCAAAGCCACCCAATGCTTCACAAGAGCCAAACCCCCCTTCTCTACTTAGAAGAACTCCACCTAAACAAGAAGTCAAAGATGAACATAAGACTTACAACCTAATTGAGGATTTAAAGAAAATTAAAGCTAAAATTTCAATGTATTACCTTCTACAGTTTAATGAAATGAAAGATGTAATCCAAGAGGTAGTTCATAAATCGGAAACCAATAAAGGAAAATCCATAGTAATCGAAAGGCATGCTCACTTCGTAGAAGGTCCTAACATGCTATTAGTACAAAATGCAAAAAATTCCATGTCAAGCAAGTAAGAGTAGCCTCTTTTCCTAATAACTTTGATTATTTTAGGAAAGAACGCTTATAATTGTTTGATGGATTCTGTAGCAACCATTAATGTCATGCCACTTGAGTTATGTAAAGCCTTAAGAGAACAAATGCTACCACAAACGAAAACTGAAATACAACTTAATGGGTCTAATGTGCTTGTAGTAGGGTCATTAAAAGAAGCAAGAGTGAAAATTAAACAATACCCTACATTTACATGTTACACAAATATCTTAGAAGTTCACATGTCACTCACTTATGGTGTGCTCTTATCTAGGACTTTTGGAGCAAACTTTGGAGGCTTTTTTAAGATAGATTTCTCAGAACTATTAATCCCTATGAAAGGAAAATCTAAATATATGGGCATACCTAGAGAATCCTCTTATAAGCAATTTTTAACAAATTTTGATTAGCAAAATCAATCTTTGGAGAACCAAAACCCTAATCTTTACATTGGGGTTATTGAGGTTGAGCATGGCGAACATGTTACAAATGGCCATGTGAGTGAAACTACAAAATAAATCTTGTCTCTCATATAGATTCCCCCAACCCTATTAAACTTCAAAAGAAGGTGGAAAATTTGATAAAGACACCTTATGTTATCATTAACACAATGGATTTCTTCTAAATCACATGCCACCTTTAAGAAAGGACAAAGATACAAATGAGATCCCAACCATCAAAACATTAGAAGGTGTGCCAGATTTTGATGATGACATATCCATGGAACACTTTCCTAGAGAAGCTATGTTCGATGGTTTACAAAAACTTAGACCGAAGATTGAAACTCATATGAAAGAAGAACTTGATGAACTTATAAGATTTAAAATTACTCAGCTTATGAAACATTTAAATTTAGTGCCTACAAATTAAGTTTTGAACAAGCAAATGAACAAGAAAATTACAATTAAGTTTTGATTTTTGTAATCTTAATAATCAACAAATTGTTAAATTATGGCTTGACAAGAAACATGGGAGTAAAGCCTTTAAGATAGAAGATCTAGTCTAGAGAAAGGATAGAGCATTTGGTCAAACTAGTATTTAAAGTAAGTTCTCTCCTATGTGGTCACATCCATTCCAAATTACAAATGTCATTGGCCCTAATGTATACAAAATTTCTAATTGTAAGGACATAGGTTACATAGGAATTTTAATATATTTCATCTAAAGCATTTCTACTTAAGTGCCCCACGTGGACACTTGGTAGATTCTTAGTTGCATGTTTTCTTCCCTTCCACCATGCATTTCATTTGTATATAGTTGTATTTGCATATTTTCTTTACATTTTCATCATCTCATTCTTAGCATATTAGTTTTGGTTTTTTTTATCATATGATTTTAATAATCACTATGATCATTTGAGTTACCAAGCATTGGGTCATCATAACATCATTTGAAAATAATGCTTTATATATACTAGTACTATTACATAAAATCTCCTTATACTATATATGTCAATAATGTTATGATTCTTCTAAGTTAATTTTAAGGTTTTAGTTTTATTAGTTATGTTGGATTATGGTGGACAAGATTTATGCTACTTATCATGTAATCATCATGATCATGTGAGTGTAGGATAAGTGACATTGAAGAATGGTTAGGCACAATCACTAAGTGACCTTGGAAAACTCCATTTCCTTTCTCCTAAGCCCTAGCCCTTAAGTGTAATATTCCATGGCTATCTTGTGAACAATGAGGTGAAGTATGTTCATCTCCACTTGAAAACCCTTAGCCACCTAGGAAACCTACTATAATGCCATCAAATTATAATTAAAGACACAGACACAAGGGTTGAACTACACCATTGGCAAAGTTCTGAAAAGACTATGTTCTTTGGCAGTGTAGCTAATTGGCTAGACTTATGTTGGAATTCCTACCTTAAGAATTAAGTACACCATGAGCAAAGTTTCCTCAAGAAAAGAGAGAGAGAAAGAAAAAAAAGAATAAGGACCATGTTCATTGACAATGCAATAAGTTCTTGAGTGTGATGGGATGTGGTAGCAATCCTCACCCTAGCCTCCACATTAAGTTTAGTATAAGTCTCGTGCTCAAAGTAGTCCACATCCTTTTTACTTTTACCTTGTGAGAAGATTGGGAATGAGATCTTAATTTTATATTTTAATCATATATATATATACCTATGTAGTTAAAATAATAAATTATATATTTGAATTGTAATTAAATAAGATGGTGTCGTATGAGTCGTCCATGTCTAATTCTCTTTTGATTATACGGTTATTTTAATCATGTTTAGATTAATATAGTTTGCTTTAAAATTTTAATCTATCTGTGTTTTACAACATTTTTGATTCTTTATCTATTGCATTATTTTAAAATTTCTGTGGTTTTGTTATCCTTGCACTTGCATGCAATTAAAAGTTTGGGGGCTAAGTGTTGATGCCAACATCGCCCATGCTAGGCACGAGACCATGATCAATGGACATGTGGACATTATAAGTGTTTTTATTTTTTCTTTCTGTTTAGCCAATTTTGATCCAAACATTTAGCTTAACAGAACTCTTCTAATGCTAGCCCCAAGCTTGTATACAAAAGAAGGTGGGTTAGGTAGTTGTAAAACCTTGTCAAATATCAGGGATGAGTTCTTTTCCAAATTTTGCAAATTGTAAGGTATTCTCTAGATTTGATGCATAATAGTCACATACCTTGGTTTCTGTGGAAAATGGGCAAGGACTTGCTTGGACATCCTGCAAAATTCATGTGCCACTTTGTTACCAAAACATTATGAAAAATAGATAAGGGTTACCACATCAAGGATAGGTGTGGGTGAAAGAAGAAGAACATGGATAAATATCACTATCCGTACCTCACCTCTTCAATGGAATGAAAGCTATATCTCACCTCTTTAAAGGAGTAAGAGACTAGCTGGTGTTGCTGTTGTGTTTGGTCATTGTGTCATTGTGTTTTTTGGTCTAAGAGTTTAGTCTTAATAATCATGTAACCAAGAAAATAGGCTTCATAGCACAATAATTAAAAATGAAGTTTCATCCTACCAATACTTCCTATTTGATTCTACTTTTGTTAAGAATTTCTCTTTTTCTTTCCAAAACCCTTGGCATCTTTTTAAAAATTGAAATTGTAATGGATTTGATTTTATTAAAGTGCATGCTCATGCTAAATAATAGTAAAATAATACCTAATACAAAATGTTGAATTTAAAAAGTTACTAATTTTTATTTAAATATATTTATTTTAAAATGTTTATAGAGATTTATTTTTAAGTAATTATGGATAAAATTGGTCTCTACTCATGTAACAAGAAAATTCAAATAAGGTGTACAAGTACTATAAAATATTTAAGAAAAATATAGAAGAATTTTAGGAGATTATTGGGAGTGTTAAAGTCCAATAAATTCATAATATCAAGAAAAAAGCCCAAATTTGGAACAAAATATTGAGGTTATTGGAATAAGAATCAACTGACTATATGAATTCCTAAGACCCCAATACTTTGTAGAATTTACCTCAAATCTATAAATTATTTTTCAAAGTATTTTTTATGTTCAACTTAAGCTTACAATCTTTTATTTATAAAATACTTTTCAAAAAACAAAACAAACAACTAGACCACCTCTCATTGGCTTTGTAAAGATTCTAAGGAAAACAATTCCTATATAGATAGTCACAACCCTTTATTCTATCCTAAAGAGACATAAAATCCATAAGACATAGACCTTTTAATACATAAGTTGAAACTCCTTATAGAAGGATAATAAAACAATATCATTATAATATTCTAGAAGTAAGTTGAATTAGCTATAATTATCATCTTTATAAAAGGGATCATAAAAGGGAAAGATATGTGCTTTGAAACAAAAAGAAATTATAGATGGTAAATATTTTTCTTTTGGTGAGATATGTGCTTTTGTTACTGTTAGTAAAGGAACTTCTCATTTTAACTATATTTATCTTCAAGAGGATAAGCCCTTTGTAATTTGTTCTTATCTACAAAAATAATAAGAAAAGCAATTAATATAATTGTTTTCTTAATCAATTAATGTCTTTTCTTGTCTTGGCTATGATTTTAAAGAAGGTATTTCTCCAACTATTATACAATGTAGATTATTTGAATACTTAAACTTTATTGTAGTTGTAACAAAAAAAGGGGTTTGCATTAATTTTCATGAGCTTAATAAGTGAACATGAGAAGAATATTTCCCCTTTTCTTACTTGGATTTAATTTTAGACAAAATTCATGGATACAAATTCTATTGTTTTCTTAATACTTTTAGTGGTTAGAATCAAATTTGCATTGTCCCTTCAAATCAACATAAAAGTAATTTGAATATGCAAACTTCACATGTTCAATGATTATTGAAACAATTAGGAAATAGAAAATGATGGGAAAATGGCTATATTAGACAATGACAAGGAACATATATTTAGAGAAATATCCTATTCTTTTTTTAGACGTTATGCATATTTTCATACCTAAATTAAAAATGCATATAGAATAGGTATAAAAAGAAATATAAATTAATACTATAATTAATTTAAGAGAATACTTGCAACATTGTAAAAATGGAAAGTGCTTTTTAAAATTTCTTAATTTTATCAAGGTGTTTGGTGAGGAGCTTGCCTCTAGTATATAGATATTAATTAT
>MNCI01029723.1:25489-43412 GCA_015680685.1 Gnetum montanum
TCGTCTTTATTGCCGCACACAAACTTGTGTTCAGGTACAATGTCTGCTCGAATAAAGATCCGTTTACTTTGGAGTTCCTACTGCGGGCACATGGAAATTAATCTATCTCTGGAGAGGAAAAATTGCTAGAGTTTCACTACGGTCTAGGCCTAGATGATGAAACAAGGGAGAGCCGCCTCTTATTTATAGACTTGGCGGCGCACTGTGATATCATGTACGCGATATCGTGGGGGATGACACAATATTGCATACACGATATTGCATGGGATGCGATATCACAGTGGCCACGATATCACGTATCATGGCCCATGCGATATCCCATCCCATCAGTATCCTTATTACTAACTAAAAACTCATCCTTAAGTTGTACAAAATAGACAAAGTTGAATAACAAAATTTTGGGAGGTAACTTGGACATGATTAATTGATATTAGAAAAACCTGAGTGTCACATTACAAAATTTATTTGAGTAAATGTATTACAACATGAAAAATTACATGAGTCTTTGAAAATCCACCAATGACAAGTCTTCATGTTATTCCTAGTGGTGGTGGCTCTTTTGATCTTGGTTATTATGTTAACATATTTTCTTCATGCAAAATATTTGATGGGGGAATTGAAATATTTGCTCATTAATGTAAGGATTTTTAGGTAGTAATCATGTGATGTTTGGTATTTGTTATTTTCCCAAAGGAATGTTCTTCTCTATCCTCCTCTTAGCCTCTTTTCATTGTCTTTTGAAGTACCTTCAATCTTAGGGACTCATGTAAGCATCATTTGTAATCATCGAAGGATCAAGGTTAGTTTTAGCAAATTTTTTTAGGGTTGAAACCATTTCCAAATCCTTGGTTAGCTAAAAAGTAAAAAAACTCAACATTTAGACTCAAGGTAATTACGAAATAACATTCTTAAGGCCCTATGGTAACTAGAATCATTAGGTTTTTAAGTATTTTGATCAATTATTTTAACTATTAGCTACCTTAATGTTTGAAAATGGGGTGTTAGAAAAATTTTCAAAAACAATCATGTCCTTAGCCCTCATAATGAATGAGCTTAACTTTAGGAGCTTATGGGTTTTCAAACAAGTAAAATCAAAGGTCTAATTTACAAGATATTACAAATGCATTGGAATATTGAAAATTGCAAGGACTAGATATGTTAGATTCTAAAATAATTAAGACATATGAAATTTGAAGAATATTTCAATATAAAAGCATTTAAAATAATCAAAATTGATGAGAAGTATTCCTAAAATCATGCATGACTTAGAAAAGTTACTCAAAATGTCCTTGAAGATGTGAGGTTGGTTTAAAGCCATGATCAACAAAAGTCATGCAAGTAGATCCTCGTCAAAGCAAGCTCCTACCATAATGTCCTTACATAAACATTTTTACAGATATCTATGGGAACCATAGAAGTTAAATGCATATCATGTCTTTGTTCCAAATAACACACAACTATTTTGGTTGGGATCTTGCACTATACTATATAAAACCATTAGGTGATAATGGAATAAGAAGGGATTGTAGAGATTGAGATGTGAGATACTTTACCATATCGACAATAGATTCTTATGTCAATTATGATTAAGATGACTATTATACCTATCTATAAGAGTTTTAGGCCAAATCCATACCTTTGCTAGTGACATCATGTTGCATCATTATGAGCTTACCACCATGAGACCAACCACAACCATATGAAAATACCATCACTTAATAAGAAACAATAAGAAAATAATTAATTAATTTATTAACTATTAAGTTTAAGGACTTTTGGCCATTAGTTAGAGGGGTGCCTTTAGATAGTAGATTATGTGTTTTTTAGCCTCATAGCTAATGCTAATCCCATTACAAGTACACCTTTAGACAAGGGTAACATGTCTTTCTAATCATATGATGAAGCTATTCTATGAGACCTTTAGATCTTTGAAAGTAGCCTACCTTCAAGCAAGGGTAACATGTCTTTCCAATGGTATCATAGAAATAATTTTATTTTTTGAACTAATTAATTAATAATTATGCTTTTCTGACTAGAGAACTACCTTCAAGCATGAGTAATATGTTTTTCTAGTGACACAGTGAGTTAACACTTATTCGAGAACATGATTCCATCAAAATTAAAACATGAGTAATGACATAACCACATGGAGTAGTAAGTCTCATAAAGGAAGTACAAAGAATTAGTAAGTTTCCTTGATGTCACACCCTTTTCTATTTCCTATTGGTCCTTTCCTCTTTCTTCAAGGTATTATGAACATTGGTCAATTTTAGTTTTCATGTGAGAAGAACCACATCGCTTCCATGATGAAGATTTCTTATTCATAGAAACTAGAGGGATGGATAACATGGTCTCACTACTTTACATAATTACCTACCTAATGTCTTAATAGCATAGGATAAAATCCTAACACATGATGTTGATTTCTACATCATGACTGGTAATATTACTAACAAAAACAAACACATTAAATATTGCAAGGTACAAAGTAAATGACTCAAGAAAATAGAAAATTATAAAGAAAGGAAAAATACCAAGAAATGGAAATTATAGTAAGAAATGAAAAATTTTGAAGAAATAGAAAAATATCAAAAATAGCAAAATGATAACAAGTTACAAAAAAAAAGTGAAAATGCACTTATTAGTTATTAATTTAATATGGAACATCTTCCCTACAACTAAACTCATGGACAAGAATTTATAACATGGACTACACACTACTAGGTCATACACCATACCTTTTCTATTTATCATCTTTGATGATTTATGTTTTCACTTGTTAGCCCATTTAACATAGATGATAATCAAGTTTTGATCATTTGGAAACATATATCTAGCTAGACTATAAGATGTTTCTTTTTTAGAGGGTCTAGATATGTCTTTTTTTATTTTCTATTTTATTTCCTAGATCTCCTTATTTAACACTTTCTTCTGATGTATAGTTAGGATGTAAGATTTTCTTTTTTTCGCTCTTTATTTGGTTTATTTTCTTAGGACAAGAGCTAATAAGTGTGTTGGATGTTTTTATGCATTGATGAAATGCAATTTGTTGCATTGATTGGGCCCCATTGACTAGGCCCCATTGATGAGGCCCCATCGATGTAGTTTATTTCATCGATGCAGCCGCATTGACACAGGGTCTATCTTGGCCTATAAATATATGCTCGCTAGCTACATTTATGGCATAAGATTTCATAGTAGTAGTAGAGCTCTTGTAGTTTGTTTAGTCAAAAGTTAGAATATTTTTCCTAAGTGCTCATAGTAGGAGTCATTGAGTGTACAGATCTTTATTTGAGCATTATTGTACCTGAGCACGATAGTGTGTGCGGCAATAAAGATGAACTTCTTGATAAACCTTGCAGCATTCTGGATAGTTTAAATGTTTTTCTTATGCATTTAATATTTTTAGTTGTTTATTCAATATTTTCCAATAATTAAGTTAATTAAGATAATTAAGTAAGACAAGCTAAATAGATTAAATACATAAGTATAACCACTTCGAACATAGCATGTATTTGCTTGGTAATCCTAGTAGCATTATTGCTTGGTGTGCCCAGTAGCATAGTGCTTGGTAGCCTTGCAGTGGATATGTGGGTTCAAGACATGTACCAAAAGTAGGAATAGATGATTATGTTAGGATTAGGTAGAGACTAGTTAGTTAGTTAATTTAGATTAGTCATTAAATTACTTTATCTCTCTCTTTTCAAGCACCCAAGAACACAAAACATAAAGTGATAAAAATCATATGCCTCGATTTCACTTAACCATACCTTTGGACTTCACAAGTGTAATCAGGAAGACAACGAATGACCTTAGGGCAAAGTTTACTTCCTAGAAGGCTAGTGCACTAAAAACTATAAAGTTCACAAAATTTGACTAGATCGTGCATGAACGATTTGTGATTCATATGGTTGGGTGTAGGGGTACCTCGCCACTCATCATTGGCGTCATTGATAGGGACTTTTGTTTGTTGAAATGTGTGCTATCTAGGATTAGTGAACATTATTAATATTGTTGGATAAACCAAGGCCAACATCACTTTTGAATGACATCCAATTACAAAAGCACACTGATAATCTTATTTGTTTTGCAAAATGACTTCTTCTTCTCATAGGTGTGAAGATGTTAAACTGTTAGTCCCATAGGAGTGCAAAGTGGTATATACTATATCAAATAAGTATGCATTGAACTTCAACTTCATCCTACATCAGGATGAATAGTTGCAATGGCATGATATGAAGGATAACATCGTCTTGCCCCCCAATCAATCTATGATTGGGATGCTACTTCAAACCCTTAAAAAGGTGGGCATCTCGAATCTCCACAAGGAATACGTTGTGAATGATCATGACACTTGGGATTACCATCCCATTGAAACACAATGCAAGTGAGATTAGCACCAGGAAAAGCACATTAAGCTTGCAAAGGGGAAACACTTTACTAATCCCTTGTTCCTCCTAAATCAAAATGACAAAGAAGATCCTCTCTTTGAGGGTTTTCAACATGAAGATTCTCCACCCCCTGTTTTTGGTAATTAGGATGTTACCCTGAACCTATGATCCACTATTCATAAACTAGGTTAAGGAAAAAGTGACAGTCAAGGTAGATACTCGAGTAAACATCACAATGGCAAGGGATCTAAGGATGGTGGTCATAATGAATGAAGAGGTGATGGCAGACACTTCGGTGGTGGTGGCGATCCACCTTCCTCTTCATCCTCTACATTCGATTCCTAACATTTTTCTTTATCTACTAGTTTTCATAAAAGCTGCCATCGAAATAATCATGATGAAGGTGATCAATGAGACAACAGAGACCATTAAGGCCACTAGGAATGTGGAGGTCGTATGAACCATCATTGACATCATCAATGCAATGATGATGATGAACCTTTGTTGGTGACTCAAAGCATGCTTACCATTGTAGAGTCAGTTAAAATTCCAACCAGGCATATGAAAGATAGTCGGATCAAGTGCTTAGACATGAATAATATCCCAAGATTTGAGGAAGGATACAACTCTAACCAGTAGACACATCTGCAAGCTTTCCATGATGCATGTGCCTTACAGAACATTAAAAATGAGTGGTAGAAACTCAAGCTTTTCCCCAGGACACTCATCAAGGAAGCTGAAAGCTAGTATCGATCTTTGGAACTAGAATCCATTTGCTGATGGAGTACCATGTTAGAACTATTTAATGATAAATACTAGATGTACTCTAGAGTGTCTAACCTGAGAAGGCAAATCTAGGGTTGGAAAAAAGGAACACATGAACCCTTGGATGCTGCCATGGGAAAATATTATTCACTCTTACACTAATGCCCTGGCCATGGTTATTCTTAGAGGGAACAACTTTGTCACATTATAGATGGGCTCAAAGTAGAAACTAGAAGAACTCTTGGGGTTTATGCCCAATGGAGATTGTCTGAATTAAGAGCTTATCAGATCCAAATGCTTATAGAGTAGGTAGCAAAAGAAGAAGGTGAGTTTCAAAAAAGGAAAAGTGTAGAAGAGTATAATAAGAACCTTTCCATTAGGAAAAGAGAGGTTCAAATTTGTGATGAGGAGGAGTCACCACTTGACGAAGTGGTAAACAAGAAAACCTTGCCTATTAAAAAATCTATTTTTGACATTTCGATAAAGGTTGATAAATTATGGGACTCTTTGGATGAAAAGTTTCAAATTGGTATGAAGATTGCTAAAGCATCCAAAGAACAGAATAGTGATTGTGAACACAGGAGACAAAAAGAAGTTGAACATGCTTACTAAAGAGGTAAGGGCAAAGCTGTTGCCGTGGAAGAAGTTGTGAAAATCGACTTTGATGATGATACTGGATGCGACATCTATCAATACAAACATCTAAAGGGGCTTTTCCCTATGGTGTCACACTTACAAGAGTCTAGGGTGGACACATTGAATCCTTGACTAGCATGTAGGTAGGCACCCAAAAGATTACCTTATCGTCAAGGCAATCCAAGGTAGTTCCACTAGTAACAATAAGCTTACTACCCAAGTGGAGCTCCATCACAATCATATGAACAATACCAATAGTGGCACTAATCACAATCATGGGGAATGCCATTACCAAGGAAGCAGTACCCTTATAGGCAACCAAATCCATATGGGTACTATGTTTAGCAACTTATTTCTCCAAGAAATTTTGCAAGCCATGCCTTATTTCAGCATTACTATTACCCCCTAGAGTACCACCGAGTACATTCACCATCTACTCAGGGAGAGAACCCATATCCATAACACCCTTCACATTTGTATGCACATATCCCTTCACCCTCAACCTAGTTACCTCCTTCTCCATCCATGTAGGGAGAAATTCCTCCATAGTCGTAACAACAAAATGCTATGAGGGTTATACATTCACAACTAATTTTTCTGCTAAGTAACTCAGATAATCAATCTAGGAAATTATCCTTTTTTTGATCTAATGGCCCTCTTAAACCCTCACAACCTAATATATCCAGTTTTCTTGCATCCCTAACACCCTCATCCTCTGCATCAAACACCTTCGAGTGTTCTTCAAACAAAGCACCATCTTAGATCCACACTATGATGTTGACTCATGCTATTTTTGATTAGATCAAGGTTGGCAGTCTTTCCACGAAACAATTTGACCTAGGAAGCCCACTCATTTACTTGCAAATCACTAAACATGAGCCATGTAAGGCTATTCTTGATTTTGGTTCTAGTGTTAATCTCATCTTTCATGACATGTACAAAGCTCAGAACCTACCACCTCTTAAGAAGAGCAATATCCATTTAGAATTGGCAGACCAATCAATCACTATTTCTTTGGAATTGGTGGAGGACATTGTGACCACAGTTTGTGGGTGGACCTATCTTGTTAATTTTCTAGTGATCAAGGTTGATAACTACAAAGGTGACTTCCCCATCATTATGGGAAGGGCTTGGTTAAGCACAGTAGATGCGCATATGGGCATAAGGGACCTCTTCTTGTAAATGTCTAAGGAAAATGAATTGGGAAGGCTAGAGAAGAAGTGTATTTCATGCATCGTAGACAATAATAATGGGTGCAATTGTGTGCAAAAGATTTGGTCCATCAAAAGTACATACATCAAAGCATGTAGACAATGTGCATAAGAAATAGATATTCAAAGGTGTCTATATGTACTAGCCACAAAACAAGAGGGCATCTAGTGGCTGATAGCTGACTTGGATAGCAGCACATTATGCATGGAACCAACTGAGAGCCTAACATGTGCTTATGTTGAAAACATGGATGAACTTGAGCAAGTGCATCACCAACTCTCTAATGAAGAAGAAGATGATACTTATTGGGAAGAGTTGGAAATCCCTAATAACTTCAAATAGGAGCCCCTAGAATTTAAAACTTTACCAATCAACATGGAGTATGCATTCTTAAATAATGGTAAGTTGATTATAATCATTGTCAAACTTGCTCTTAAACAAAAAGAAAAGCTGTTAAGGGTGGTTAAAAAATGGTTAGCAGCCTTTGCTTGGTCATATCTTGAGTTGATAGGAATTGATCCAAGGATATGCTAGCATCACATTTATGCTGACTTGACCATGAAGCCAAGGAGATAGTTGCAGAGATGGTTGAACCCTAAATTGAAGTAGATTAATGAGGAGGAAATAGAGCAACTCCTTAAAGTGGGGTTCATCTATCCCTTTACGGATAGTGAGTGGGTTAGCCCACTCATAATTGTGCCAAAGAAAGATGGCAAGTGGGGGGTCTGCAACAACTTTAGGCTATTGAACATGACAACATTTAAAGATTATTTTCCATTGCCATTTGTGGACCAAGTGTTGGACACTATCTTCGGGCATTGCTATTATAACTTCTTGGATGGTTATAGTGGCTATAACCAAATCCAAATTGCTCTAGAAGATCAGGTTAAGACAACATTCATGAGTCCTTAGGGGACTTTTGCATATTGTAAGATGAAATTTAGTCTATGCAATGCTCCTACAACATTTTAACTCTTGGTCTATAGCATCTTCTAGTAGCAAATCAGTAGTGGTATGGAAGTATTCATGGATGACTTCTCCACCTATGGAGATACATTTGAGCAAGCCTTGGAGTACCTTATGTAAGTACTAAAAAGATGTGTGGAAACAAATTTGTAGCTTAATTGGCAAAAGAGTCATCTCATGGTCCAAAAGGCATTGTGTTGGGGAATCAAATTTCACGATAAGGGATTGAGGTAGACCCAGAGAAGATAAGGGTCATCCAAGGAATAACACACCAACCAGAGATAGTTAAAGATGTTTGATCATTCCTTGGACATACTAGCTAGTACTGGCGCTTGATAGAGAATTTCTCTAAGATTGCAAAGCTATTGGTTGAGCTAACAAAGAAAGATGCTTTGTTCATCTAGACCAAGAAGTATGAACATGCATTCTAACAGTTGAAGGAAAAATTTGTAGAAACTCAAATTCTACTAGCACCAGACTGGTCTAGACCATTTCACATAATGATGGATGCATCTAATTATGCTTTGGGAGTAGTGCTTACACAATTGGATGATAAAAAACATCCATATTACATCCATTGGGTAAGTTGAAGCATTGCAGGTGCACAACTGAATTACAGCACCATGGAGAAAGAACTACAGGCAATGGTGTATGCTCTTGAAAAGTTTAGGTGCTATGTGCTTGGTTATAAGGTATTTGTGCACATGGACCATAGTGCCATCCACTTCCTAATGAACAAGTCAACAATGAGCCCTTGTATCATATGGTGGCTTGTGATCTTGTAGGAATTTGATTTCACGATGATAGATTGAAAAGGGATTGACAATGTGGTTGCTGACCACCTCTTTCAACTAAGATGGGATAATAAAATGGAGGAGAACCTTCTATCTGATCAGTTTCCAAAAGAACTCCTCTTTAGAAGAGTAATAAATGATCAAGTGCCCATAAAAACAACATGGTACAATGGCATCCTCACCTATCTTCTCACTCAAGAGATGCCACAAGATTTGGACTTTAGGAAGAAGCAAAAATTTCTTCATTAGGCCAAAGAATTCATGAAAGTCAATAGGCACCTCTACAAGGTATGCACTGATGGTTTGATTCATTGGTTTGTCCCTGATGAAGATTAATTGCACATTCTTCAAGATGCTCACGAAGGGCCTTGTGGAGGCCACTATGCAAGGAGATGCAAAACCATAAAAATCCTGATGGTAGGCTACTAGTGGCCTATAATCTTTAGAGATGCCCACCAGTTTTTCTGATCTTGTAAACATTTTTAATGAGATGGTGGGATGGCCACTCACATGGAAGGTCCTCAATAGTGGATTTAATGACTGGAGCCCTTTGACATATGGGGCATTAACTTCATGGGTCCCATCACATCCATGTCTAATGGAAAGGCATATATCATCATAGTAGTTGACTATTGCACAGAATGGGTAGAAGCAGCAACCATTATTGATTATACATCATCCACTACTACTAGATTTGTATAACAAAATGTTGTAAATAGGTTTGGGGTGCCACATGCACTAATCTTTGACAATGGAACTCATTTCATAGATGCTACTTTTAGAAAGTTGATGCAACGCTTGGGGGTTGAACATAAATTAGCAACACCCTATCATCCTCAAGCCAATGGTCAAGTAGAGGTAACCAATAGAGAGATTATAAAGATCCTAATAAGGACCATTAGCAAATATATGAAAGATTGGAGCATAAAACTCAATGATGCCCTATGGGCTTATTGCTCAACATGGAAATTTTCTATTGGCTACTCTACCTATGAGCTAGTGTATTGAAAACTTCCAATGCTCTTGATCTAATCTGAGCTTCGTACACTCTCAATAGCCTATGATCTAAATCTTGACTTAAGTCTAGCAGAAAAAGAAAGATTGATCAACCTCAAAATGCTAGAAGAAAATCAATTGGTGGTTCAATTTTTGAATGAGGTGCACAAAGCATTCAACAAGCAGTGTCATGACCTTAAAATATGGAAAGTGAAATTTCAACTAGGAGATAAGGTTCTCTACTAGAACCCCACACATGTGCCCTAGAAGACAAAGTTTCAAACGTGGTGAGAAGGACCTTATATAATTGATCAAACCTTTCCCTCTGGGGCCATGGTAATCTATAAGCTTGAAAGCCCAAATAAAAGTAGTTGGTCAATATCCAATAAGTGAAACCTTTCCTCGAACCAAGACAAGTCAATACAACCACCACCTCAATGGATGGACAACCACGCTCTATTTTCCAGATCTCCTCCATTCAACATAGTCGTGGGGGAGATGGCCATCCATGCTAACCATTCACATGGCTCTTTAGTTTTTTACTTTTTGTTTTGCACTTTATTGATTTTTATCTTTTTCTTTGGTTTTTCATTCTATTGATTTTCTCAATTTTTGTTTTACAACATTGTTAGTATGTTTTATCTTTCTGAATTAAGTTTACACATGTTATATTTGACTTTGTTTTATTTTGTTTAAGTGTGACTTTTCATTATTTTTGCTAATAAAAGTGCTTTATTACCATGGGATATAGTGCCATTGTTGCTATTTAGTAATGATGGTTTGTGCTTAATGTTGTGATTGTCAATCTCTGGTTTCTATTTTTGAATTCTGATGTCTGATGACTATGACATGGTCTCTTTTTCATGGAACAGGCAGTGAGTCTACATTATCCACCCATCCAACAAACTCTATGGTTTTCCTTGTTTAGGGAAGTTTGAGGTCCCTCCCATTAAAAGGAAACTTTTAATGAATTAGTGACCTTGGTAGTTTTGGAATTGGGAAGGACCCAAAGGTTTGTAAAGGGTGTGACTTCAAGGGAACTTAATACTCTTTATACTCTTTTGCTTACTTGAGTGCTTGGATGTCTTTCATGAACTTCTTGATAAAAAAAATGATGAGAACTCAAAGCACATCCCTTAGACAAATAAACAGGCTACAAGCATTGGTTATGGGACTAGAAAGACATGTTACTCATGCTTAAAGGTCCCCTTTAACCAAGGCCCCCACTCTCTCTCTCAGTTTCTACTTCTCTTTTTTTTTTCTTTATGGAACGGTGGTTTTTTTGTGGAAGCACTCTTGCGTGGGTAGATTGGTTTTGGAGTGGCGATGCGAAGTCACTGAAAGAGACTAGTTTTTGATCTAGACTAAGGATGGGTCTTCTCAAGTCATTTTAAAAACATATTCCACAAGGGACTTCTTATGACCTTAATTTGGGATTCCATTCTACCTTCTTAGTCATCCATAAATGCTACCATAACTCACCTCACTACTAGTTTGTATGTTATATTCAATGTCTTAGTTTGAAGTGTTGGAATTCTTGGATAGATTCTTTTTAGTTAGTCCTTAACTTTTCATGATCATTAATCAACTACGGGGCCCATGGAATCCTTAGTTGGGGTTATGTAAGGGCAACAAAGGCATGTGCCTGCTATGGGAAGGACCCACTTGCATATCTCTTAGTTTGGTTAGTTAAGTTCCTAACCTTTGACATTACTACAATCCTCTCTTTTGCATATTCCATTGTGCAAATCACTCTATGCTCCTTGAATTCTCTTCATTTTTATTTATTTTCTCAATTTTTGGGAGTTTAGCACCCTCTTCTCACATTTTCATCATGTTCATGGCTATTTGAGCTTCCATTTGACCCTAATTTCATTCAAAATCTCCTTGTAATTTTCAAGTTTTGACTTGGTCAACGATGGTCAATAGTTGCATCGATGAGGCCCCATCGACATAGTAGGCCATGTTGACTGGGCCTATTGATGTAACAAAAAAATAGTATAAATACCACTAAACACTTTGGATGTTTCACATTTGGTCCATTATGCCCAAGAAGTTTTTGCAATTTTTAAAGCCTAGAACCTTCCTAAGCCTATAACTCTTGCACCATTTATCTGAATCACCCCATTCTTTGATCTTGTAATTATCGGAGGTAAGTTCTTAGTCATGGGGGTAGCAAACCTCAAGGTTTTGACAATAATTTTTCAAAATTTTTTCTAACTCCCTCAAAGGATCAAGATATACAATACTATTAAATCATTAACTTTTGAGAATTTAACCCTTCCATCAACTTCAGTAAACTAAGAATTAACTTTAGGGAAAAAATTAATTAAATTAAATACTTAATTCATCCAGCCATAATTGCACCTTAGCCATGAGTAATCTTGCTAGGAGACAAGGTATTCCAATCATTCTGAGTTACATAATATTTGCTAATTTGTTGTTATGTGTGATTACAGATGGCACTTAGACCAAAGAAATTGTAGGAGGAAGGACCATCACAACTATGGGAGAAATGACCCAGAGGAGGAAGAGGCCAACAAGCACAAGCTAAGGCAACCCATGTAATAGGACCTCTTAGAGATGAGGTCAAGGTGCAATTTGTTTGATAGATTCCTGAAGAAGAAGCTACATCTAAACACTCACAACGAGGCGAGGTGCCAGGCCCTATACCTAGAATGAAATTCACGCTCACACAGGCCTGCCTCAACATAATCAGGAACCATGAAATCCAATGCTTAGTTCTCCAAGGATTAAGCTTTGGGTCATTCCTTGAATGGGCTCTAGAAGATGTTAGATCTCAATTGCAAGCCTCTTCCATGTGGCCAATCATCACTTCTAGTGGGGAGTGGTAGATGGGAGAAACGTATCTCTTCTAGAAGAATAGGAGAAGGAGCTACTATAAAAATCAAGGATATCCAAGTGTCCTATTTAGTAGAAGCCATTGTGCAAGTCCTTGGGTTGCCTGATGTAGGAACATAGTTGGTAGAGTTGTCCACACGAGCTAATCCCAGAGCAAAGAAGGAATGGACTCAGCAATGTTATGGGGTTGGCTGCAAGGGGTTTGGTGCACTCACATTGGCAGAATGAGTTTATTTTAAGATAGCAGCCTAGCACCTCAATCCAATGGTGAGGCCTAGTAAGGTAATAGCCTTCTCTACTCAAGCATGTGGGACTCTAAGTGGAAAATTTCTAGCAAACCTTCCAGAGCTAATCTATCTAGAGATAGAAAAGCATTTTAAGGAAAATGAACATGGAAGGAAAACCTTGCCCTTCCCCTACTTGATCATAAAATTATGTAAAAGGGTAGGAATAGTTTGCTACATGAATGATACACTTAGGCATGCTCCTAATGCTTCATGGGCCAAGATGATGAATGATAAGATGCTTGCCACATTCGCAGAAGAGGAGTAGCAACAACCATCTCCATCACCTACTCATGAGCAACTGCTGGAGGCTCATATTGTGGTTGAGTGCATGTGGAAAATCTGAGAGTAGCTCTTACAATAGTAGGAGTAGCAGGCAGGATTTAATGGTGGAGACCCATATATGTACAAACTAACAATGATTCACCTCAGAGAAGTGGCTCATACAATTAGCCAAATGAAGGGTGGTGGATCAATGTTGTTTGCCCAAGAAAGATAATTACCTGCAAGGTCAAATCCAAGTGCCTAAGAGGTGATAGTGTCTGTCTCTTAGCATCATCTATTCCCAAAAATCTCTAGGAATGCTACTTCCTTTTCAATGCACTTGGAGGAGGGTGAGGAGGCAACCGTATTAGTGATGCAGCACTAGGGGTAAGAGACAACTACGAAGATCATTGCTGATCACATCGCTGAGGCATTAAACACATCTACGGTGCCTGTACTAGATATTTTTGCACTTAGAGATGTGCAGACATCTACAGGGACAATCAACAAAAAATTGAATGTAGACCAACATGAAGAACTGCTAGACTAATTGCTGAGAACCAGACAATCGATTCTGGATATCTTTGATTTTTCTGATACCATCACTGCAACCCAGTTAGAGCTAAAGGGAAAGTGCCTCATCTCAGAAGGGAAACTTGAAATAGCTTAAGCAAATAATCAACATTTGATTCTTGAAGTTGCTAAATTGCATGCTTGGATTATTGACCCTACTCTTATCAACCCTACATTGACATGAGATGAAGATTTTCAGCAGCTTTAAGAATAGCTAAAGCAAGTTCAGGGAGAAATGGTAATGGAAGTCTTCAATCAGTCTATTGTGGAAGCTACAACTCATTCAGTATGAAAGGACTTGATGCAGATGTACTAGGAGAATGAAATTTTGACTTCAAAAAATCATTACCTATAGAATGTTGATGCATAGAAACAACAACTAGAAGAATTCATCCATCAATAGTAGGAACAACTTGCTAGAGCAAATGCCAAATTGAGGAGATTGGTAGTAGAGAATTGTAATCTCTCCATGGAGGAGGTTTATGCCTCATTCTAGAAGTTAGCCATTGAGATTGCTACATGAGAAAATAAGGCTCTAAAATTTGAAAAAGTTAAAAATCATTACTGAGACTAAGTTGGCCTACAGAAGGAGGTGAATAAAAAACATATCCAATTCATGAAGGCAAAGGCTAATGAGGCACTCTAGCAACTCCACAGGGTAGAGAAATGTGGCAATCTAATGTCGATGGGATTGATGCCTACAAGAAGGAAAAAATTCACATGAAAGAGTTGTAGATTAAAAAGATGATGGAGTACATGGAGTTGTCCAATCTCCACTATGCAAACTTGCAATGTTGACTGCTGGATGATTACGGTTTGAGCTTGAAAAACAAGTGGCTAGCTCGTACTTACTGTACAAGGCTAAGTTCAAGAATCAGAAAGACACCAAATAGAAGCTTGTGGTGGCAAATGCTGAACTCAAGGTTCTTAAGGTTAAAGTCACCTACCAAAGATCAATCATTAAGAACTTGGCCAAAAGAATGAATGACTGCTAGGCACTACAAGACATAGTGGTGTTCAACATCGAGTGCAAACAATTCGTGGCTTGGTTTGTCAACATAAAGGAGCTGCTTCCAGTTTTACCTTATTCTTGAGATATTCCAATTCTAGCCCACATTGGCAAAGCTGCATGGACTGTGAATGATCCTAAAAGTAAAGAAGAAAAGATGAAAGCATTGTTAGATGCTTTCAACCTTTCACCAAAAGTTGCAATAGTAATAGGACAACCACAACCACGTTAACCATTGATCGTTCCTGGAGTTGGAGAAGGTCCGTTAGAGCCTTAGGAGCCTCCACTACCTATGACTATGTGATATTCTCTTTTGTCTCCATGTAATTAGAGGATTTGCTTGTCCAAATTTTTTGTACCATGCTTAATTTTGTAATTTGGTTGATCTATAGACTCGGCACTTAGTTTTGTTATGTCTATTTTATCTCATTTTGATATGTCAAGAGGCAATTTATAATCCCATACCTTCCCAATTTTGTAAACAACTCGAGGACAAGTTTGTATTTAGTCATGGGGATATGATGAAATATGGCTTGTTGCATTGACTGGGCCCTATTGATGAGGCCTCATTGATGCAGTCTGTTGCATCAATGCAGCCCCATCAATGTAGGGGTCTATCTTGATCTATAAATATGTGCTCACTAATCACATTTATGGCATTAGATTTCATAGTAGAAGCAAAGCTCTTGTGGTTTGTTTAGTCGAAAGTTAGAATATTTTTCTTGAGTTCTTACAGCAAGAGTCGTTGAGCGTACGTATATTTATTTAAGCATTGTTGTACCTGAGCACAATAGTGTGTGTGGTAATAAAAACGAACTTCTTAATAAACCTTGCAGTATTCTAGATGTTTAAATGTTTCACTTATGCATTTAATATTTTCAATTGTTTATTCAATAATGTTCAATAATTAAGTTGATTAAGCTAATTAAGTAAGATAAGCTAAATAGATTAAATACATAAGTACGATTTCTTTGAATGTAGCATATATTCGCTTGGTAATCCCAGTAGCATTATTAGTTGGTGCGCACCTAGTAGTGTAGTGATTGGTAACCCTGTAGTGGATACATGGGTTCAGGATGTGTATGGAAAGTGGGAACAAATGCTTATATTAGGATTAGTTAGAGACCAGTTAGTTAGTTAATTTAGATTAGTCATTAAATTACTTTATCTCTCTTGATGAGTGGCGAGGTACCCCTACACTCAACCATATGAATACGAGTGTTACACGTGTGATCTGGTCAAACTCCGCAGACAGACTAGTTGTGGCACTTAGATAGTTAGCCTTAGGTCATAGTTCGCTGTCTTCCCACCTAGACTAGTATTAGCTTTATCACGTATGGTTTAGTCTAGAGTGAGGTGTATTATGTGTTCTAACCTAATGCTACTCCTGAAGGCAGTGGAAAATAAGATTAACTAAGGTAGGAGGAAAGGGTAAGAGAGAATCTAAAATAGGTTTAGTGCGATGAGCATCCATTCCTTAATCATTCGTACACATCTTGGACCTTCTGCACGACTACCACTGGGATTACCAAGTGCATGGCCTAAGTATGCTACTGGGTTATCAAGTAGTCACACTTAAATGCTCGTGATTAAGTCGTACTCATTCCACATTACTAGGAGATAAGGGTGAGAGATATTAACTAAGAAAGCAGCAAATAACAATTAAATAAATAATTAATTAAACTAAGTGAATGCAGCAATGATGAAGTAATCTCGATCTTTATTTCCAGTCATGTGCATGTCCAAGTACGTCACACTCAAATAAAGGATGCCATAAAATTACAATCACCACACTGCGGGCATACACTGGAAAATAATTCTAACTCTGAGAAGGAAAAACTGCAAGAATTTAGCTAAGGGACTAAAAACTGGATGCGAAATAAGGGAGAGCCACCTCTTATTTATAGGAATTGAGGTAGGCCGCGATATCGCGGTTGCGATATCGCGCAGGTGTGATATCACAGTAGTGATATCATAGCCAACAAATTCATGACTCATCATACCCCCACAACTGAATGAAAACTCGTCCTCGAGTTATAGAGAGAACAAGCTCCATTGATTACATAGTTGATGAGTGGCGAGGTACCCCTACACTCAACCATACGAAACCAGCGTAGCACATGCGATCCAGTCGAACTTCGTAGACTAAATGCCTAAACGCTACAAGGAACACTTGGGGTTAATTAATCGTTGTCTTCCCAGACTTACTTGTTGTTGTCACGGTGTATGATGAAGTAAGTCCGAGGTATATGATTTTTTTGATCTTTTCAAGTTTATCTCCTATGCTAAGGGGTGAAGGGTTGAGAGAACTAACTACTCTAACTAATGTCCTAAGTCTAAATTAACTAGCGTCAGCATCTGTTCCCACTTACCGTACACACCCTGAACTGTGCAACTATGGCTACTAAATGCTAATCGTTATTGGGATTACCACACGTAATGCACATCCTCGAAGCGGTCGTATTGAGGCACCTAACTAGTCTAAGTGTGACGAGCAGCTGATTCCTTGACTAGCCGTACACATCCGTAGATGCTTGTAATCAAGTCGTACTCATCCCATGTTCTAGGAGATAAGGGTGAGAGAATCTAATCACGATGAGTAGCTGATTCCTTGGCTAGCCGTACACATTTGTCAATGCTCGTAACCAAGTCGTACTCATGCCGTGCTACTAGGAAAGCAATAAATAACATTAAATAAACCTATCCATGTATTGCAAGGTTTATCCACAAAGCTCATCTTTATTGCCGTACACAACTTGCGTTCAGGTACAAAGCTGCTCGAATAAAGAACTGTTCACTTGGGGGACTCCTACTGCAGGCACATGGAAAATATTCTATCTCTGGGGTGATCAATCCGCCAGTGCTTCGCTACTTCTAACCTCTATATGTAAATGAGGGGAGTGTCGCCTCTTATTTATAGATTTGGCGGTGGACCGCGATATCGCGTACGTGATATCGCAGGGGACGACACGATATCGTGGCTTGTGCAGATCACGTCTCATCATACCCCCATGACTGAATGAAAACTTGTCCTTGAGTTCCTTACAATAATATCGGGAAGGTATGGAATTATTGAGGGGAATAGAACTAATGGGATGACATGTGAATGGATCATTATTACAAGACTTGACAAAACTGGTGTTCATGACAACAAAGGTGAACACCTTATTA
>MNCI01029723.1:65789-88115 GCA_015680685.1 Gnetum montanum
GAATTAATCTCAATCTTATTATTGATCATGGATTGTGTTTAGGTACAATGTCACTCAAAAAAAAAAATGCCATACAATTAACTATAATTCATATTGTGAGAACTTGCTAATGATTTCTTAAAACTATAGAAATAAACTACAAAAGTTCAATTACACTACTAACCAAACGGTGCATAAACATAATAGGTGAACCATATTTATAAGCAATTTTTATGATTGCATTAATGTAGATGCATTGACACACTAGAGGCTTAGTCAATAAAGCTATGTTGATGCATTAACATTGACTAAGCCTTGGCAAAATTACATATTGTTCATTAGAGAACATAATCTAATTAGCATAAATTTAGGAGGCTATTCGTATATGACTTGTTGTCAATGGATAAGTATTGTGGGTGTTACAGATTGATTATGTTGGCTTGGAAATGAATGTTTAGTTAATGTCATGCCTTGTTTAGGACTCGTTTAGGGTGGTTTGAGGAGCTTAGACCTTAGGGTAGCTATAGGATTTATATTAGCCTTCATGTAACATAATGGTTATTCTTGACATGCATGAGGGTTTTAATCCAATAGTTGATATTGTCTTACATGAGGACTAGTTTTTAGTTAGTATTTGTCTTATAGTTATTCTAATGTTTGATGTTGGGAACCTCACATGAATGTCACTATTATGAGCAAACCAAACATTTATGAACAATATCTGTGTTTTATGGTTAACTGTATGCTAATAATTATGTGGATAAATATTTTAATGACACTAATAATGTGTTTTGGTAGCTTGGGCTCCATCATATAGTCATGTTCTAGAGAGCTTTTAAGTGGATTTACTTTACTGTGAAGGTGTTCTAACCCTTCTTGCATGTGTTTCATGCAGATCTAGATAAAATCTTTGGAGGAGATTAAGGTGGACCTAGTAGAAGGATTAACATTAGATGAAGGATTATATCTTTATGTTTTTATGTTATATTTGGCTATTCAATGGATTTTTAATTTGGACAATAAATATGGAGTTTTTGTTGAACTTTGATGTTTGTTGTAACAAGTCTTAAGTAGGCATTTATGAGCTAATATGGATTTCAAGTGATTTTAAAGTTGGTAAGCTTCTAATTATTTATATACTTTTATGGTTTTAAGAGAGTTTAAGTTCAAGGATTTATTAAGTGTTCTAGATTTATTTATATGCTCCTTATGTGATTTTTATGATTTTTCAATGATTATACTACCCAACATTTAGCATTATATAAGGTAATAGACCTAATTGTTGTCTTGGAAAATTTTCCCTTGAATTTTATTGGTATTCTTTTATACATAAAACACCACTAGTTTATCTCCCTTTTGACCATCCCACCTCAATTCTATTTCTTATATCTTTATCAATTTTATAGTTTGATTAGAGGATTGATCTTAGCTAGTGAAACTATTTGCAATGAGGGAATTTTTGATCTTGAATTATTACTTCCATTTCACCATTATTTATGTTTTTATTAAAATTTCATTCCATATATTCTATCTTACTTTGGCTAATTTTTAAGCCTTTTAATTTTAGAGCATACCTTCACCTCTCCATTTTAGGAGTAATATTTTTCTTGAGATGTATCCACCAACATAATATCATTTCCAAATAACATACCAAACCAAAATTTGTTTATTCTTCTTGGATCTTCTCTCTTAGAAATTATTATTTAATAATTTTTGAAAATAATTTTTCTACCCATCCAAAATTTCATTACCTTTTACCAAAATTCTCTCATCTCTTCCTTGATGCATTTGACATGATTAATATCCTTACATTTCTTGTTTTTTACCAATTTATAAATAGAGTTTTCTCCTTCATTTGTTCTTACTTTGTCATAAAAGCTATCCAAGGCCTTATGTTTGGTTTTAGACACTACTATAGTTACCTCCTTTTTTGCCATTTTGTATATTAGCCTATTTTCTTGGATATCACTTTGCTATCATTTCTCAAAGCAATTTTTATTGTTTAGGATAGGATGTTGCACTTCATTACTCTACTACCATGTCTCTATTGGGATGTATTTTTTGCCTTTTATTTAACCCAAAATGTTCTTTCTAGTCTTTTTGATGTGAGAATAACCTTATAAATAAATAATTATATAAAAATAATTTAAGAAAAAATAGAAATTAATGTTACAAAAAAATGTAAATGTTGAAAAGTAAATTAAATTACATAATTAAATAGTATGCAAAAAGACAATTCTAACCATATGTTTAACCTTAATTGAACATGTAGAAATAAATATATTGACATTAAATTTTATGAAATAAAAAACATACAAATAATAAATAATAAAATATTAATATATAAAAAATAATATTACTTTTCCCCAAACGTATAGTGTGTGCTAAAATAAAAAATGATGCTTGCAATGTTACAAACCAAATGGAATAGGTAGAAATTTCATATTTTTCATACTTTATTATTTATGCACAAAAATAAGTACATGACTCAAATATGAAAAAAAAAGCTACAAAGTATCTATTTACAAGATCTAAAATATACAAAAATTAAATTTCAATTTCAGAGTTTCTATCTTGTATAGAATTAGTTCATCTTCTACCCCATATCCCTCTCCTAGTTATTTGTTGGGTACTCTGGGTTCTCGACATCAAAGTTGAAGAGGAGTTAGAACCCCTTGAATGAGGTATCCAATGACATAGTTTTGTATCTATTTGTAAGCCAAAATAGATAAAGTTATTTATGTGCACTCAATCCTATAGTTTTGGGCTTATTTTGGTGAGTGATGATGCATCATTGGCATTGCCTCATGAGGTATGCTACCTCATGTGGTGCACCACCTTACCTAGTGCTTTGGATCATGTGGTGTGTTGCCTCACTAGGTACATTGTATCATGTAGCATGGTTCCTCACCACTTTCATTACAACTTGAAAATTATAAATACTTAAGAGGAAAAGCTTAAAATTACCTTTGATTTGGGATTTCCTTTAATTTAAAAGCTTTTTCTCCTCCCTTGGGTAAGTGTATAATATATATTTTTTAGTGTTTTTGAGTCATCTTTCACAATGTAGTGAGATTTTATTGGAGTGCTACCTTGCTTCCATAGCTTGGAACCATTTAGTTGACATAGAGTCAAGTGTTTTCACAATGAATAAAGTTCATTTTAATTTTCTTAAATTTTTCAATTTTATTTTATTGAATCTTGACAAGAACATCACATTAATGAATTTATTTCTTAAATTTAGAAATTATGATTAATTTTGTTCCTTTAGATAGATCAATATAGTTATCTGGAGCTCTATGATGATTCTTCCTTGCATAAGGAGGTCATACATGTATAGAATGGTGTTGGGCCATTGAGGGTGTGATTCAGGAGATTTTATTACTTTCGTATAGTAGTGTCACATGTGTTCCATAAGAGAGTGCATCATAGTTTTCATGTATGTTTGATTTTTGCATTGTGCTTATCTTGTAAGGGATTATGATGCAAATATGTGTTTTATTTCTTTTTCATGTGTGAATATTACACCTATCTTGTAAGAGATTGCAATGGGTTTTAATTATTATTTTATTTCTTACATTTATAAAATACATATAAAATACAAGAATATCAATTTTCTACTATGGTAACATGGGCTTATTCACTTGTATCATATGTATTATAATATCTTCATTTATTAAATGTAATGATATACATTAGTAAACTTTGCAATTCATGTTCTTATCATTTTCAGTATTTATGATTGGTTTGCTACACACATAGTTAATAGACTTATTGTGGTCTCGGCCAGAAGGACCTCTATCAACCTCAAATAAAAAAGGTTGTTTTATTTTCCTATTCATGGAGCATAAAAGTTTTGAGCCAAAAGTTTCAAGACATAGGCTAGACAAAAGTATCCAATTATAATTTGTATAGGATGTTAAGTATATAATCAACTTGTTAGGTCACTTGAGAGGACCAAATAAATGTTACTCTATGGCCATTATTCATAATGATACTCCGAATCTAGTAACTTTGAAGACCTATAAGACACTCTTGAAGAGAACTTAGGTGTAGTTTAATGTTGCCTATAATCCAATCTTAATCTAAGGATCATAAGTTTGTTTGACTAAGATGGGTAGAGGGATTAAAAAGAGGTTTCTAGTACTATCGAATTCAATAGCCTACCTTACATATGTGCAAGAATAAAAGAAAACCAAACCAAATTGTTAGAATTTTAGATGATTTTATGGTTCTTCACATAATCTAATTTCATTAATGATCATACCATGGAATAATTAGAAGTATATGAAATTGTTAGTGGCATTGCTACCTTACATTTTTTAAGGGAAACTTAAAGGTCTATCATCATTGGTTGGGCAAGCAATGATGAAGGGAACCAACAAAAGATTTGTAAAGCATGGTGAATGTTCTTTGTGATCTAATAAGCTAATTAAACTAAAAACCAGGGCTTTGATAATGTTGTACTTCCCTTTCTCCTCTTTGACCCATTTAAGCTCTCCATCTTTTTCTTGTCACATCATCTTTAGTTCATTGTTCTTTGTGCAATAGGCTAGCTAAGTTGAAGCTGAGGATCATATTTGACAAATTAAGGGATGAACTTGAATTAGATGTTTATGTCTTACTAGTTGTTAAGAATCTACAAGTATTTCATCAATGGAATTTATAAGGGCAAGATTGGTCTTATGATTGATGCTAGATTTCCTATGGGATGGTGGCTCATTATCTAATATTTGTTTGCATATACCTAAACCATCTAAAATGTTATTCTTGTAATTACTTGAAATAGAAGTCACTCTATGTCTTCCTTTAATGTTTATGTTGTTTAGTTTATCTCTTTTAGCAATATTCAACATCCATCTAAGCATTTTCATTTCTATCACATTAATTTGTTGTTTATACCTCTTTTGTACTACCCAACTGATGAGTTATGGTTAATTAGATTATGTCAACATGATCCCGTTGATGCATGGTTTGATGCATTGACACATATGCATCAATGCAATGTCTAGTCTTGCTTATATTAATGTTTTCACCCATTACATTTATGGCATTCGTTCATTTATAGCTTAGCCAAACTCTTGCAATTTGTTTATTTGAAAGTTAGAATATTTTCTAAGTGACCATAGTAGGAGTTGAGAAGTGTACGGATCTTTATTCGAGCCAATGTACTTGGACACCAAGGTGTGAACGACAATAAAGACAAGCTTTCTTGATCAACCTTGCTACACTTGGACCTTAGCAATATTTACTTAATGCATTTACTATTTATGTAATTTATTTTAATGGATTTGATTAATTAATTAATAGTAGATAATTAAAGCACATAAGTACAACTATCTTGAGCATATGTTAACACTTGGTAATCCCAATAATGCTTAACGCTTGGTAACCCAGTAGTGTTGCAATGTGTTCAGAATGTGTACAATGGATTTCAATGGATACTTATGTTAGGATTAGTTAAGGCATTAATTAGTTTTTAGATTAATTACATAGTTAATTACTTTATTTTCTATACTTAGGAAAATTTAATGAAAAACATAAAAAATGATACAAATCATATGCCTCAGTTACACTTAACCATGCCATTGTGCCTCACAAGTGAAACTGGGATGACAATGATCACATCCTTGAAATTCACCGCCTAGTTCTAGTGTACTTAGAGAGCTAAAGTCTATGGAATTTAATTGAATTGCTTAGTGAATGCTAGTGATTTGTATGGTTGGGTGTAGGGACTGCTTGCTGCTCCTCATTGGTGTCATTGTAGGGGACTTTAGTTATCTATGTGCGCTATTTAAGAGTTAGTGAAATTATCCAATGACATTCTAATAAAACTTAAAGTTGAAATAATTAAGAAAAATAATAATACCAAGAGCATACTATTTTTTTTAGAACTAATATGGATTCTTTTCACAGGGAAGAATCTTTGCCATTGTTCAAGCACACTTCCAATCAAAGGTAGGAAGTCCCAAAACCACCCATGCCCTAGCAATGCAAGGTGGTTTATACTAATCTAGATGAATGTATTCTAGATTTCACCTTCATCTTGCACTGGGATGAACAACTGTGGTGGAGGGACATGGAGGGCAACATTGTGTTGCCACCTAATTGATCCATTCTTGCAATGTTGCTCCAGAGTCATGAGATTGGGCATTGTAAGGCTTAGTGTTGAGTAGGTGATGTAAGATCATGATTATTAGGATTATCATCGCATGGAGGCTTAGTGAAACAAAGATCGACACATGGAGGCATGTTACGAGGCATTGAAGGACAAACGGTTCACAAACCCCTTGTTCCTATTGGGCTAAAAGGAAGAAGAGGATTCCTTCTTTGGGGGTTCTCAAAACACTGATTCTCCTCCCCTCTTCTTTGATAAAGGGGCACTTAACTAGAATTTATAGCCAATTATAAATAACTCTAGTTTAGGAAAGATCGTGTATTATGACCATGGGGGCTCCAAAGGAGGAAGTCAAGGCAAGAATATTAATAAGCACCATAATAAAGACAAACATGATGATCATGGTCAAGACCAAAGGAGAGGAAGTAGTAGGCATTATTCTAGTATTAGTCCTCCTTCCTCTTCACCTTCTTTATCCTTATCTTCTTCCTCCTTTAACTGTGACTAAAGCCATAGAGGAAGAGACCATGATGGAGGGGACCAGTGGGACAGAGATGATCATAGATCTCATCAGAATAGTAGAGACTAAGGGCATGGGAAATCAAGGAAGGTCCACCATAGAGAACAAAGGGATAGCAAAGGGCAGAATCATAGGCATCATGGCCATCATAGGGGTCATGACTATGACGAGCCTTTGCTTGCAACTAGAAATATGCTAAACATTGTAGAGACCATAAGGATTTTAACAAGGCACATGAAAGACACCTAAATTAGATAGTTGAACATGAATTGTATCCCCAAGTTTGAAGGGGGATATAATTCTGATCCACAAAACCATCTCTAAGCCTTTTATGATGTATGCACCTTATAGAACATGGAGAATAAATGACTAAAATGAAGTTATTTCATAGGACACTCATCAAGGAGGCTAAAAGTTGGTACTAGTTCTTAGAACTAGAATCAATCACAAGATGGAGTATGATGCTTGAACTCTTCAATGACAAGTATCAAACATACTCTCAAGTGTTTAATTTGAGGAAGAAAATCCAAGGGTGGAAGCAAGAAACACATGAATCCTTGGATGCAGCTATGGGCAAATATTACACATTGTTCCATCGATGCCTAGGACATGGCTTTTTTCAAAGGGAGTAGCTTCACTATATCATAGATGGTCTTAGAGTAGAAACAAGAAGAACTCTTGAGATCTATGCCCAAGGGAGGCTTTTATAACTAAGAGCCCATTAGATCCAAAGGCTAATTAAGAAAGTGACTATAGAAAAAGATGAGTTGAGGAAAAGAGAAAGTGTAGAGGAACATAATTGGGACCCTTCCATTCGCAAAAGGGAGGTTTAGTGTTGTAACAATGAGGAGGAGGCACTACTTGATGAAGTGGTGTAATGAAAGACCTTGTTGATACAAAAATATATTTATGAAATATTGGCTAAGGTAGACAAAATGTGGGACTTTGTAGACAAAAATTTCCAAGCTACTCTTAGAATTGCAGAGGAGTCCAAAGTGCAAGGTAGCAGTCTTGACTGAAGGAGAATGAAGGAAGCTAAACATGCCCATTAGAGGGGTAAGGGCAAAGCTACTATTTTTGAAAAGGTTGTGGATTCCAAGACAAATGATGATGGTGGGTGTGACATGTGTCACTATGAGCATCTTAAGAGATGTTGTCTAGTTGTGTGAGACTTGTAGGAATTTGGGGTGTACACTCTAAATCCTAGATTTGCGAAAAGATAAGAACCTAGGAGATTGCCTTATGCTCAAGGCAACTACAAGCAATTCCACCAACAAGCCTACTATTTGAGTGGAGCTTCACCTTAACCTCATGAGCATTACTAGTAGTGGCAACACCCACAGTCATGGGGGATGCCACCATCAAGGCAGCAGTACCCTTACTGGCAACTAGATCCATATGGGTACTATGTTTAGCTACCCATTTCTCCATATGACTCTTTTAGTCACACCTTGTTCTAGAACCATGATGAGTGGTGAGGTACCCCTACACTCAACATTACGAATACAAGGGTTACAAGTGCGATTTGGTCAAACTCCGTAAACGAACTAGTTGTCGAATCTAGACAGTTAGCCTTAGGTCGTAGTTTGCTATCTTCAAACTTGGACTAGTATTAGCTTTGTCATGTATGGTTTAGTCCAGAGTGAGGTGTATGATGGGTTTCTAGCCTAATGCTACTTCTGAAGACAATGGAAAGTAATATGACCTAATCTAGGAGAGAGAGGGTAAGAGAATCTAATCTAGCCTAAGTGCGATGAGCATCTGTTCCTTGATTATCCGTATACATCTTGGACTTCGTGCATGACTACCACTAGGATTACCAAGCACATGGCCTAGGTACGCTACTGGGCTACCAAGTAGTCACACTTAAATGCTCGTNAATAAATAACAATTAAATAAATAATTAATCTAAGTGAATGCTACAATGATGAAGTAATCTCAATCTTTATTTCTAGTCATGTGCATGTCCAAGTATGTCACACTCAAATAAGGATGCTGTACAATTACAATCACCACACTGCGAGCATACACTGGAAAATAATTCTATCTCTGGAGGGATAAAACTGCCAGAGTCTAGCTAAGGTCTAAATCTAAGTTGAGAAACAAGTGAGAGCTACCTCTTATTTATAGAACTAGCAGCGGACTGTGATATCACGTACCTGATATCACGATCACCCAAAAGATGACTCATCATACCCCCACGACTGAATGAAAACTCATCCTCGAGTTACATTTATTACACAATGGATAGGTATGGGATTATTGAATGGGACTATGCCATAGTGTGAAATGAAAAACAAAATAAAGACACAACACAAATGTTCTACATCTACAAAAATGGATGGAACTCATGTAGTTCTTGGTGGCAGTGGCTCCTCCATTCGTGCCTTCCCTTTGTCTTCTGCTCTAGGTTTTGAGGCTTGATGACACTGAAGTATGGCTTGGAGCTTCTCCTCTTCAGTTCGAGGATCTTGTGCCATCCATGCTAATGTTCCAATGTTTGACAAAGTTGGCACTTCCCACGGATAGGGTAGTTATGGAAACATTTGGTTGGCCTTGACATACCAAGCCGCAAACACTTGTCGTTCCTCCTCATAGGCTCTGGCTTTATCCTTGTACTCCTGAAAATATGCTAGCTGTTGAGCCAAGTCTATTGCAACATCTTTATGTCCTTGGTAGCTAGCTTTTACCATCTCAAGTTCAAAATTTGCAACTTCTAGTTTTTCCACCAGCTTCTTGCGCTATGCAAATTTTGCTTTGTATTTGATGTGGGTGGTTGCTACCTATTGCTCGAGCTCTGTCCTCGGGCGTCCTACTATTAACATGGCAAGGTTAGCATATCTTAGGTTTGCCAACTCCATGTATTCCATCAAATCCTGAATCTGTAGGTCCCCATTCTTAACTTTTGCTTGGTGGGTGAAGGCATATGTGTCCAATATGGCCCGCCAGTCAGTGTGTTGAACACTAATAGTATTGATTTGGGCCTTGGCCATATGGATCTCTTTTTTAAAGATCTATTTATACATCCCCACCTAATTGTAGAAGTGCTCCTTTAGTTTTTCATGTCGTTTAGCTTCATTTTTCCATGCGCTTATCTCAATAGCTGACTTTTGACGGATGGCGCGTACCTCCTCCATCGAGAGGGTTCGATTCTCTCTAGCTAAAAAGCTTATGTCTCGGTTGACCCTAATGAATTGTTCTCAAAATTGATGAAAGTGTTCTTTGAGAACATTCTTTTGCTTTTCCATGGTGGTCAGCCGAAGGTTGTCTGCAACAAGATGCTTGTTTTCTTCTTGTAAGGCCTTGAGTGCCTTAAGATGTGCATGAGTTTGCGCCTGTGCTACAGAGGCATCCCAAATAGCCTTCTCCTTTTTGTCAGCCACCTTTTTATTCTCTACAATTAACTTGGTTAGTTACTCAGTTCTAAAGTTATCTAGCTGGTTTGCAGGAACAAATTGCAGAGAATCTCGCTATGCTGCTTGTAGGACCACAAGCTGTTCTTGCAATTTCTGCACTTCAGCTTCAGCATGCTTGGCCCTTAATTTTGTTAAGACCAGATTTCCCTTTGTGGAAATGAGGTCTGATTGAATTGCTATAATATCTTGAGGAATGTCAAATAGGGACATCATTACTTGCCCTATTTGGAGCAATCGATCAAGCGCATCCTCATGTTCTGTAGGAGTCATTGAGGTTCTGGCCAAAGTTTGAGTGTCCCATGCTCCTGTGAGATCCGTTGGTGGCACAACAGGATCATTGAAGGATTCTTTGATGTGGTCTGCAACCACTTCTGCAGCTCCTGTGGCATCCTAGTGTTGCATAACCACCACAGTGGCCCCTTCACCAATCTCTAACTGCACTTGGAAAGATGCCGCATTTCCTGAGATCTGTTGTGACCATCTACTTTTCCCTCCTCCTACGTGAATGGATACTTTCCCCCTTGTGCAATCCAATGAAAATGTAGGCTAAATGGCATCATCGATGAAGTAGAAGAGGTTTGCGTCATCATGACTTCCCCAACTAACCGTCTCAACGATGGCCCTAAGATGGCTCATTGACAGTCTATAGTCTTGCAGCGGCTATTGATCCTAGCCTGTGCTGGACCCTGCTTCCTATTGTTGGCTAGGACCCATTCCTGGAGGTTGATTGGGTCCTACAAGTTGAGTTACAGTTGGTTCAGCCATCTATTCTTCTTCTTGTTCTAGTCCCAGTTCTTTGCCAATGTTTTTTTTTGGAGCTGGCGCCTTTAGCAATTCAACATATGAAGCAGTTTGGGCATTTTGGAAGATGTCATTGGTGTACCCCCAAATACCGGCACATCGACAAAGCTTTCTGATATGACAAGGGAAAGGCAGCGCTATTTTCCCTATCTCTCATTCCTCGAATCACCTCAGGATCTCTATTAAATATAGATGGGGCAGATTAGCGTTAACCTTTTCCATCAGCACTGCACATCCTCTAGCTGCATACATTGATATTCTTCAAGACCTTTGTGGGGAAGAGGTGATATTTTCCAATTTTAAAGTAAATCCTCTCTTCCATTGTTAATTGACCAAATGTTTTATCTCTACCATAAGCCTTTTCCAACCAATCTTTTCACACATCGGGGTTTGAACAGGTGGATAACTGAGCATCTTTGGGCCCTGTATTCAAAAGGTTTAACACCTCCAAAATGGCCTGCATGGAGAAGTCAACTATCACACCATAAATATTGACAGTGGTGCCTTGCTCCCTATTGTGCCAAAATTGGTACGTCTCTCCTAGGTACCAAGCATCGCTTTCAGAGAGGGTAGGCCATAATGGGGATCCTTTGAGGTGATTCCTAACGGCCTCAGGAGTGAACTGTGCAAAAGATTTGAAGTTCAACTCCACAATCACTGTAGTGAATGTGGACTTTTCATAGATGGCCTGAAGACAATCTTGGGGCAACGTGAGCTGTTGTCCCTGTTCAGGTGCTGCAGTAGCTCCTTCTTCTGCCTGCCTAGACTGTCTGGTAGTAGGTTCTTCTTGATGAATCTTGAATGATTACTCCTCTTATTTTACATGTTATTTGGAAGGACCTTGTCTTCCACCTTTTCAAGATCGTTTGCTTCCACCTTGGGTAGGACCTTCCTGTTGTCCACGTTTTGGGACCATCTACAATCACACGGGGCCAATTGTTAGTAAGGTTGTTACCCAAGTTAGGTTATACCTTATTGCTTACCTTAATAGATTTACTTTATTTCCATGTGATGTTAATTATTGGAAGAACATGTCACCAAAAGATTATAATGTTGAGTCCTCTTTGCTTAGGTGGTTTCCAAATTTAATTTTTTGGTATAGCTAAGGGGATGAAATTATTTTTGACACATTTTATTCTTAATTTTACAACTAATTATCCTTAAAGATGTCCTCTGGGTGATGATGAATTTCAAAAAATTTATGCACTATTTGGCTTGTGCCCCTCCCCCATGACTAAGCTGAACACTCCGGGTTCAAGTAGGTTCAAACAGAATAAAAATCGGAGTACCAGCAAGTAAGTTATGGATATGAAAGCAAGGGACACACAATCGCGAGTCGTAGAGAGGAATTGAAAAACTTCCCCTGCATGAACAATTGCAAATGATGTTGATTAGCATAAGGGGGTCACGTATATATATTTTCATTAAAGTTAGGGCACTTAGAGAATGTACAGAATTTTTAATATTTCTTTGAAATTAAATGATGTAAACTAAGGACATCTAGACAATTGTTAAAGGGTTCCGGGGTAATTCAACTAGTTTTGAAGGCATGAAAATTATGATGGTATGGAATTTATCAATAAGGACCTCAGATGGTAGAGAAAAAGGCTATGTGATGGTTCATAGGAACATTGAAATTCAGAGGGATAGTAATAAGGGAAAGAATATTATGAAAAATAAGCTGAGGGTGAGAAATGGTATGTGTGAGCTATATCACAAGTGAAGATTACACAAGTGGATCCTCCCCAAAGCAGGTTCCACCCTATAATGCCCTTGTGTAACCACACTTAAAGTGTCTGTGGGCACAAGAAGGGTTAAATGTAATCTGCACTAACTCCACAAAACACACACATGTAATTATCACCAGAATGAGATAAGAATTCTATGCTACACACAACACGAGTTACAATTACACGAACAATGAGATGAGACGAACTAGAGAAAGGGATTGTAGAAATTGGGACATGAGGTAACTAACCCAGGGCATAGTGAATCCTGCATGCAAAGCATGATTAANCTTGGCATTTTATTTAAGGGAGGAGTGACTTTTGTTTTGTGGCACTTCCTTTTTTTTCTTTTCTCTTCTTTTTTTTGAATATTGAATCTAGAGAAGTCACCAACCTTCAGGCATGGGTGCACATCTTTCCAGTGGGACCCCCTAGAACAGCATTGGATTTTTTTGAGTGCTCATTTGATTACTCTTTCTCCCATTTTTCATTAGATCTACAAGGATCTTAGTACAACCACGTTGCATGATAAATCCCATAGACGTCACCAAAGAGAATCCACAAGTCCCCTTGATGTCACACCCTAATCATTCCCTCTTGATCCATCCTTCTTCATTCTGGGTACAATGAACACAAAATTAATTTTAAGTTTTAAAAATGTTAAGAATTTCACTGTACCCTCGAACAAAACCTCTTATTTGTAGAATGGATGAGTGGGTGTAATGGACTCACTATCCAAATAATTGCTCACTCGAGACTTAATAACATAGAATACACCTCAACCAATGATCAACATGAGTGTTTTATTCATAGATGAGATTACTTGTAAAAGCGTAAAAAGAAACAAAAAGGACAAACAAGAAATTGAAAAATGAAAAATGAAAAAACAAAAAGTTATAAAATGAAAGAAAATAAAAAATGGTTATTAATCCTACTTGTTACTAGAATGGGAGGTACCCCCCATAACTAAGTGGTTGAGCATAGTGAGGATTAATAAATAAAGGATGAGGATCCTTGCATGTTGGAAGCACTGGAACTTGGTCATACTTACCCCATCGGGGTTCACACACTTGATTATAATGAGCATAGTGGGGCAATTTATACGATGTAGTTCCCGGATAACGAGTTGACCCACTATGATATTTGGGACCATTAGATGGTATGCAAGGATTGGGATGATGCCTTCCATGGTTGTGTTCATTGGGCCGTATTATTGTTGGAGTGTGAGTTGGTGGCCCTGATGAAGTTACATGAGGTGTTGGGTTTGAAGACAAGGGTGCACCATAGTGTGGGGCTTGTGCTAAGTTGGACGATGTAGTGGCCTCAAAATTGTGTTGTCCCTTCTTACAGCCATGTTTAAAGAAGGGACGCTTTTGATGTTGAGGAGGCTTCTCACTGCTGTTGGTAGTAGTAGCACAAGTAATGTTTGTGGGTTGTTGCTGTGGTGCAGATACCTTAGGAATAGTTGGTGGTGATGTGGAAGGAGGAAAAGTATGAGAATGTTGAAAATTAGGAGAAGTGTAGGGTGCACAAGGTGGTGGTTGTGTTAGAGGCATGAGCTGATAGTATTGAGGAGAATGGTATTGTGGTGAGATAAAGTGCATTGGCTCAGTTGGAGAAATAAGATATTGGACAAGATAAGCATTTGGGTTCGGATGATACGAAGGGTGCCTCCAGTTTAGTGGTGGTCTCCCCCATGACTAGGATTGTTGCCACTGTGATCGAACACAGTATCTCTGTATGAACTCTGGATGTAGTGTATTTCCCCAATGCTCATGTAAATGTAACAATATTTGGCATTGGCCCTTGGGGTGATCATATAGGCATATGTTGCATTCATACGTATGATCGGCAGTTGAGCTCTTATTTTCCTTATCCCTTCTCTCCGATTGTCTACTGTTTCGTCCTGCTTCCTGGGTTGTCAAAACTCTATCTCCAATCATGTTGATAAATTCTCCACACCTTTGATGTGTCCATTCCAACATCTTATTGATCTTTGCCTTGACTTCTTCTAATGTTTTTTATGTTGGCAAAGATGATGTTTCTACCTTGAGATTGGTTGATTTCTCCTTTTTATGATTATGGACCTTTGTTAAGTTGAGATTTTGGTCTCATTGATGTTTTTCAACACTCTCCCATCAAGCCATTTCTCCTTCTTCTTTTGCTACTTGCTTAATAAGTTCTTGGACTTGATGGGTTCGTAGTTTGTATAGTTGACCTTGGGCATACATTCATAAGGTCTCTCTTGTTGCATCACAAAGCCCATCAATGATATGGTACATTAGCCTTTCCTCAGAAAACCCATGGCCTGGATAGTTGTTTAACAGTGCATAATATCTTTCTAAGGCCATGTCCAAGGGTTCATGTTGTGCTTGTTTCTATCCTTGGATTTGTTTCCTCAAGGCTGATACTCTTGTGTAAGTTTGATATTTTTCATTAAAGACTTCTACCATTGTTGACCAACATTGTATCAAATTTGGTTTTAATGATTTATACCATACTTTTGCTTGATCAACAAGTGTCATTGGAAAGAGCTTAAGTTTTTGCCACCAGTTATCAATGTTATTCCATGTGCAGGCATCGTAGAAGGCTTGTAAATGTTGATGCAGATCTAAGTCATAGTAACCTGAAAAATTAGGAAAGTTGTTTAAATCGAGCCTAGGTAGACGGCTCTCTTTATGATGCCTACATGAGATTCGAACAGCCTCTTGTATTTGTGTTAAGCTTGTAGTGGCCAGTAGGGGTTCATCATCATTCGGTAAGTTATGCTTTCATGTGTTGGGATGATGTTGCTTTTGTTTATGTTTATAAGAAACTCCCACTTTAGGTTGTGTACTCCAACCTTCATCGTCATATAGTTCGTTGGTTCTCCAATGAACTTCCTCACTAAGTGTGGCATTATCGTAATCTTGTAGGAGAGGCATGGTTGTGAAATTGTGTGTGAATTGATATGTGACTTTTAATAATTATTTCTTTTTTTCTAAAAGATATATCGTTAAGTCCTTATACAATGACCTTGTATGATATAACTAATCTAGATAACTAGCACTGTCCCCGGCAACGGCACCAATGATGAGTGGCAAGGTACCCCTACACTCAACCATATGAATACGAGCATTACATGCGCGATCCAGTTGAACTCTATAGACAGACTAGTTTTGGCATCTAGACAGTTAGCCTTAGGTCATAGTTCACTGTGTTCCCACCTGGACTAGTATTAGCTTTGTTACGTATTGTTTAGTCCAGAGTGAGGTGTATGATGGGTTTCTAACCTAATGCTACTCTTGAAGGCAATGGAAAGTAATATTAAGTAATCTAGGAGAGAGAGGGTACGAGAATCTAATCTAGCCTGAGTGTGATGAGCATCCATTCCTTAATTATCCGTACACATCTTGGACTTCATGCATGACTACCACTGGGATTACCAAGCATAGATCCTAGGTACGCTACTGGGTTACCAAGTTGTCACACTTAAATACTCGTAATCAAGTCGTACTCATTCCGCATTTTAACATGAGTTTAAGGGTGAGAGAGATTAACTAGGAAAGCAATAAATAATAATTAAATAAATAATTAATCTAAGTGAATGCTACAATGATGAAGTAATCTTGATCTTTATTTCTGGTCATGTGCGTGTCCAAGTATGTCACACTCGAATAAGGATGCCATACAATTACAATCACCACATTGCGGGCATACATTGGAAAATAATTCTATCTCTGGAGGGATAAAACTGCTAGAGTCTAGCTAAGGTCTAAATCTAAGTTGAGAAACAAGGGAGAGCCACCTCTTATTTATAGAACTGGCGGCACGCGATATTGCAGTCGCCCAAAACGTGACTCATCAAACCACTACTACCCTCTTGAGTATCATAAAGCACAATCTCTAAGAGGGGAATCCCCATTAACATATTACCCTTCTCATCCTTTTTCATATGTACCTCCACCCTCAAGTTAGTTGCCACCTAATCCATCCATGTAGGGTGAAATTCTAGCCTAGTTGTAGCAAAAAAATGCCACAAGGGCTATTAACCTATAACTAGCTTCCTAGTTGAGTGGTTGAGATAATAAAACTCAAAACACCCATTTTTGCAAACTAACAGTCCTACTAAGCCCTCATAGACACCTATGAATCTTAATCCTACTTCTTCTTTATTAGACCCCACCCAAAGCTAGTAGGTATGGTCATACACTTATGATTTAGACATTATATGTGGAGTCTTGGTGGGTTTTCGGGGATGAGTTAATGTATTTTATATGTTATGAGGCTTTTTTTAATTATGATTATGATGTCTTTACATGCTTAACTAACATGATTATGTACACTAGCCCTGTGTGATGTGTTAGACAAGTGATGTTGTTGGTAGGGGTGGGCATTGGCGTATAAGACCATCGATTCAGTATGTTTTATGCTTTATGTGTGATTTTAGCATGTAGGAATTTGTACTACAACACTATGTTGTATGATGTTTAGGTGTGGTTTTGGGATGTGAATGTATAGAGCATGTGATAAGTATCTCGTAGGTTCAAACAAATTTTGATTTGGAGTCCTGATGTTTTTGTTACATAGGGTTGAAGTTTATGGTATTAGTTGTAGAAATGAAAAATGAAAATAATTTATGAAAGCTATTTTTGAAAAAAAAAATAAAGAATTTAAATGAAAAAAAAATAGAAAAGTAAAGGTCACGTAAGTGCGCTACCTTGGTGTTGTCTTTTGTTTTATAACATAAGCATAAAAGTGAAACCTTGTTTTTTTAAGTTTAAGATCCATCACCTTTTTCTATCGCCACCCATAAGAATTGGATCTGTTCATTCTTTTTTTTTCCCTTTGTAAAAATAGAAATGAGGGTTACATTCATTCTCTTCTCTTTTCTTCCATTTGCTTCTATTTTTTTTCCTTTTTCTCTAGATTATGAGCCTTGTGGATGATCTTTACTTGCTTTGAACCTGGATTTGGGATTGCTATGGTCATCTCTACATGGGTGCAGAACTTGTTGGGAGCAAAACAAAGTCTTGCTGGATTTTTGAGGATTTTCTGTTTGTTTTGGCCTATTTGCCCTAACAATTTTAATTAGTGGGTTGTCTTTACCTTTTTCCTATATTTTTGTGCTAGATTAGTGTATATGATCACGCAATGGGGGCATGTGGGACGAATAGCTCAAAGTCTAAGCTTAGGCATGTTATTTTGCATATTTTCCAAAATTTTACAATTTGGTTACAAATTACTTATTCATATATATGGGATGTATGGGATCATGAGGACTTGTGGAATATGATTTGTGATGTTGATGAGCCACATATGATTGGAATATGCTATTTGTTGGGCCTATTGGGGCATGAGGGTTTTTGGGCATTCCAAATATTATTTAAATATTATTTTATTAATCAAACTTTGAACATGCATAACTTTGCTTACAAGAGTCCAATTTAGGTAAAATTAGTGTCATTGGGATCATTGTGGAAAGTACTTTCTAATAGTGAGATTAGTTTTCTCTTTGGGCATATATCATTTTGAAGGTTATTAGTGGTCATTTGTATGGAAGTACATGTCTTTTGAGAAATATGATATTGTTTTGTCATATTGATGTCTTCATGTTGTCCTATTACATCATGGAATGACTGTAACTATTAGGGATGGATCTATGTGGTTATGTTTGTTTGGGTGTGTTGTGCTTATGACATGTGTTGGCTTAAGCTAGTTGGATTATGTATATGTTTTCATGACGACAGTTGTGACGGTTGTTGGTGAGTGGTGTTAGCATGAGGGTATGGACTGGTTGGTGATGAGGCACCTTGGAGGTAGTATGGATTGACCCCCATTGTGATGCATCAATGAGGTTCCTATGTTAGGCCTCAACTTGAGAGTGGGAGAGCATAGGTGTGTTCGTCCTTGTGGTTGGTCCGTGGCATAAGTGTGTTCATCCCTATCGCCAATCCTCCAGAAGGCTAGTGGTTGTGGATCACAGGTTGATGGACCCTAGCATTGGTTGTATAAATAAAATACTAATAAAAGACCTACATGCAATGGTTGTTATGAGTGCTCATGGCAATGTTTCACATGCTACACTAAGCATGGATATGCTAGTAACCACATGGGCCATGTATTTGATAATATGGTTTGTGAGTCATACCATTGAGAATAGGTGTTTTATTGGGATTATGATTGTGTGGATCATGGACTATTTATGGTATATCATGGGTATGATGATATTGACATGAGAGATGATGTCAGACTGTGGCTTTGTCTATGCTCGTATGATCATCTGTTAGCTTTATTGATGATATGGTGTGTGTTGTTCTGAGCATGCATGAGACTAATAGTGTTGTAGGTTGCCTTGTACGCCACTCCTCTTTTCTAGTGTAGCACTTGTTGACCATCTAGTAGGGGAAGTATAAAGGCTTTCCATTCAGTTGTGTATTGACTTTATTTCATTACAGGTGAAAGGTGCATGAGCCTAGATGAGCATGAAGAGAGAGAGTAGAGGAGGGAAAATCCTTTAGTGCTTGGTTATTGTATATTTTCATGTATAGTAGTGTGGACTAGGTGTCCTTGTATGACACTCTTTGTACTATACTCTTCTATATACAATGCTGAGGTTTATGTGTTTTTTTGTATTTTTGTAGAGTAGTGTATAGTTTGCTTAATGTAGAGACATGCATTTTTATGACGTGATATGTATGTTTAGTTTTTGGTATGGTAGGAAAGTTCTGTATCGTTTGACTTTTCTTATTGTCATGTATTCTGCACATTATTGGTTCTAGATATCATGCTTTCATGTTAAGGTTACTTGGTCCTAGGCATCACCTTGTCCTAGCTAGGGTAGGGTGTTACATTGTGGTATCAGAGCTAGTTTACTTCAATGTTGTATGATGGTGGCGGTACTCACCCATTTGTGTAATTTTAGGTTATAGAGATGTATAGTAGACATGGTCATGGTGTTGGTGGGGCCTATAGACCAAAAGAATTTAATGATGGACAAGAGAAACCTCCTCCAACATCTAGTAGTGGTCCTGCAAATAGGCAACCAGAGCTTATAAAACAATTGTTACAGATCTTGTAGCAGCATGTTGTAGCTAGTGATGCTCTTGCTCCTATTCCCACAATTAGAGAAGTGGGAAGTGGTAGTGGCAATGGAGGCTTAGGAGAATCAAATAGGTAGCTTATTAATAGGAAACTCATGAAGTAATTTCAGAAATTGGGACCTCTAAAATTTGATGGCACTAAGGATCCTACTATGGCTACAGAATGGTTGGAGGAATTGTAAAAGGATTTTGATTTGATGGGCTATTCATTGGTGCAGCAGACTTGCTTGGCAGTTTATCAATTGGTTGGTACTACCTGGTGTTGGTGGACGACTGAAGAGTAGGCCAAGGGATGAACTAGTTAAGAGGTGGCATGGGATGATTTTCTAGCATCTTTCAAAGGTCATCATGTATCTACCTAATATGCATAGGCTAAGGAGGATGAATTCTAGCATTTGTATTAGGGTAGTTGATTTGTGGCAGAGTATGATGCCTGTTTCTCTAAGTTGAGTAGTTATGTACCCTAGATGTAGATAGATGCTCAAGCATGGGTGAATAGGTTTGTTCAAGGTTTGAGACCATCTTTGAAGGATCATTTATTATCTCTTAGATATACTTCCTATGATGAAGCTAGAGTAGTAGCCATGGATTTAGAGAGGAGTCAGCAGGAGGATACAATACGTAAAGAGAGACAACAAGGGTAGGAGAGAGGATCGACATTTGGAAAGAGGCCTAGCCCCTCTAAGCAAGCTCGTGGCCACAGAGGAGAGTGCCCAACACCCACTCATGGTCCTATTGTTGGAACTAACTGAAATTGGTCCAAGGATATGCTAGCATCAAATTTCTATAGATTCCTCCATGTAACCAAAGAGGTATCTGTAGTAGTGGGTGAACTCCAAACTGAAGTAGATCATCAAAGAGGAGATCAAACAAATCCTCAAGGTGGGGTTCATCTGCCCCATTGTTGATAGTAAGTGGTTAGCCCAATCATTATAGTGCTATAGAAAGGTGGAAAATGAAGGGTCTGCATCAATTTTAAGATGTTGAACATGGCAACGTTCAAGGATCATTTTCCTTTATCATTTGTGGACTAGGTGTTGGACACCATTTCTAGGCATTGTTTCTATAGCTTTCTAAATGGTTATAGTGATTATAACCAAATTCAGATAGCACTGAAGGATAAGGCCAAAGCCACATTCACAAGTCCCTAGGGAATTGTTGCATATAGAAAGATGTCGTTTGGCTTGTGTAATGCCCCTGCAACATTCTAATGCCTTGTATTGAGCATTTTCTAATAGCAGATTGGTAGCAAGGTGAAAGTCTTCATGGATGGCTTCTTCACCTATGGGGCTACATATGAGCAAGCCCTAGATTGTCTTGAGCAAGCATTGAAAATAAACAAAACAAAACAAAATAAAATGTACCTAGAATATGAAATTACAAAATAAAATTAAAACATACAAAATTCTTGATGAAGATTGACTCTACTGGCCTCCCCAACAACGATGCCAAAATTGACGAGGTAGGCAAAATTTAGTGCTGGATACCCTTAAAATTTATCTCTCATTGTAGAGATTGTCACCTTGTCTATGACTGATCTGCAGGTCATATCGCGTGGAGGAACGGTTCAAAAGTCAAAAAGATCATCAAAATAATAAATAATTAGAATCAAATCCAAATAAATTCAATACTTATGATTGTCACTCATAAGTAAAATCATAATTTTTCATCTTAATTTCTAATCACAAGTTTAAAATAAAAATTAATGATTAAATCAATATTGAAATCACAAATACAAGTAGAGATCTCAAGGATCACAAGGGAGACTTTGCCCTTTTTGCAATTCTACCTTGTTGTCTTTACAATGCAGCAACCTTGGCAGTCATACAAATGACTCCAATAATCATCACAAGGCTCAACAGATACTCTTTCCTATTCCTTCCACGATACAATGTGGAGTGTCTTATTTATATTCCACATTGTTACAAAAATAACTATTTTAATAATAGATTGTTATGTAAGGATCTGATGTCAGTATACTATTTTTGGTGCAACTGCTAAGTTGGCATCCTTCTTAAATTATCTTGGAGTCTATGCGAGTGGCGGAAGAGGCATTGATTTTCCCTGCAAAAAGATGACTAGCTGGCCTTGCTATTGGAATTTGCCCAAAATGTTGAGTGGGTCATCGTCAGATGGTGTTGGTGGGTGTTGGTGAGAAGATAAGCACTGCCGACACTGCCAGCATTAATTGCATGCAGGTAAAGTTGTGTCGTGGCAATGGACACGATGGGGACGCAAGCCCAGGGTTGTGCTGCAGCCCATCGGTGGGTTTGCAGAATTTGAACAAACAGGATTTCCCTTAGTGATACTATTACTGATGCTTCCGTTGATTACCAGAGTTCCATCAATTGAATTATTGTCTCTAGAGTCCTTGAACTAAAACACTAAGAGGGCAGTGCACCATTTAAGTAGCTTTTCTCGACCTTTCTGCAAAGCAACATTTCTCACAAAGATGCTAAGCTACCAGTTTTTTTTTAAAATAAAACTCTGCCAAACCTGCCACGTACATAACCAATAAACTTGGCAACGTGTAAAACCAGTTGGGACATTCCATTCGTAAAAGGAATTATGGATTAGATCCAGTAGTTGTAAATTTTGCATTTCAGAAAGATCTGGAATAGTTCCATTCAAATTTTGCATTTCAGAAAGATCTGGAATAATTCCAGTGGTGAGTGGTAGAAAG
>MNCI01029723.1:88997-118545 GCA_015680685.1 Gnetum montanum
TATGTAACATACCTAAGTTAATTAGCAAATATAAATTATTAAAAGGAACATGGTCAAAGGATATACCAAAAGAAAAAATTGCCCTAGGTTTTATATATCCAGATCACTAAGAAGGTACCCAAGGCAATGGGTGAATGAGTTTTAGTATCCATCATTGGTAACCATAGTAGAGATCTCGACTACTAACGCCTATGGAAGACCTGATGGGAAACACAAAGAAAACCTATGCACAAAAGTACCACTAGTTAGAAGAAATGCAAATAACTCAACAAAAATTAAAAAGAGAAAGAGCAAAAGTTAAAAATGAGGTAAAAAAAAAAACAAACAAACAAACAATAATTTGAGAAGTACAAATAAACAAAAACAAAGTAACTAAATAATAGAGTAAGAGGAATGATTAAAAGTGAAGGTTCCCATGAACATACTGACTATGGATGAGTTGCTCCTTCGTTGCCAGTGTTATACCTGAGTTCTAAGGTAGTGGCATTATGAGTAGATTGGTAATTGTTGTCAAACCCTTAAACACTCTACTTATAGAAGGTGGTTTCCTTGGGATGTTTAAAATTATGAGCTTGGAGCATTATCCCAACTATAAGGTTCTTGTGAGAGTGTGGCTCAGCTCATGATTGAATGTTCTTGTGGGACCATCTTTTTTCCTTTTATTATTTTTTCTTTTTTTCCTTACTTTTTCTTTTTTTTCTTCTCTCTCTTTTTATTTTTCTTTTCTCTTTTTATTTTCATAAGAAATTCAATATCTAACTGGCTTCAACCATGAGATTCTTGTAGGAGCCAAATTCATTTGTAACAGTTGCTCACATGGCATTGATATCGATAGATGCCTTTTGCTACCAGAGAAACTAGGTCCAATATAACACATCATTTCCACCTTAGTGTCTTATCTAAGTAAGTATTTAATAGAAACAAAACACTAATAAGGATTACCCTAAACTAAGCTATTTCGTCACCTTGACTTATGAACATTGAACCTAAAGAATATTGTTGAAAAATAATGAAGTTTATTATGTGTAAGACACTTATTAATCTAGGGCTCACCCTTAGTTGGATTTTGGGTTTAAACCTACCTATTTCAAAGTAGGGGGAGTTGTCCTTCTCCCTTATATTCCATTCATGATGTTACCAAATTCTTTATAGTCTCAACTAACAATAGAATGTCCTATTGCCCTCTACATTTTTCAAGGCAAAAGTTGTAGACTGTAAATAAATTTTTTTTATTAGTTTACTCTATGACATAAGAGTCTTTTTGAGGGGTACATTTGAGAGCTAAGACTTCTAATGGATTGTTGTCATATAATTCATTAGTAGTGCGATAAGTTGGGTTCCTTAGCTCCACCAGTTCATCTTCTCTATGTTCCTCAATGTGATGTTGATAATATAACTTAAGCCTTTGCCCATTAACTAGGAATGTAGTTGAGGAATTTTCAATAGGTGGTATGAGAATGCTTCCATTATCATGGGGTTGGACAACTAAATAAGGGCATTTTCACCTAGTTGTTAACTTCCCTGGAGATTTAGATAATCACTTCCCTAGAGAATTAGGTAATCTCATATTATAGAGAAGAACTTTATCACTTATGGAAAAGTGTTTTTTTAAAGAGACTCTTATCATGTAACATTTTTATTTATTTCTTTACAAGAACATGCAGCTATATTTTGTCAAGTTCATGAAGTTGGTTGATTCTAGTGGTTTGGTTCACGTCTTCATCGAAATTAAGTTGTTGGGCTAATTGCAAAGATTGATATTTAAGTTCAACAGGTAATAGACATAACTTGCCATATACCAATTGATAAGGTGAATATTCTAAACTTAGTTTATAGGTAATTTGATAAGCCCAAAGTGCGTCTTGCAATTTTTTAGACCAATCCTTCCCTTTAGTACATACAGTTTTTGTTAATATATTCAAGATAATTCTATTAGCATTTTATACTTGGCCATTTGTTTGAGGATGATAGGAAGTAGCTATCTTATGTTGGACACTATAAGATTTTTCCATGATTTTATTGACAAAATGGGTTCCTTGATCACTAATGATTGCCCATGGAGTTCTATGTTAAAATATTTAGAAATGCTAGAACTACCTTAACATCATTTGTTGGGGTGGCTTTTGCTTCTACTCATTTGGTAACATAGTTGATACAAACCAAAATATATTGACATCCATTAGGTTGTGAAATGGTCCTAAAAAGTCTATACCCCATGCATCAAATGGTTTCGTTATTAAAATTGGTTTTAAGGACATTTCATATCTTTTTGTTATGGCTCCCATTCATTGACATTTATCACACTCTTACACATACTTATGTGCATCTTTAAAAATTAAGGGCCAATAAAATCCACTTTGAAGGATTTTGATAGTAGTACATTTACTATCAAAGTGGCCATCCCCTAAATCAACATGGCACATTTGTAGAATTTCTTGTTGTTCATTCTCAACCACACATCTTCTTGCTATGTTATTTTTACATATTTGATATAGATATAGACTACTCCAAATGTACCTACATATGCTATGTAAGAAAGATTTCTTTTCTTGCTTAGTCCAATTAGTAGGGGTTTTCATAGTGGCTAGATAGTTGGCTATATCAGCAAACCAAGGATCATTTCTTATAGAAAAAAGTTCTTCATTAGGAAATTTATCATGAAAGACTCCTTATGTTTGATTCTCATTAGTAGTTTTTAGTGTTGAAACATTATCTGCTACTACATTTTCCCTACCTCTTTTATCTAAAATATCTAGGTCAAATTCTTGAAGTAATAAGCACCATCTCATTATTCTTGCGTTTTCTATTTTCTTAGTAGTTAAGAATTTAATGGTTGAATGATCAGTATATACTCTAGTTTTATATCCTATTAAATAATGAATGAATTTATCTAAAGCATATATGATGGCTAATAATTCTTTTTCTATAGTTGTATAATTTACTTGGGCTTGGTCTAAACTTTTGGACACATAATAAATCACTTGTGGTTTATGATCAATGTATTGTCCTAAAATTGCTCCTACTTCTATGTCACTAGCATCACATATTAAATCAAATGGATAATCCCAATTAAGTGCATTTAATATAGGGGCTTTGGTTATTTTTTGAATTTCAAGAATGCTTCTTGACAGTCATTAGTCCAAACAAATGAAACATCTTTTTCTGAGAGCATGTATAATGGTTTAGCAATTTTTGAAAAGTCTTTGATAAACTTTCTATAATACCTAGCATGTCCTAGAAAAGATCTAAGAGTCTTTAAATACGTTGGAGTTGGAAGTGTAGATATGACTCTTACTTTTTCATCATCCATCCTTATCCCATCTTTAGAAATAACATGTCCTAACACTACACCTCTTGTAACCATCAAGTGCCTCTTTTCCCATCTTAATTTTAAATTTTTATCAATACAACTATCTAAGACATGTTTAAGATGTTGCAAAGTTTCATCATAAGTATTCCCATAGATTGAAAAATCATCCATAAAAACTTCAACATAATCTTCTAACATATTAGAAAATATTGAGATCATGGCTCTTTGGAAAGTGGCTAGTGCATTACAAAGGCCAAAAAGCATTCGTTTGTAAGCAAAAATTTTATAAGGACATGTAAAGATTGTTTTATGCTGGTCTTTAGGAGCAATGGCTACTTGATTGTATCCACTAAATCCATCCAAAAAACAATAATATTCATGTCCTTCTAACTTTTCTAGAATTTGATCTATGTATGGTAATGGAAAATGGTCTTTCATTGTTCTTTGGTTCAACCTTCTATAATCCAGAAAAACTCTCTATTTTCAACCCTTTTTTGGAGCTACAGTAATGGGGCTTACCCATTCACTATTAGCTATTGGATAAATAATCCTTTCTTTTCAAAGTTTTGAAATTTCATCCATAACAGTTTATTTTAATGTTGGATTAATTCATCTTGGGGAAATTCTTACTGGTTTTACATTGTCCTCTAGATAGATATGATGTTGATAGATGTTAGGTGAGACTCCTTTGTGAAGGTCCTCATAACTCCATGTAAATGCTTTAGACTTTCTATGCAAAACTTCTAATAATTTTCTTTCTTACTTATTATTAAGTTGAAAATTTATTATTAATGGTTTATATTGATCTAGGAAGACATACTTATGTGTACTAGATAGTTTTCTAAGATCTAAGGGATCTTTATTTAAAGGTTGAATTATTTCTCCAATATTTCCTGAGCTTAAATTCAAAATTTGGTCAAGGAGATCTTATTCTTTAGTTGAGGGGTCTAAAGGTCCTTCCTCAAAATTATTCAACACTAAGGTTTTTCTATCTTGTGCCAATGTTGAAGTAGGTAAAGTGTAGAAAATTCTTGCTTCCTTCAAGTCTACATTTAAGTGATCTTCTTTTATCTTATCATATTTATTTAGTGTAAAAGTAAGATTTGCAAAGGAGAGTTGAAGTTGTCCAAATCTACAATTAATTACTGCATCAGCTGTTGCTAAGCAAGGTCTACCATATATAATAGGAAAACAATTGGGATCTTTTACTTCCAAAAACACAAAGTCAATTGGGTATTTTTCTTTTTCTACAATTATGAAGTCCTATATTATTCCTTTGGGTTTAACATTTGATCCAATGATATTGTCATGTTTACTCCTTTGATATCCTCAATATCAAGCATCCTAGCCATTTCAAGAGGCACGATATTAATGCTAGCTCCTAAATCCAATAGGGCATTTTTGATCGCTTGGTAATTTATTTTAATTAGGATGGTAGGAACTCCTGGATCTTGGTATTTTGGAATCTCATGACTTTGTATAAGTTGAGAAATATTATCAACTAGATAAAATTTTTTACCACTTTTTCCAAAGGAATATGCAAATATAATTCACTAAACATTTTTTCAAGATGGGATTTAGTTGTGAAATCCTCTTGCAATCGTTTAGGGAAAAGAGGTAAAATTGGTTGTCTAGAGAATAATGATTGTTCTTTTGTCCTAGTTATTTGGTTGATCNATTTAGGGAAAAGAGGTAAAATTGGTTGTCTAGAGAATAATGATTGTTCTTTTGTCCTAGTTATTTGGTTGATCTTCCTCATTTCCTATTTGTGGTTGAATTTCTTCTTGTGTCCCTACCTCTTGAAATCTCACCTTCTTTTGGGGTTTAGGTTCAGTTGTTTTTCCACTACTTGTAGTAATGGAATGTAATTGCTCTTTTCCATTTCTTTGAGATGTGGGATTGGGTTTGGGTTGGGATGGTAACTCATTTTTAGGTAAATCCTGAATCTTCTCCTAGTCTAACTCATGAATTGTCTACTTTCTTCTATGAAGGAAGTAAGGCTTTGGGTGAGTTTATCCAAGTATTCATTAGTTAAGTTTTTGAATGGCCTAAAGTTGTTTTGAGGATATTGTTGTGGGTAAAATGGTCATTGAGGAAAGTTCATTATTAGTTGGCTCTTATATTATTGGAAAGCCTTTACTAACTCTTGCATTTCCTCTTAACAATATAAAAAGGTTGGATGGATTGTTTGGTCATGATGGGGACTACCACAAATGTTGCATATTTCACTTTGAATTCCATGAGCTTATTTCTTAATCAATCATATTAAATCATCCACTTTCCTATTTAACTATCTTATTTTTTGGGTCATGCCTTGCATAATGTTGGGTTTTGGCCAATGTTTACTTTGGTCTACTAATGAATCTATAATTTTCCTTCCATCTTTCAGTGTTACATTTAAAATATTTCTTCCACATGCAAAGTCAATGTTTTGCCTACAATAAGGTAATAAGCCTTCTACAAAGATTTGAATTAATTGATGGGTTGGGAATCCATGGTTTGGATTCTTTAAGCATAATCCTTTAAATCTATCAAAGGTACTCTCATAATCTTCATCCTCATGTTGCATAAAACTGATTAATTTCTTTCTTAATGAATACAACCTATCATTAGAAAGAAATCTTTGTAGGAAATCATTCTTAAACTCATTCCATGAACTAATTTGTGTTCTAATGGTTTGTAGCCAAAAATTAGCTTTGTCCTTTAAGGTTGATTTAAAGGCAATCATGTTAGTTCTATCCCCACTTTGAGGTGCTAACATAGGTAATGTTTTTTTAAAGTCTCTTATGTGGGTAACTGGATCCTCATCATTGTCTTAAAAAAATAGGTAATAAGTGAATATTTTTAACCTCTACGTCCCTTGTGGAAAAACTAGTGGACCTTGAGGTATAATGTGTTTGTCCTAGGTATGGCTGACCAATTGGAACATTGGAACTCAAACTACCAAAGAAGAAAGGAATTGAACCTAAGGAAAATGAGGGAGTTGTATGATGTGAAGATGATCCCATCCTGTAAGTGGAGGTCACTATTGAGGTTACTAGAGGATTTGGTATAGAAATAGAGACTGGTGATGGAGTTTGTAAATTCAAAGTACTTATTGGTTGGGTAGCTCCTCCAATTGTGGTTACATAAGTTGATATTGGGGTAGTATTTTGAAATCTTGCTCCTGTAGTTGAACTCATGGTTGATATTGTGGTAATTAAAATAGCAAATAAAGGATTAACAGATATGGAAAAATAAAAACTTGATTGTATTGGTTCCTCTTGGTTTTATTTTTAATTGACTTTTCTATGTTTGTAACGACTAAAAGTGCTCCTAGAAGGTTGAATTCATGTTGGTTTCTTTGGCTACTTTGTTGGTTTCATTTAACAAGAACACTCTTCGTTGGCACATTCATGGGCTACCATTCTTAAGAATTTACAAACTAATTTAATAACTCCTAGTATTGTGGCTTTAATTACAACTTTTTAAATAGTTTTAACTGGTTGTATGATAAGAGGAGTTGATTCTTGGGCTTTTTCCTTATTTTTGGATTTTTTAATGCGAGAAAAACAAGTAAAGAAACCATTTCTCAAATTACTTAAATAAAAGAAACATAAAAAAAAAACAAAAAAAAAAAAACAAAATGTACCTGGAATATGAAATTACAAAATGAAATTAAGACATACAGAGCTCTTGATGAGATTGACTTTGCTGGCCTCCTTGGCAATGGTGCTAAGGCAAAATTCCATGCTGAATACCTATCTTTCTTTCATTTTAGAGATTGCCATCTCATTTGTGACTGACCCGTGAGTTGTATCCCATGGAGGAATGGTTCAAAAGTCAAAAAGATCATCAAGACAATAAATAATTAGTATAAAATCCAAACAAATTCCACACTTATGACTGTCACTCATAAGTAAAATCATGAATTTTCATCCTAACTTCTAATCACAAGTTCAAGAATGAAAGATAATGATTAAGTCAATATTAAAATCACAAATACAAGCATAGATCTCAAGGATCACAAGGGAGACTTTGCCTTTTTAGCAATTTTGCCTTGCTATCTTCACAATGCAGCAACCTTGGCAGCTGTACAAATGACTCTAATAATCACCACAAGGCCCAACAGATCCTCTCTCAACAATTCTTCAAAGAAATCTATTGCCAAGAATTTGTTGTACATTTAGACCTACAATGTGGAGTAATGGAATTTTTGCCTCCAATTCTAGTGGTGAGTGGTAGAAAGCAGTGAGATTGTTTAGCTAGATGCTATTGAGAAGATGTGTAGTAGTCATGCTCGCCCTTAAGGCTACATAGCATGAGGTGGTCATTAACGTTGCTGCCGGATTCCCTTGGTGTTTCCAGTCATGGCTATTAATGTGATTTTGATTTCATGATTACCTACCTGCCTAAAAATATGAGGCTCATATGGAATTTGGATGATGAAGTTGAAGGCAAAGATGGATGTCGATGACCCACAGCCATGATAGGATGCTCTGTAGCACCTGCAATTGCTACCCTAATTATAAAAGATAATGTTAATATACTTTATATATAATTTAAACTATGATATTTTTATAATTTTTATATAATATATATAATATAATTATATATTGTAACACCCCACCCTAGCTAGGGCAAGGTGATGCCTAGGATCAAGTAATCTTACAATGGAAGCATGATAACTAAAAACCAATGATGTGTAGAATACATGATATTAAGGAAGATTAAACTACACACAAATTTCATACCACACCAAAAACTAAACATACATTTCAATTTATGAAACTACATGTCTCTACATAAATCAAACTATGCATTGCTCTGCTAAAATATAAAAACACATAAACATCATCATCGTATATATAAGAGTACAGAGAGTTTCATACAATGATACATAGTCCATACTATTCTATATGAAAATATACATTAACCAAGCTCTAAATATTTTCTCCTCTACTGTCCCTCTCCGTGCTTGTCTAGGCTCATTCACCCTTCACCTGTAATTCAATAAAGTGAGTACACAGTTGAGTGGGAGGCCTTTACACTTCTCCTTTTAGATCATTGACAAGTGCTGCACTAGAGGAGAGGAGAGGGATACAAGGCAACCTATAATAACTATTAGTCTTACACATGCTCAAAACAACATACACACCATATCACCCATAATGCTAACACAATAATTATCGAAGAGGATAGATGATTATCATATAATCATAGATAAAGCCATGGTTTGACATCATCTATCATGTCCATGTCATCATACCCATGATATACCATTAAATAGTCCATGATCCATGCAATCATAATCCAATCATAACACATATTATCAATGATATAACTCACAAACTAATACTATTATATACATAGCCCATGTGGTTGCTAGCAGATCCACACTTAGTGTAGCATGTGAAACATTTCCATGAGTACTCATAATAGACATTGCTTGTAGGTATTTTATTAGTCTTTTATTTATCCAATTGGTGCTAGGGTCTGTCAACCTATGACCCGCAACCACTAGCCTTCTGGAGGATTGGTGATAGGGAGGAACACACCTATGCCATGTACTAGCCATAGGGATGAACACATCTACGCTCTTCCACTCTTAGGATGAGGCCTAAGATAGGAGCCTCACTAATGCATCATAGTGAGGGTCAATCCATACTACCTCTAGGGTGCCTCATCACCAACTAGTCCACACCCTCATGGTAGCACCACCTGCTAATGACTGTCACAAGTGTCATCATGAAGACATGTACACATTCTAGCTAGCTCAAGCCAACACATGTCATAAACACAACACATCTAAAAAAACATAACATAACCACACATATCCTCACCTACTAGTTACAGTCATTCCATGAAAACAATACCACGATTTAACAAAACAATAGCATATTTCTGAAACTGCATGTACTTCCACACAAATGATCACTATAATAACCTTCAAAATGATAGATTTGTAAAGAGAAAACCAGTCTCACGATTAGAAAGTACTTTTCAAAATGATCCCAGTGATATTAATTTTATCTAAATCAAACTCCTTGTGCATTCAAAGTTTGATTAATAAAATACTATTTAATAATATTTAATTACCTCTAGGAAGAATTGGGATTTCCAAAAATACTCATGTTCCAATAGGCCCCAAAATATGATATTTCAATCATACCAGTCTCATCAACATCATGTATTATATTCTACAAGTCCACATCATACCATACATCACATATATATTACTACACAATTTGTAACCAAAATCGGACAATTTTAGGAAATAGGCAAAATAAAATGTCTAAGATTAATTTTTAAGCTACCTACCACACATGCCCACATCGCATAATCATATACACTAATCTAACACAAAAATACAAGGAAAAAGTAAAGACAACTGATGAGCGGCCATGTACCCTATGCCCAACCATACGAATCACTAAGGTGTTATGTGTGATTTGGTCGAATTCTATGGACCTATAGTTATATAGTTCACTAGCTCTTCTAGGAAGTGAAATGGGCATTGAGAACATTCGTTGTCTTCCCAACTACACTTATGAGGTTCAAGTGTATGGTTTAAGTGTAATTGAGGTATATGATTTTCTTACTTTATACTTCATAGATTTGATTGCCTACAATAAGAATGAAGAGTAAAGTAATTTAAAATCTAATTTATTATTACCTATCTAACCTAACACAAGTAACCATCCCACTTTCCTGAACACATCTTGAACACATATAGTGCTGTTGGGCTACCAAATGTTAAGCGTTGTTGGGTTACCAAGTACTATATGTATGCTCGAAGTGGTCATGCTTGTGTTCATTAATAATTGGAAATAAATTACTAATTCAAATGCATTAAAGTAAATAGCAAGAAAGTAAAATGCATTAAAGAAAATATTAATCTATTCTTAGTGCTTCAAGGATTGTCAAAATAGTTCACTTTATTCCTATTACACTGTTGTGCTTAGGTACATCAATGCTTGCACAAAGAACTATACACACTTAGACTCCTTCTGTGGGCACTCATAAAATATTCTAACTCTAAGAAAAATAAATGGTAAGAGCTTCACTGCTTTGATTGAAAACTGACTTGAAAACTATGCAAAAACTAGAGCCCAGGCACTATATTTATAGGCCAAGATATATACCCTGATGTCGCATACATGACGTTGCATCCAAACCTCGACGTCACATACGTGACATTGTGTACTTGACATCATGGTCACTGGAAAATAATGATTCATCAGGCCCCCACAACTAAATGAAAATTCATTCTCAAGTGAAGAAGAGGAGGAACAAGTGTTGTACAACATAATATATTGGGTAGGTATGGGATTATTGACTAACATATAGACTGATTCAAATGGAGTAATAGACTCTAAGTTCCCAAGTATATGGAATTATAATTTTTACAAAATGGGGTGTTCATGATAAGAGAAGTGAACACTTTGGATAACACTAACAGCCAACAACTCTTTGCAGCAGAAGAATGAGAGAGAGAAGAGATCCCACGATCATGAATGGTCCTCATTGTGTGGTACTGCTACATCATCATTGGTGAAGATAATCTCATATCTAGTTTATGCTTTCCACTTTAATCATAACAGAATCATGAATTAGTATGAAATGTGTAACACATAACTGTTAAATGCCTTGTCTTGTCGGTGGTTACACTCAACTAGGTTGTGATTATGGTTATTTAGTTCCTTGAGTAGTGTTAGTGGGAATGTTGAAAAAATAGGGTAAATTAGATAAGCACTCCATTAAATCAAAAAAATGTTTAACACAAGAAAATACTCAACTTGAAGAGGGTATATGGATTCACAACAATAAAAAGGGAAAGTTTACTTAAAAAAGTTGTGAAGATGTGCATAATTGGATGTCATTGATGGGGTAAACAAAAAGAATTTGATTGTAAAAGTGTCTAAGGGTAAAGAACTTAACCAACCCAACCAAAAGATATGCAAGTGGGTCCTCCCCAAATCAGGCACAGGCCTGTTATGCCCTTGCATAACTTTAAACCAAAGAGTTTGTGGGCTTTGTGGATGATTAATGGTTTCAGAAGGTTAAGTACAAAAACCTGGAAGAAACTAACTAAGAATTCTAACACATCAAACCTAGACATCGAACTAGAGCATGAAATTAATAGTGAGGTGAGACATGGAGAGCATAGATGGATGAGAAAAAATGGAATGGAGTTCCTAATTATGGTTACATGAAGTCCCTTGTGGATTTTGTGGTTAAATGACTTGATAGGATCCATCCTTAGTCTAGACCAAAACCAACCACGTTTAGTGACTTCTCATCATCATTTTAAGACTAATCCATCCACTGAGACACAAGAGTGCTCACACAGAAAAATCACCATTCCTTATTAGAGAAGGAACCAGAAGTGAGAAAGGGCCTTAGTTAGAGGGGACTAGTCCCATAACTAGTGCTTGTAGCTTGTTTATTCTATCTAAGGGATGTGCTTTGGATTCCCATTGTTTGTTTTTTATTTTGAAATGGGAACCACACCATGCAAATACATATGCATTTATTTTGTCCAAGGGTTGTGCTTTGAATTATCATTGCTTTTTATCTCTTTTTTTTTTCTTCTGATGACAACCACACCATGCAAGGACTTATTCAACTTCCTTTTATTAGATGACACAAAATGGTAAGATGTTCATAAAAACAAACATGTAGCCAGGCAAACAGAAAAGTACAAAGAATACTGAATCCCCTTGAAGCCACACCTTGTTCAAACCTTTGAATCCTTCCTAATTCTGGAAACTACCAAAGTCAAAAAGCTATTAAAGTTTTATTAATGAAAAAGGGACTACATCTTTCCAAAACAAGGAAAACCATAGAGATTGTGTGGATGGGTGGATGTTGTGGACTCACTACTTGTTGCATGAAAAAGAAACCATGTCCTAATTATCCATAACAAGATTCAAAGCTAGAAACCAGACACCAACAATAAAATAACAAAAATAGTACATACCACCATCAAGCAATGCATTACCAATGTACCTGACACTTATTAACAAAAAGTTAGAAAATCACGCCAAATAAAATAAAAAAGAATATAAAAAAAGTGTAAAATATTCAAGAAATAGCAAGTGTACTAATGATGGTGTAAAACAAAAATTAGAAAAGATCAATAACATGAAAATAAAAAGAATGTGTAAAACAAAGAATGTATAAAACAAAAATTGTGTAAAACAAAAAATTTAAAAAATTGAGGAGTCGCTTGTATGGTTAGCATGGTTGACCATCTCCCCCATGAATAAGTTGAAAGGAGGAGATCTGAAATATGGAGTGTGGTTGTCCATCTGATGAGGTGCTTGTTGTGTTAGTTGGTGTATGCTCATGGAAAGGTTTAATTTGTTGGATGTTGACCAACTATTTCTTATTTAGGCTCTTAGGTTTATAGATCATCATGGCCCTAGAAGGAAAAGTCTAATAAATAATGTAAGGTCCTTCCCACAACATTTGAAACTTAGTTTGTTAAGGTATATTTTTGGGGTTCTAGTAGAGAACCTTATCTCCTGGTTGAAATTTGACTTTTCTGATTTTTAGGTCATGATGCTTTTTGTTATAGGCCTTGTGCAACTCATTAGATAATAAGGCTACTAATTGATTTTTGTCTAGTAGGTTGAGATTCATTAGTCTTTCTTTTTTGGATAGACTTAAGTCAAGGTCAAGGTCACAAGTTGAAAGTGTATGGAGCTCAGATTGAATAGGAAGTGTTGGTAATTTTCCATACACAAGCTCATAGGAAGAGTAGCCTATAGGAAGTTTTCATGTTGAGTGGTAGGCCCAACGGGCATCATTGAGTTTTGTGCTACAGTCCTTCCTATACTAGCTAATAGTTCTTGTTAGTATCCTTATGATTTTCCTATTGGTAACCTCAGCTTAACCATTAGCTTGGGGATGGTAAGGTGTTGTGAGTTTAGGTTCAATGCCCAAGAATTGCATGAGCTTTTGAAAAGTAGTGCTTATAAAGTGAGTACCATTGTTAAAAATTATTGCACATGGCACACCAAACCTATTTACAACATTTTGTTGTACAAATCGAGTAGTAGCAGAAGATGTATAGTCGATGATGACTACTGCTTTTGTCCATTTCATATAATAGTCAATAGCGACTATGATGTATGCCTTTCCATTTGACATGGGCATGATGGGACCCATGAAGTTAATGGCCTAGATGTCAAAGGGTTCTAGTAGTTGAATCCATTGTTGAGGTCCCTCCATTTGAGCAGTCATTCCACCATGTCATTGGCATCATTCGCAAGAGTAGATAGAATGGTGAGCATCCCTAAAGAGTTTTTGCTAGTAATACCCTGCCATCAAAATTTTAATGGCCATGCATCTCCCAGCATAGTGTCCTCCACAAGGACCTTCATGAGCATCTTAGAAAACATGCAGTTGATCAGCATTAGGGATACACTAATGAACCAAGTCATCGGTGCACACCTTATAAAGGTGTCCATTGATCTTTATAAAGTGTTTTACCTAGTGAAGAAACTATTGTTTCTTCAGGTGGTCAAACCCTTGTGTTATCTCCTGATTAAGGAGATTAGTGAGAATGCTATCATACCATTTTGGCTCATTGGACATCTGTTCAGTTATAGCTCCAACAAAGAGGAGTTCATCAAGAAACATGTTAGAGAGTGGACTTTCTTCCTTTTTGTTATCCCATTGCAATTAGGACAAGTGATCAACAACCACATTCTCAGTGCCCTTTCAATCTACCATTGTAAAATCAAATTTTTGCAAGATCACTAGCTATAGTATGACATGGGGGCTCATCGTTGACTTATTAATCAAGAAGCTGATGGCATTGTCATCTTTGTGCACAAACACCTTGTATCCAAGCACATAATGCTTGAACTTTTTTAGAGCATACACCACACCATCAATTCTTTTTCTATAGTGGTGTAGTTTAGTTGTGCATCCACAATGCTTCAGTTAGTATAGTGGACATAATATGGACATTTCTTATCATCTAACTGTGTTAGCACAGCTCCCAAGGCATCATTGGATGCAGTTGTCATAATATGAAATGGTTTGGACTAGTTGGGTGCTTGTAGGATTAGAGTTTCTACAAGTTTATCTTTTAGTTGCTAGAATGCTTTTTCACATTTTGTGGTTTAGACAAAGGGAACATATTTCTTTGTTAGCTCAACCAATGATTTTGCAATCTTAGAGAAATTTTGTATGAATCACCGGTAGTAGCTAGTATGTCCAAGGAATGATCGAACATCTTTAACAGTTTTTGGTTGGCAGGTTATTCCTTGGATGATCCTTATTTTCTCTGCGTCCACCTCAATTCCTACTTGTGATATCCTATGCCTTAGTATAATGCCCTCCTAGACCATTAAGTGATTTTTTTGCCAATTAAGTTGTAAGTTGATTTCAACACATCATTTCAGCACTTGCTCAAGGCTATCTCAAGCTTGCTCAAATGTAGCTCCATAGGTGAAGAAGTCATCCTCGAAGACTTCCACACCACTATCAATTTGTTGTTGAAAAATGCTCAAGACCAAGCATTGGAATGTAGTAGGAGCATTGCATAGACCAAATGACATCTTGCGATATGCAAAAGTCCCCTAGGGACTCATGAATGTTGTCTTTGCTTGGTCTTCTAGTGCAATTTGAATTTGGTTATAGCTATTATAATAATCTAGAAAGCTGTAGTAGTAATGCCTAGATATTGTGTTGAGCACTTGATCAACAAATGGCAATGAAAAATGATTCTTGAATGTTTCCATATTCAATAGTTAAAAATTGATGCAGACCCACCACTTGCTACCTTTCTTTGGCATAATTATAAATGGGCTAACCCACTCACTATCCATAATGGGATAAATGAACCCTAACTTGAGGAGTTGCTATATTTTCTCCTTGATGATCTACTTTAGTTTGGGGTTCAACTGCCTGTATGGCTATCATTTTGACTTCATGGCTGGGTTGGTGTAGATGCGATGCTGGCATATCCTAGGATCAATTCCTATGAGTTTAGGATATGATCAAGCAAAAGCTACTGACCATCTTTCAACTACCTTTAATAGCATCTTTTTTTATTCTGGAGAAAGTTTTGCATTGATTATAACTAGCTTTCCATTTTTCAAAAACACATGTTTCATTTTGGCTAGTAGAATTTTTAGTTTAAGGGGCTCTTGCTTGAATGTTTCAGGAATTTCCAACTCTCCCTAGTGAGTATCATCATTTGTGTTATTAGAGAGTTGGTGATGAACTTGCTCAAGTTCATCTATGCTCATGACATATGCACATGTTAGGCTTTTAGTTGGTTCTATACAAAGTGTGTTACTTTCAAAATAAGCAATTAGCCACTAAGTACCCTCTTGTTTTATGGCTACTACGTATAAACACCTTTGAATTTTTTCTTCTAGTGCACACTACTTGCATACAGAGATAGATGCTTGATTTATGACCTAAAGTTTCTACACACAATTACACCCTGTATCATTGTACACGATGCATGGAACTCTCTTCTTCTCAATATTTCCAAATGGGTTTTCTTTAGATGTCTCTAGGGAAAGATCTCTGATGTGCATTCTTGCATCGATGATGCTTAGCCATGCCTTTTCCATTATGATTGGGAAATCCCCTTTGTAGTTCTCTTCTTTGATTACTAGAAAGTGAGTAGGACAAGGCCATCCATAGATAGTGGTCACAATGTCTTCTACTAGTCCCAATGGAATAGTAATGGACTGGTCTACCAATTTTAATCTTATGTTGCTCTTCTTAAGAGGAGGAAAGTTCTAGGCAGTGTACATCTTATGAAAATTAAATTAACACCAAAACTTGAATCAAGAAGAGCTTTGCATGGTTTGTTCCCAATAATTTGCAAATAAATTAGAGAACTTCTAGTGGCTAATTTCCTGGGAAGGTTTCCTACACAAATCCAATTAGATATGGTATGAGTGAGCATTACAGTATGGATCTTAGGTAGAGTTTGGTTTGAAGGAGGCTTGAAGGAATTTGATACAGAGGAGGAAGATGTAGGAGTAGGATGGTCAACCACAGGTGTATGTGAAGGCTTAGGTGGATTACAGGGTTAGAAAAAAGGTCTTTTCTTTGATCAGGCATTTGACTCCTTCGATTGATGATTCAGTTGCATATTAATAGCCCTAGTAGCATTATGTTGTTGTAGTTGGGTTAGCAATTCACCTTGCATAGGTAGAGAAGGTGGTAGCTATGTGGGTGGAGGAGGAGCATGTGTAGGCATAGGAGGAGGATAAGGGTAAGAGGTGGTATCCCTTCTTTCATGTGGAGAATGGGCTCGATAATAATCTGAAGGGTTGTAGTGAGGTTAGAAATTAGAAACATGACTTGAAGAGTCACATGGAGACATGGGTTGCTGAATGTAGTAACCATATGGACCAGGCTGCTAGTAAGGGTTTTGTTGCCTATGCGATGCCAATGCCCATGATTGTGGTTGTTGCCATTGTTGATACTGTTCATACGATTGTGGTGGAGCTCCACTTGTAGAATATAGTTGTTGTTGGTGGAACTACCTGAGATTACCTTGAGGATAAGGTAACCTACTAGATGTTTGCCTTTGCGTAAGTCGTGGATGTAAGAAATACACTCTAGACTCTTGCAGATGTGATACAATGGGGCAACATCCCTTAGGATGTTCCTATTGACAGACGTCACATTCATGATCATCATTTGATTCATTGTCTACAACTTCTCCAATTGTAGCAATCTTTCCCTTAACTTTGTGATATGCACATTTAGCTTCCTTGCACCTCTTGCACTTGTGGTCACTACCTTATTCTTTGGACTCTTTAGCAATTTTGAGAATAGCTTGGAATTTGTTATCCATTGAATTCCATAAGTAATAAACCTTGGTCATAAGTTGAGATTGGAATTTTTGAAGTGGCAAGGTTTTTTTATTCACCCCCTCATCAAATATGAACTCATCCTCTCTATCGCAGAATCAAAGCTTCCTCTTGCGAATAGAAGGATTGCATTTGTACTCTTTTTTACTTTTTTTTCTTAGTTCATCCTCCTCTTTGGTGACTTGCTCTATTAATATTTGTATCTAATGGGCACTTAGTTCTGATAGTCGCCCCTAGGCATAGACACCTAGGGTTCCCCTCATTTTTGATTAAAGCCCGTCTACTATGTGGTGAAGATGATTTAGTTGAGAATAACCATGGCTTGGACATTTGTGCATTATGGTATAGTATCGGCCAATGACAGCATCCAAGGGTGCATGCCTTCCTTGTTTCCATCCTTAAATTTGCTTCCTTAAATTGGACACTCTAGAGTACATTTGATATTTATCATTGAATAATTCTAGCATGGTACTCCACCATCTGATAGATTCTAGCTCTAAGGACTGGTACTAGTTCTCTACTTCTTTGATGAGTGTTTTAGGGAACAACCTCAATTTCTACCACTTGTTCTCTATGTTTTGCAAGGCACATGCATCTTGGAAAGCTTAAAGATGGTTTTGTGGATTAGAGTTATATCCCCATTCAAATTGAGGAATGTTATTCATGTTAAACCATTTGATTCAACTATTCTTCACATTCCTTGTTGAAATTCTTACTACCTCTACAATATTAAGCATACTTCAAGTAGCAAGTAGAGGCTCATCGAGGCCTTGATCATGGGGCCTATAATGTCCTCGACTACCCCTTCGTTCATTGTGATGTGCCTCTCTTGAACATTTGTGCCTTTGATCTTATCTTTCTTGATAGTTCCCTCGATCATTTTGGTCCTGTTGATCATTTTGTTCGTTTTGGTCACCTCCATCATGGTCTCACATTTTGTAGTCATGGTTAGAGCTAGAGGAAGAAGGAGATGATGAAGGGGAAGAGGAAGGAGAACCAGCACCATCATGATGCCTACTTCCACCTTTTCGGTGATCATGACCACAATCACGATCTTACTTCTTGTTTGCATCCCTGTCCTAACTTGCCCCTTTGGGTCCTTCTTTGTCATTGGATCCCTTGTTACCAAAGCTAGGATTGTGAATTGTGGAGTGTAAGTTTTGGTTTTGACCTCCATCACCAAAGTTAAAAAGAGGAGTTTCATTGAATGAAAAACCCCCCAAAGATGGGTTCCCCACTATCTTATTGGTACAATAGGAATGGAGAATCGTTAAGTCCTTTTTCCTTCCAAAAATTCATAGCACTGCTTTAGCTACCAATTCCATAGATGTTGTATTTTAGTGGGATGATAATCCTTGGGATTAGTATCTTCCATAATATACTCTACATGGTAGTCTTAGAGACCACATTGTATAAGCATTTGGTAGAGCATTGCAGGAATAGCTCGATTGGGTGGCAACACGATGTTGCCTTCCATGTTGTACCACTGTAGCTATTCATCCTAGTGTAGGATGAAGATGAAGTTCAGTACATACTCATTAGGATGAGTATTTACAATTTGACATTGTTGAGGCACTAGCTAATAAGCTTTATTAGTCTTGGGCGGTGAATCACTCCTGTGAGAAGAAGACATTTTTAGTTAGCAAAATAAAAATTACAGTGTGCTTCTAAATATTTGTTGTAGTAAGTGTAAGATAAGGTATGACTCTAAGGTTCATCCAATAAGTTAAATACTTATCACTAGGTCTTAGATAGCACACAAAATAACCAAAAGATCCCTGGTAACGATGCCAATGATGAGTGGCGAGGTACCCCTACGTCCAACCATACAAATCACTAAGGTGTTACACACGATCTGGTTGAATTTCATAGACCTATAGTTATCTAGTATATTAGCTCTTCTAGGAAGTGAAATGGGTGTTGAAAATGTTTGTTGTCTTCCCAAATCCACTTGTGAGGTTCAAGGGTATGATTTAAGTGTAATTGACGTATATGATTTTTTTTACTTTATATTTTGTAGATTTGATCGCCTACAATAAGAATGAAGAGTAGAGTAATTTAAAATCTAATTTGTTATTGCCTATCTAGCCTAACATAAGTAACCATCCCACTTTCTTGAACACATCCTGAACACATATAGTGTTGCTGGGCTACCAAATGTTAAGTGTTGCTAGGTTACCAAGTACTATATGTATGCTTGAAGTGATCATGCTCATGTTTATTAACAACTAGAAATAAATTACTTAATTCAAATGCATTAAAGTAAAGAGCAAAAAAGTAAAATGCATTAAAGAAAATATTAATCTATTCTTAGAGCTGTAAGAATTGTCAAAAGAGTTCATTTTATTCCCATCACACTGCTTCGCTCAGATACATTAGTGCTCGTACAAACAACCGTACACACTTAGACTCCTTTTGTGGGCACTCAGAAAATATTCTAACTCCAAGGAAAATAAATGGCAAGAGCTTCACTACTCTGATTGAAAACTAACTTGAAAACTACCCAAAAATTAGAGCCCAAGTGCTATATTTATAGGCCAGGATATATACCCTAACGTTGCGTACATGACATCATAGCCACTGGAAAATAGTGATTCATCAACAACCAACCAATTAAAATTGTTGGGACAGAAAGGCCAAAACAAGCAAAAAACCCTCAAAAACCCAACAAGACTTAGTTTTTCTCCAAAAAAGTTCTACACCCACATAGATATGACCCTAGCAATCCCAAATCCAGGTTCAAAGTAATCAAAAACTATCCACAAAGCTTAGAAATCAGAAAAATGTGGAACGAAAGAAGAGAGAAGAAACAAAAATGAGAGAACAGGTTCCTCTACATTTGTTAATGCAAACACACCCATAGAAAAGAATAGAAACCCAAAACCCAATTTCTATGGGTATGCGGTGGTGAGGCAATGGGTATAAAAAAAAAAAAAAACAAACAAACATATAACCTATACTTGTTACTATATGCTTTATATAAAGAAAAACCAACAATGTGTTTCTTTTCTCATTGGACATGAGTTCACTTTTTAGTTTGTTTCTTTTGAATTGTTTATTATTATTTTTAAATGAACTATTTTTGTAAGCTATCTTTGTTTTTTTTTTCATCCACAACTAATGCCGTGAACTTTGATAATGTATAACAAACACATCGGGACTCTAAATCAAAATCCATTTGAACCTATGAGATCCTTATCATATGCTCTACACATTCATATGCCAAAATCACACCCGAACATCATGCAACATAGTGCTATAGTACAAATGCATAAATACCAAAATTATACATAAAGCATAAATCCATACTGGATAGGTGCTCTTGTACCCAAGTCCAACACCTCTGCCAGCAACCTCACTTGTCTAACACATCACATAGGGCTAGTGTACATAATCATGCTAGTTAAGCATGTAAAGGCATCATAATCATAACATAAAGATGAAACCTCATAACACATAAAATACATTTATATTACATTAACTTGTTCCCAAAAACCCACTAGGACTCCACACATCATGTATAAATTATAAGCGTATGATCATACCTAATGTCTTTTGATGGGATGTAACATATATAATGCATATATATAATATAAACTATAATGTTTATATAATGTATATATAATATTAATTAAAATAAACTAATAAACTAATATAAAAAACTAAACTAAAATATAATAAATATTAATTAAACACTAATTAAGAATATAAAATCAATTGAAATGCATGCCTTTGACAAAAATGCTTATTAAAAATTGAACCAATTTTTGGGGTTTAACAGTTCACCCCAAATCTCCCAAGATGTTTGTTGCTTCCCAGAGACATCTTTCTTCATCTTTCTTTGTATAGTGAGTCCTTTATTTCTTGTTCATAGCCTTGCCCAATCCAAGTTCTTGTCCTACAAGCACAACAAGCACATATACAAGAAAACAAACTTGTTTTCCATTTTTCTTAATGTTTTGACATATGAAAACCATAAGGTCCACGCAAAGTACTAACACTTCTCATCCAAGTAGAGCTCTGTACACTGTCAATTGCTTGTGACCTTTACCTTGACCTTAGCCTAGCACAAAAAGAAAGGTTCATAAATCTCAACATGCTAGATGAGAATCGACTGGTGGCCCTGTCATCTAATGAAGTGCACAAGGCATTTAATAAATAATGACATGACCTTAGAATCAGAAAAGTGAAATCTCAACTAGGAGATAGGATCATATACTGGAGTCCCACACACGTACCACAAATAACTAAGTTTTAAATGTTGTGGGAAGGATCTTACATCATCTATGAAACCTTTCCTTCTAGGATCATGTTAATATACAAACTTGAAATCCCAAATAAAAAGCTATTAGTTAACATCCAAAAATATAAATCTTTCCATGAACCCAAGAAAGCCAGTGACCAAAACACCTCAATGGATGGACAAACATGGTTAAATTTTCAGATCTCCTCTTTCCAACTCAGTTGTGGGGTAGATGGCCATTCATGTTGATCAAATAAAATGGCTTCTTAGTTTTTCATTTCTTCTATTTTTTATAATTTTTGTTTTACACCATTTTTAGTACATTTTCTATTTCTTAAATATTTTATAATTTCTTCTATAATTTACTTTCTTTGATTTGGAAATTTTCTTATTTTTCTCTTTATTGTTGCAACTGTAGCTGCCAATTAATGGTGGTTTGTACTATAATGTTATTTAATTGTTAATGTTTAGGTTCTATGTTTGAATTTTGATGTTGATAACTAAGACATGGTTTCTTTTCATGATAATAGGTAGTGAGTCCACATCATCCATCCATCCACAAAACTCTATAGTGTTCCCTTGTTTTGGAAGTATGAGGTCCCTTCTTAAAATGAAACTTTTAATGAACTTGTAACCTTGGTAGTTTTCAAACTTAGGAAGGATTACATGGATAGATAAGGATGTGAATTTAAGGGGATTTAATGCTCTTTGTACTTGCCTACTTGCTTGGGTGCATTAGTGTTTCAATGGATTTCTCACCATTCCACTATTAACAAATAATAGGAAGCAAAGTCTTTGCATAGTGCAGTTTCCACCCAAAAATCCAAAAATTGAAAAAAAAAATACATGAAACACAATAATGGAAATTCAAAGCACACCCCTGAGACAAAATAATGGGCTACAAGCATTGGTTATGGAACTAGAAAGACATGTTACCCATGCCTAGAGGTCCCCTCTCACTTTCTACTTCTCTTTTCTTTTCTTTTAGGAATGGTGATTGATATGTGTTGATATGTTTGTGTCTTTGGTGATGGACGAGTCTAAGAGTGTCAATGCAAAGTCATTGAAAGTGGTTGGTTTTAATCTAAATTAAGGATGGACATGATGGACATTATCAGGTCATATTAATTAGAAAACCCACAAGGGATTTCATGTGATCATGATATGGGATTTCTATGCTTCCCATAACTCATCTCACTACCTTTTCTCATGTTCATTCAATGTCTTAGTTTAATATGATCAAAATGCTTTGGTAGTTTCTTTGGTGATTTGGTTCTTAGCTAACCATAATCATTAACCATCCATGGGGCCCATGAACTCCTTGGTTTGAGGGCATGCAAGGGCATTAAGAGCATGGGATTACTATGGGGAGGATCCACTTACATACTCCTTGGTTGGGTTGGTTAAGTTACTCATCCCTTAGACATTTCTACATTCAAATCTTTTAGGCTTCATGTTGATTAGGTCTAGTTGTGCACTCCTTCATTAATGTTCTCCAAGCAAAATGTCCTTTTTATGAATTATCTATCCTTCTTCAAGCATTTTATCATGATGTTTGCTTTTCTAACTCCATATGGAATTTAATTTGATGTAGAAACTCTTTGTTTTTCCTTGATTTTCAATGGTGAAAATTTTTTTCTATCATTTGTATCAATGGGACCTTGTCAATAGGATCTTTTCAACATAACCCAAAAAGTCTTTATATAGTTGCAACACTTAGTGATTTTTTTGCCATTTAATTCAAAATGAAAGAGGAGTTTTATTAGTTTTTAAAGCCCATAGCTTTCACACTACTTGTTCAATTAACCTCATTCTTTAGTTCTGTAGCTATCGAAGGTGAGCTCTATGTTGTGGAGGCCATTAACCTTAGCTTTCTAACAAAATTGTTTTGGAAATTTGTCTAACTCCCACAAGGTTTAACTAATAAAATAATATTAAAATCACTAATTCATGAGTTAAATCTTTCCAATGAACTCTAGTAGTCATCTAAATGAAATAATAATAAAATAATTAAATCTACCATGATCACAACTTAGCCAAGTGTAACTAATCCAAAGAGATAAGGTATTAAAAATGTTTAAGTTACACATCAAATGTTGGTCCTTGGTTATGTTGTGATTACAAATGGCACCTAGACCTAAATTTTCATAGGAATGAGGACCATCCCAACTAAGGGGCAAGTGGACCAGAATTAGAAGGGGCCAATAGTTGGAGCAACCCTAGGAACAAGCAGTTGAAACACATGCAATAGGACCTCTTTAGGAGGAGCCCAAAATGGAATCTGTTCATCAAATTCTTGAAGTTGAAATAAAGTGATCCCACTAAGACCAAAGTAAAACCTTGAGGTCACATCGGAGGATGCCTACCATAGGTAAATCCAATCTAAGGAGATTCAACATTATGTTTTCCAAGAGATGAACTTTGGAACCTTCTTGGACTTTTCCCTAGAAGACATTAAGTCCTAGCTTCAAACCTCTCCCATGTGATCCATCATCACTTCCATTAGGGATTGGTACATGGGAGATACATATCTCTTTTAGAATAATAGGTAGGCCAATGCCACCATGAATATCAATGATATTAGTGTGTCCTACTCGATGGAGGACATCTCTCAGGTCCTTGGGTTGCTAGAAACTAGGGAAACTTTGTCAGAAATCTTGACACAAGTAGACCTGATGGTAAAGAAGGAGTGGGTGTAGCAGTGCTATGGAGTTGACCACATGGAATACGATGCACTCATATTTAAGATCATGGCCTACCATCTTAATTTGGTGATGAGGCCAACCAAGGTGATGACCTTCTCTACCAATGTGTGCATCACTTTGAGCAAGAAATTTCTTGTCAATCTCCCATAGTTGATATATCTTGAGATAGAGAAGCAATTCAAGGAAAATAAGCTTGAGAGAAAGGCACTCCCCTTCTTGTGCTTAATCCAAAAATTTTGCAAAAGGAAAGAAATAAGTTGCTATTCTAATAACATCCTTTAACATGCTCCTACTACCTTCTCAGTAGAAATGATGAAAGATAAAGTGCCTACCAAGATGCAAGAAGAGGAGTAGTCACCACCACCACCCACTCATGAAACAATGCCAGAGGCTCATGCTACTGTGGAGTGCATGTAGAAACTTTGTGAGTAACTCCTGTAGCAGCAACAGACAGAACTAAGTATGGATCCATTTGTTTATTGATGAGTCCTAAGCCATTTGAACGATGTCGCTCATACCATCATCTTGTTGGAGGTCATGGTGCTAACATTTTCTACCCAATGAATGTAGGCATCCATGAGCTTGAATCCTAGTGCTTAGGAGGTAATGGTATCCATCCTAGGAAAATAGTAATTTTTAGAAATCTTTGGAAATGTTGCTATCTTCTTGATGTGCATAGAGGAAGGTAATGGAACAATTATCTTGGTAATGTAGCACAAAGGATAGGAAACAATGGCTGAGATGATTGTTGATCAAGTGGCTGAAGCACCCAACATTCATGTAGCATTTATGCTAGATATGTTTTCACTCAAAGATGTGTAGACATTTACAGGAGTAGCAAGTGGAAGATTCAACATAGCCCAGCACAAGGAGTTGTTGGAATGATTGGTGGAACCGAGGCAACTAATTCAAGAGATCTTTGATCTTTCAAATGATATCATTGCAACCTAGTTGGTTTTGTTGGAGGCTAAGGGAAAGTACATCATTGTCAATGCCCAACTTGAGATAGCCATAAAGAAAAATTGATGCTTGGCTATTAAGGTTGTGGAATTGAGAGCCCACTTAGTCGATTCCATAGTTCTTAGCTAGGTCATAACCAGAGATGAAGCTTTTCTATAGCTTAAGGTAAAACTTCAAGTTGCCAAGAACACCAAGATGACTATGATCTTTGATGAGTCCATAGTAGTAGCAATGGCTTACAACACTAAGAAAGACTTATCAAATATTTACAAGGAGAATGTAGTTTTGACCAAGGATAATTATCGCCTTCAAAGTGTTGAGCTCCAACAAGAACAAATGGTTGAATACTTGAGATAATAGTAGGAGTAGCTTGCCAAGATAGCTATGAATTTGAGAAGGTTGGTAGTAGAAAATCATAATCTCTTAATGGAGGAGGTCCATGCTCTTCACCAAAATTTTGCAAATGAGATTGCTACTTAGAAGAATGAGGTCCTCAAATTTGAAAGGATCAAGAATCATTATAGGGACTAGAACAACTTGCAAAAAGAAATAAGTGAAAAGCATATCCAACTAGTGAAAAAAAACATGAATGAGTTCCTCCGATAGCTCCAACAAGGAGGTGACATGTGGTAGCCCATCTTTGGTGGACTAAAAACATACAAGAAAGTAAAAATACATCTCAAGGAGCTATAGGTTAAGGAGATAACTAAGTACATGGAGGCTGCCAACCTCCATTACGCAAACTTGGTAATGTTGATTACAGGAAGACTAAGGTTAGAATTGGAGAAGTAGGTGGCCAGCTCGTACCTGTTGTATCATGTTGAGTTTAAGCATCATAAGGAGATGAAGCAGAAGCAAGAAATGATAAATGATAAACTTGATGTCCTTAAAGAGTGCTTCATCAATCAATGGTCAACAATTGAGAACTTGACCTACAAGATGAGTGACTACCAGGAGTTGCAAAACACTGTTAAGTCATTTAATGTCAAATGTAAATAATTTGTTGCTTGGTTTGTCAATGCGAAGGAGGTTTTCCCTACAATGTTCTATCCGTGGGATGTTTCCATACTGGTCCACATTCATGATGCTACGTGAATCATGTATGATCCCTAGAGTAAGGAGGAGAAGATGAAAGCATTGCCGGATGCTTTTCATCTTCCACTAGCAATCACAATTGCAGCAAGATAGCCACAACAACTACGTGCACCAGAAGTAGGAGAAGGTCTTTTAGCACCTAAGGAACCTCCACCACCTAAGATTGTTTGATTTCCACCTTGTCTTCAAGCTGTCAGAGGGGTTTTGCTATCAATTTTTGTAATAGTGTTCAATTTTATTGTCATGAACACCAATTTTTGTAAAAATTGTAAACTCAGACACTTGGGCACTTAGCGTTAGTTGAGTTAGTTTGTGTATCAGTTAGTTAATAATCTTATACCTTTCCAAAATTTTGTAAAGGACCTATTTCTCCTTTTGTTCACTTAGGGACAAGTTTTCATTTAGTCATGGGGGTATGATGAGTTGCAGTTAATTGGACTATGTCAACACAAACATGCTGATGTGATTCCATTAACATGATCCCATCGACGCATGGTGATGTCGACGCATACATGTCAATGTAATGTCTAGTCTTGCCTATATAAATGCATGCACTTATCGCATTTATGGTGCTCATTCATTCATAGCTTAAGAAAACTCTTGTAGTTTGTTTTTTTGAGAGTTAGAATATTTTCTAAGTACCCATAGTAGGAGTTGAGAAGTATATAGATTTGTTTAAGCACTAATGTACATGGACATCCTATTGTGAATTACAATAAAGATGAGCTTTCTTGATAAATCTTACAACACTTGGACCTTAGAAATATTTACTTAATGCATTTATTATTTATGAAATTTATTTTAATGCATTTTGTTAATTAATTAATAGTGAATAATTAAAGCACATAAGTATAAATATCTTGAGCATACGTTAATTCTTCGTAATCCCAGTGGTGCTTAACGCTTGGTAACTTAATAGCCTTGCAACTTGTTTAGGATGTGTATGGTTGATAGGAACAAATACTTATGTTAGGATTAATTAAGACATTAATTAGTTCTTAGATTGATTTCACATTTAATTACTTTATTTTCTATACTTAGGTGAATTTAATGAAAAAAATAAAAAATGATAGAAATCATATGCCTCAGTTATACTCAACCATACCATTATGCCTCATAAGTGAAACTGGGTGATAACGATCATGTTTTTGAAATTCACTACCTAGTTCTAATGTACTTAGAGAGCTAAAGTCTATGGAATTCAACCAAATTCCTTAGTGAATGCTAGTGTTTCGTATGGTTGGATGTAGGGATTGCTTGTTGCTCATCACCAAAATTCATCACCATATAAGATAATAAGTCTAATTTTTGTCCTATAAATTTTTTCATTTGATTTTATTGTTAATTTTTTATCACATAGAACATCATTGACCTATATCTATTTTAACTGTCCTTTCTCAATTCTATTTTTTATTCTTTATTAATTTCATCATTTGATTGGAGCATTGATCCTAATTAATAAAACTATTCGTAATGAGAGACTTTTTGACTTTGAATTATCACTTCCATTTTATCACTATTTATGCTATTATTTTAATTACATTCCATATATTTGATCTTAATTCTACTAATTTTTAAGTCTTTTGATTCTAGAGCATGTTTGTACTTTAGTTTAGAAGCAATATTTTGTAGGGTTGTATTCACCAATATAATATCATCTACAAACAACATATACCAAGGGATTTCATCTAATATTTTCTTTATTAATTCATCTATAATAATGGTAAATAAGTGTGAGCTAAGCATAAATCCTTGATATAGATATAGTATGATTGGAAAATACAATGTTATTCCATAAACTATTTTAATTTTAGTGGTAGTTTTCTCATACATGTCTTGAATCACTCTAATATATTTATCACGAATGTTTTTTTCTCCATAGGGTGTACGAAATAATATCTCTAGGTACTTTATCATATGTTTTCCCTAAATCAATGAAGATCATATGTAGATTTTCTCTATATTATCTAAATTTCTCTATCAATTATCATATCCAAAATATAGCCTCTATAATAGATCTCTCTGGTATAAATCTAAACTGATTTATTAATATTATTGATTCAAGTCTGAGATGCTACTATTATTCTCTTCTAAAGCTTTATAGTATGGCTCATTAGCTTAATCTCTCTATAGCTTGCACAATTTTACATATCTCCTTTATTTTTGTAAATGGGGACAACAATGCTTTTCTTCAATTATCGAAAATTTCTCTAACTCTTAAAATTTTATTCAATAATTTTGTTAACCATGAAACTCGTGTATCTCTTAGTGCTTTTTAAGCTTCTATAAGAATGTTATCTAGTTTGGTAACTCTTCAATTTCTTATCTTTGATAAGGTTGTCTTCATCTCAAAGAAGGAAAATTTATTAACTAAATAAAAATTTGGTTCTTCTTCTTTGGTGTATTCTCTTAGAAATTCTTTATTTACTAATTCTTGAAAATAAAATGTTCACAAATCTAGAATAACATATTTTTTATTAAAAGTTTTCATTTACCTTCTTGATATATTTGACATGATCAATGTCCTTACATTTCTTATTTTTAATTTTTTCCAATTTAAAAATAGATTGTTCTCCTTTCTTTATTCTTAATTTCTCATAGAAGTTATCTAAGACCTTATGTTTGGCTTCAGCTACTACTACTATTATCTCTTTTTTTTAATTATTATGTACATTAACTAATTTTCTTTGTTTTTACTTTGTTGTTATTCCTTAAAGCATCTTTTCTTGTTTTGAATAGCATGTCATACTTCATTACTCCATCTTGATATTTTTTTTAGGATGTATTCTTTACCTTTTGTTTCATCCAAAATGTTCTTTTTAATTTTCTAAATGCAACTTTGCATTTGGCCCTAAATTAAATTTTCAAAGTAATCCCATTTCCAAATGTCTTGTTGAAGCAATTATTCTTTGAATAATATGTTGTCATATTCCTTCAACTTCTACCATTTAATGCATTTAGTCCATTTTCTTATGCTACCTTTGAAGCTCTATATAGCTAAGTCTATGACCATTAGCTAATACTAGGTTACAATGCCCTCTCTAGATATGACCTTACAATCTTTGCACACAGTCCAATCTCTCTTTTATGTAGTAATAAATAATTAATTTGTATTTTAGCCATACCAGTCTAATATGTAATTAAATATTTTGTCATTTTTGAAAATAAGTACTTGTAATTGCAAGGTTATAGGCACTTGCAAATTGCAACAGTGAGTCTTCCATATCATTGCACTCTCCAAATTTATGTTCTTCATGAATCTCATTGTATCTCATTTTCATAAATCTAACATGACCATTAAAATTCCTACCCTCCAATGAATATGCTTTCTTATTGGAGAAATTCCTAAAGCATCAAATTCATAGAACTTCAAAAATCTTTCTTAATGGAGTTTTCT
>MNCI01029727.1:0-16720 GCA_015680685.1 Gnetum montanum
AAACACATACCTTCCTTTTTTTGAATAGTTGTTTATATTAAATATTATAGTCCCTCCATTGATGTATCCTACTCAACAATGGCTCCTTGAGGCTTTTCCACACCTATTCAAAAATAACATCATGTTCATAAACACCAACAAAATCACTCATATCTTCTAAATGAGATACATTGAAATAAACCACATGTATCCTAGATAATGCATCAATCACTACATTGGCTTTTCCACTTATTTGTTTCAACTCAAAATTGAAATCTTGTAATTGTGAAACTCATTTCATGTGGTTTGCATTCAAATTCTTTTTGGATTTTATAAATTGTAGTGTTGTGTGGTTCGTCATCAAAGTAAACTTCTTTTGTAACAAGTAATGCATCAAATGCTTAATTGCTTGAGAATAGTATACAACACCTTCACATATATGATATATTTTTACCTTGAATCATTCAACGTCTCTGAAAAGAAAGTAATAGGTCTATCTTCTTATGAAAGTACCCCACCAATGGCAAGTCCACTTGCATCCACCTTCACCTAAAAAAGCTTCTAAAAATCTAGAATTGTAAGCACTAGTCCATTGATCATTTTTGTTTGGAACAAGTTAAAGCTCCTTTCAGCTTCATTATCCTACACAAAATCTTTATTTTTCTTCAAAAAAGAAAATAGTAGTAATGAAATTTCATTGAAATGTTTGACAAACCTTTGATAAAAACCTACTAAACTAAGAAATCATCTTACCTCCCCAACATTCTTAGGATCTTGCCAATCCTAAATAGCCCTCACATTGGTAGCTTTCATCTAGATTTGGTTTTTAGAAATCACATATCCCAAGTATGTGATTTCCCTCTTTAAAAAGTGACTTTTCTTCACATAGATCATCAATTGTGTCTCTTCTAATTTAAGACACACCATCCACAAGTGATCCAAATGTTCTTCCTCATTATAGCTATACATCAAAATATCATGAAAAAATATAATATAGCACTTACTAATTAAATCCTTCAACACATCATGCATCAACCTCATGAATGTAGTATGTGCATTCATGATTCTAAATGGTATCACTAACCATTTAAATAGTCCATCCGATTTTTTGAATGTTATCTTCCATTCATAAATAGACCTGATTCAAATTTGATTATACTGACTCTTCAAATCAATTTTACTAAAAATTTTAGCATTCATAACAACATCAAGAATATCATACATCCTTAGAATATAAAACCTATACCTCACTATTATCTTGTTCACTATCCTTAAATCAATGCACATCTTCCATTCATCATTATACTTCCTTAGCATAAGCATTGTTGAAACTACACAAGGTGAAATGGATTTTCCCATGAAGCTATTTCCAAGTGACTCTTCTACTTGCCTTTGTAATTTAGCCTACTAATTTAGTTTCATTTTGTGTACTTTCTCACTTAGAAGGATAGAATTAGGAATGAAATCAATCTGATGCTACACATTTCTTTAGGCTGTAAATCCATCTAATTATCCCTTGAATACCTTAGGAAACTTCTCCTTCTAGCCTAGCATACCTATAAGAAGTTCTACGTACATGTCATCATGGTTAGTAGTGATAGTTGATACAAGAGAAAAACCAAAACCAACTTCATCATATTCCATAATATATTTCCTCTCTCCTAGAAGAATCTAGGAAGCATTAAGCAAGATGTGCTACCTTACTTTTTCAACTATCATTGAAATCAACTCATGGATTCCATCAAGTCTTGCTACACTCCATACATTTCTTACTTAGTCAAACTATGCACCATTGTTAAAATTTGAAGATGTAATAAGAATTGCATTAGCATAACTAATTGGATGATCACACATCATAACATCATGAAAACTCTCAATTTTATATTTCAAAATATATTATTACCTCACCTCTTAAGAGAAATCTCTAGACAACCAATGCACTTTATAAGGTTTAGGATGAGGATTATTTACCAAACCCAATTTAGCAACTACCCTAGATAAAATAACATTTTCTTGGGATCCCCCATTAATCAACATATGAATCCATTACCCACTAAGAAGACACCTAGTCCCAATTTGAAATAATAATTTCCTCTCAAGATAGCCCCCTCTATTCACATTCTTCATGAATGCATAAGAATTTAATTTAGAACTTTCTCAATCTTGGATGCATTACAATTACCTCTTTGAAGAGCTTAGCTTAATGTCCCCTTCACCTCCATGGTTTGTACAACTTTGGCCTTGGTTTCCTTGTAAAATGAACATTCCCATTGCTTGTGTTCCCATTCTCCACACTTGAAGCATTGAATCTTGGATGGGATACTACCTTGTCCTTTACCTTCCTTACATTGTTCCTTCTTAAATTTTTCTTTCTTATCACCTTATCTATCTGCTTATAATGATTTTCATCTTTTTCTTCAAATTTTAACATGGATTCTTTCTCTAATTTATATCCCTTTTCCTTCTTCTTGGTAGTCATTTTCCTCCTATTTCCAAATCGATCTAGTTTCTTCACCACCTTAATTACTAAATCATAAGTCTCATCAAGATTTTGTGGCTCATAAAAAGATAACTCCTATTGATACATCATTTTGAAATCTCCTAGAAATAATAAATCCTATTCATACTCCTTATAGTTCACTCTAACTTAATGGAATAGATCACAAAATTTGATATAAAATTCTTTGACATCTTTGTCATCTTACCTTTAAAATATATACTTTATAAATATCTCTTATGTTTGATGTGACCATTTAAATTTCTTTTGTAACCTATATTTCATTGGATTCTAATCTTTGATGAGTTGAGCTTTTTATATTTCATAATCTTGGAGCTTCCTTTTCCACCAAGTTAACATCATTCCTTTGAATCTGGATTTAGAAATAGGTACCCTCAACTAATTTGATATCTTTTCTATCTCATATTTCTTGTCAAGTTCCTACAACTAGCTTAAGAAATAATTGGTATCATCTACACCATTTAAATTCTTTGATTTAATGTACATGAGTCTAGCAACATTATGGAATGCTCCAGCAAGTCTTACCTCATCCTCCTCATCAAGCTTGCTAAGGGAAGAAGTAGTTATCATAGTTGAAGCTTTAGGAATTTTAATATAAGAAATAGGATTTTCTCCACTTACAATCCTTGGTAGATGGATTCCTACACTCCCATAGCTAGACTATCCTTTTTCATTATCCACTCTATCACCACCTAGCTATAAAACATCTTTATTGTCATTCGAACATGAATGCTCATCAACTCCATGTGTCTAGATATGGATAGAACTAGCATTTATATCTACATTTACACTGATCTCATCCAACTAAGCAACCATTAGTTGGAAGGTAGACTTCATGCTTTCCATGTATCTATTTAGGGCTTGCATCTATTTCTTCTTAGGCATCCTCTGAAGTTAATAATAATCCTCAACCAAGTATAGTAACACTAAGCTTTGATACTAATAACATTGGAGCAAGTTCACTCAAATAGAAAATAACATTTGAACTAACTAATTTCAAATATTATAAAAAATAGATCAATATGCTAAAAATAAGAAAACTAGCTATTTTCAATTATTGAAAATAAGATTACAACAAGATTCCACAACTCACAAACCATCCAAAATACTCACAACACTTAAATTATGCTACAAAGCATGAGGTTCCCCAAACCCACACTTGCTTTTCTTATTATAAGACATAACTAGCTAAGAATCTCTCTCACAACCTGGGACTAAGATCTTAACATATAAGTACATAAGAGACACCAAGCCAACACATACTCAATTGACTAAGAGTTGCATATACACTCATGCACTCTTTACATGTGCTCTCATAACTCCTCATATTCTATAATTTTCTTAGTGATCTTGATACACACTTCAACTCTCATGATGATACAAGTATGAAACTACATCAATATTTATCGGGAAATTAAGACAAGAAATCTAGAAAATCTTTGTCAAGATTAACTTGAATATTTCATGATATATCTATATCTTCTTCATCATTTTTGTTGTATTTCACTTGATGATAGGAAATTTTGGAAGTTTTCCCAACCATATGGATTATCTCTAGGCTTTGAGTAAACATCTTATTAAAAAGGCTAGCTTTCAAGAAAGACATCTTTCTCCCATGGGAGACATCTCTTTCCTTTTAGAGATTTCTCACCAAAGACATATCTAGGATTACAAAGAAATCTTTCATTTATCAAAGATATCTCCATAACTTGACAACCATCTCTAACGTTACTCAAACAAGCATCTCCTCTGTAGACTCTAAACATTGTCAAGGCATCTCTTGAATCTTCTAGAAATCCTTCTAGCTTCCAAAATCTACAAAAAGCTTCATTAGGGAGAAGAATAGAGGATCTGAAGAGGTATCCCTATACCAAGCCTTGGAATAGCAAGAATACCAATATCAAAGTATCCTTGTAGAATTATAAGATTTGAATGCTAATGTTGTATGTTTACAAGAAGTATTACAATGGGAATTTCTATACCAATTCTAACTCAATTTGAGAAAATTAGGATATGAAGGTATCTACAAAGAAAATGATTCTCATGATTATTTTTCCTTTAATCCATATAATATATCCTATTATTAGAATCATAACATGAATGATTGCACAATCTTCTACAAAGAAACCTAGTTTGAGTAATACAGAGGTTCAAATAGAGATCAAAAGATATGATTTTTGAAATTCTTTAACTTCAAGCCATGTGGAAGAAGTAACAATTAAGATTATAAAGACGTCATATAGTCTTGGCATTGTTACTTAAAATACATTCATAAAGAAAATGTATGTGTGGTCAACATACATTTGATCATTGACCTAAAGTTCCCAAATGTGAGACTTTGTTAGACATCCTACTTGATTAACTAAATCAAGGAAAGCTTGAAGTACAAGCTATTCATAATCCATACCAACATCAACCTAGTATCATTTATGTTCTATGGATACTTTAATGTGAAAGCCAAAAGTAATATTTATCAAATCTTAAAATATTAAAGATTACAAGAGTCTTTGGAAGAGAAACCCAATTTGAAGAAGTTGTTTCCATTAGTTCATCGTATCATGCCATTGGCCAGTGCATATTCTATCTATTTTAAATATTTAGTAGATAGGTGGAATACCCAAATTTAAAAATAGATGATGTTACTAGATATTATTCATCAAGAACCAAAATTTATCAATTATAATACCATGACTAACAAAGATGGATCAACATCCTTCTTCATTAAGACTTTAGATTACATCTTGTATGATGTCTAATTCTTTCAAATCATCAAGTTATTGGATATAATTTTCAAGAAAAAAGTCAATGAGAAAGATCAAGTCCTACCATCTCAAACAAGGCCCTCTAACCATATATCTCTTATGCAAAATTACAAGTACTTCTAATCCCTAAGAAGAAATGAAGAAACATTAAAATATTCAAGCCCACTTCAAAAGGAAAAATCAAAATAATGGATAATTAAAACATGAAGGTAGAAATGGAACATAGAGAAAGATCATTAATATGGAATAATTCAACAATGAACAAAAGCTAAGGGGGATAGTTTTTCACATCATCATTCCTAAATAGAGCCATTCCATAACAAAGATGGTATCTCTTCTTAAAAAATGATGTAATTATTGTAATAAGACCTGAAAGGACATGTTGTAATAATAGATATGTCTCTTAAGATGAAATTTTGGAATTTGACCTAAGGTATTTATATCCTAGAATTAGAGGACATGCCAGTATGAAGTTGGAGAGCCAACAATGGTAAGTAATGGATGCCATGTAAAGCAAAATAGGAAGGTGATTGGAAATTTCTTCTAGAAAGTTACAAGCCTAACCATAGCATTAGTGTTGAATTACTTCTAAGGGATAACTATTGAGGGAATATAATTCCAAGAAACCCTTAAAGCATGATTCAAATACATTATTTTCATATTAATAAAGATTTCTTTTCATTTCCTTCTATAATTTTCCTTTTTTTACACATAATTTCAAATGTTATGAATATTTGATGCTTTCCATGACATCTAAATATGAGATTTCATGTCTATTTCCTGGTGTCTACTTTGGATCACACTACTTTATTAATATTTCCTTAAACAAAAGAAACTAACAGTGGGTGTAGCAATCAAAAATGTCAGTGGCTAGAACAGAACATTAAGAGGTTCACGGGGCACAACCCTAACTTTGTGTCTGCATGTGGGCTTTTTGGAGAAGGAGATGGGATGCCACAATGGTCTTCTTGATTCAACAGGGAGTTACCATATGTGATGTCAAATGATCCTAAGTGTTTGCATGGTGTTTGCAGTGTCAACGAGGATGAGCCTAGTTAAAGGTTTCAATGTGAAAAAAAAGTGCCAACATGTGAGATCAGCTGCCCAAGTGTATCTATGCATGGGAGCAATAGTGAATGTAAGTAAAATGTGAAAAATGTAAGTAAAAATGATGAAAATGCACAAAAATAAACCAAAAGAGAATATAACACCACCCCAAATGGGGTTGAGCATAGTTAACTCCAAAAGGGGTGATAAGGTACATAGTGTACAACAAGCATAGTGGATAGTGTAGTCATAGCCTTAGGGGTGTCTGGCCATGAAAACTAACATCTGCCATGGTGTTTGTTCTTTCCAGGTTGGACACCGTGGTGTGCAGTGGACTGCAGTGTCTTGTAGTGAGCTACGATGGTGTCCAACCTGGCTAAACGCAAACCTAAGATTTGTCAATTTCTCAAACTTTATCAAAATATCAAAATGTGCTTCAAATTTGCCAATTGTAAAAAGTACCAACTTTTAAATTTTTTCAACCCCTAAAACATAGAGGGTTAGGGCATTTATAGGGCTAGGAATAGCATGTAATATGAATCAACTACCACATGGCAGTGGGACGGTTGGGACTACGCTACACCCAACTATGCTCGTCACTAAGGCAAATGGTGTTATGCTCTCACAAGCTCTGATGAACTCTGCAAAACTACAATACTATGACTATGCTACCAACTACATGTTCATGTGCCAAAAAGACCACCAAATACCTAAAAAATGCAAGTTTCAAGACTACACTTCAAGACTACGCTGTCCACTATCACAAGTGGTGTCAAGCATAGGTACAATTCAAGGACAAAACAAATGCATCTTTCTAACCATGCTTGCCTATGATGAGTTGGCACTATGGTGAATTCCAATGCTACAAAGAGGCTATTCTAGTTGTCTACACTTAACTACACTTTGGACTAGGTGAGAGCATAGTCACACAGAAAAAATCTTGCAAAAATATGGCTAAGTGTTGACTACGCTCTCCACGAGAGGCTAACTATGCTCCCGACTAGTGGTGAGCGTAGTCCTAGCACTTGTCAAAACTTTCAAAAACTAGTGTCCAGTTAACTATGCTCAAATATGCTCTAAGATAGTGGAGATCATAGTTTCAACACTTACAAAAATTTTCCAAAAAACTAGGCATCCATGCTGACTACACTTGACTACACTTTAGGGCAGTGGAGAGCATAGTCTTAAGACTTAGAAAATTTTGTAGCCACTAGCTTGACACTTAGAAAAATTTTCAAAAGTATCCCTTTGTGTTGACTACACTCTCTATTAAGCTAACTACACTTTGCGGCAATGGAGAGCATAGTCCCAACACTTCGAAAATTTTGCAACTTTTTGCTTCATGATGACACTTAGGAAAATTTGTAGTTGAGGTGTTTTAGCCCAAATTTGGTGGTGTTTCATTGGCCCATCTTTTTTGACATTTGGAGAAATGTCCCAAGAGACATCAACAAAGAATAACAAAACACCACAAAAGGCTTGGCACCAACATCACTCATCGGTACCTAATCGAATGTCATTACACCATGCTCAAGAGTGTTGGAAGTAGGGTTATGCTTGAGGGTAAGGGATGGAGGTAATGTGCTAGGGATAACAAGGAAGGTAAAATGCAAATAGGATGTCATGATGCAGGATGTGAAGTTAGCATAGCTAACGATGACCATGGCACCAGGGTGGCCTACCTCTGAAAATGTTGATCTCTTGTCAGAGTGCTCATGAGAGAATTAGCATGGATTTCAAGGCTAGACTAGTTGAGAAATTGTAGATCTGCTAATGTGCTTGGGTACATGCTTTTCCTTGTTCCTTTTTTTTTCCTTTTTTATTACTTTTTTGCTTTTTGTTGTGAGGAAAACTTGCTTTGTGTTGTGCACCTTTCTACATGCTAACTGTGAGGTACTTGTCATCAAATGGACTATGTGCCATTGGATGGGCTTTTATTTGATGCTTTCCAAACTATGTCATATCCATAGGATAGGTCTTTCCTCCTTGGGATGACTTGTGTTACATCCACCTAGGCTTTGACTAGGCTTTGACCAGCCAACATAGGCTCCCCACAAAACAACTTATGTTATGTCTACCTTGGGTTCTATGGCTTAACTTGAAGACAATGTCATGTATTCACATTGTGTATGCATTAGAGAGGTGTGTGATCTGGGCTATGTATAGGTATGAAAAGGGATCAGGACATAGGGGTAGATGTAGGTAGGCTATAATAGGGTGACAAGGATGTGCACTCTTGAGAGGCTTAAATAGTCCAATCATGCACATTAGAATAATGTGGTGACTTGCTACTACAATGAGATGCATCTCTACATGACCTCCTCAAGGCTTTATCTTGCAAATGCAAATCTAAGAAGATAAGAAAAACCCACAAAACCTAATGCAAATAAAATTTCAAGAGAAAAAATGCTACTAATGCTTCAAAGGCTATGCTAGTTGTAGGTGTTCAAGAATCCAATAAAAGACCTAGGGGTGATGATGCTACAAGTGCTCCCAAGCTTACACTAATGGCAAGTGCTCAAAAAATTAGCAAAACGGTGGGGGATGATAATATTACAAATTTTCTAAAGGCTACCCCAATGGCAAGAGCTCTAGAAAGAAAGGAAAAATGCCTAGGGGCAATAATGCTACAAGTGCTCCAAAGGTTTCCCCGATGGCAGGAGCTCTAGAAAAATCAACAAGATGCCCGGAGGCAATAATGCTACGAGTGCATCAAAGGCTACCTAGATGGTAGGAGATCCATTTTGGAACTATAGTATCCCCACCTTGCTCATAAGGTATAGACATGAGAGGGCAAGAGAAGAAGGGGAGTTGAAAGTATTCTCACTTCCTTGCTTGCAAAACTATGCATGGTTGACTGTGAGCCCAATTTAAGGTCTTAATAGACCATATGCTTTATTAGTTTAAGGTCTTAGTAGACCATGAACCCAATTTAAGGTCCTGAAAAATTTTGGTGTGCTAGTTTATAGTTCTAGCAGACTACTATGTTCTAGTATAACATCATAGTGGACATGCTGTTATGCTAGTTTAACATCATGACTCAAGGACAAGCTGTGTCAATTTAGCATCATGGCGAACAAATGCTACGTTAGTTTAACATCATTGCAAACATGTGGTATGACTATGCTAGTTTAATGTCATAGTAGACCAGTGCAATCTCTGTGCTAGTTTAACATCATAGTGGATAGTTTGTGCTAGTTAATAATCATAGTGGACTAGTTGTGCCAATTCATAGTCATAGCAGACTAACTGTGCTAGTTTATAGTCATAGTAGACTTACTATGCCAGTTTATAGTCATAGCAGACTAACTGTGCCAATTTATAGTCATAGCAGACTTGTTGTGCTAGTTTATAGTCGTAGTAGACTTTTTGTGCCAGTTTATAGTCATAGCAAGCTTATGCTTACTTTTCCTTGTTGATATGTGATGCTGAATGCTAGGCATAGTAAGGCTTTAGGTATGAATGGTTCACTAGATTGGAAAACTCATTTCTATCTTGATCAGCAAGTTTGAATGCCCTATTTTTTTAGGCATTTGCAACCAAAAAAGACCATTCCCAGTTGGCTAAGAATTTGTCCACGGGTTCACGAATGGCCATGAGGACTAGGTCCCCTTTCTTCATTGGATGCTGATGCTAGTTGTGATGATGATTTTGTTGTTTCTTTTTTTGGTACCATTCAATGTGATCAAGCATCTACATGCACCACTCCTCTACTAAGTCAAGGTATATAGTTCTCAACTCATTATCCTGAGCTTCATCAATGAAGTTTGAGAGGATGACCTAGAGCAATGGATACTACAATTGAAGAGGCAAAATCACTTTAGACCCATAAATAAGATTGTAAGGCATCTTACCTGTTGCTATTCAGCATGTCATGTGATAGGCCCAAAGTGCATAGACTAGTTGTTCATGCCATTGTCATTTGTTATTTCTTAGCATCTTCTTGAGAATGTTGATGATGACTTTGTTAGTTGCCTCCACTTGGCCATTTGCCTAAGGGTAGTATGGTGATGAGAAGGAATGTTTGATGCCAAGGCACTCACAAAAGGCTTTAGTTTTGGCTTCTAATGTGTGGCTTAGGTAGTAAACTAGAACCTCTATGCCATCCTCTCACTTTTGGAAAGGCAAAGAAGCAATGGACATGTCAGAAGTGGCAAGGTAGATGTAAAAGGGTTTATCTCCTCACAGAGGGTGAACCATGGAATTTGCACTAACTCTTTCTTGAGGTTGTCAAATGCTTGTTGGCATTAAGCTATCCACTAAAGGTGGGCTCCTTTTTTAAGAAAATGTTGCATTGGCTATAACTTATTAGTTAACCTGCAATAAGCCTTTATATAAACTATAGTCTACCTTACAACCCTCATAACTCCTTAAGGTTGGCCATCAGTGCTAAGTTGGTTATGGCCTTAACCTTATTAGGTTCTATGCATATGCCTACTTTGGATACTACAAAACTGAGCATTCAGCTTGTTTTGATGCCAAAAACACATTTCTTAGTATTCAACCTAAGATCGTGTTTTAAGCAACATTTAAGCACTAAGTCTAGATCATCTGCATGATTGTAGGCTACTTTGGACTTAAGTGTAATGTCATCGATATAGTCATTGAGCAAACATAGCATGTGATCACTAAAGATATATCTCATTGCACATTGATCCATTGCTCCTGCATTCTTGAGTTTAAAAGGCATCATGGTGTAATAAAACATACCCTAGAGGGTCATAAAGGTTATACTGAGTTAGTGGTCAAGGTTGATCCTAATCTGGTTATATTCTAAGAACCCATCCATAAAGGATAACAAGGCATGACCAGCCATGGTATCAACAAGTTGATCGATATTAGGCAACAAGAATTTATCTTTAATGGTTTCCTTGTTGAGGTCCTAGAAGTCTATACAAAAGTGTATACTTTTATTTTTCTTAGGCACAACCACAATGTTGAAGACCTAATCTACATAGTTAACAATCCAAATGAAACCAACATTATAAAGCTTGCTAATTTCATCACGTACTATCCACGCCACCTCAAGTCTAACCTTGCACACTTTCTATTTCACTACTTTAATGCAAGGATCGAGAATAATGTTATGTTGAACTAGATAAGGATCTAGGCCTAGCATGTCTTCATAGGACCATGTGAATGCCTTAATGTTATTTTTGAGAACCTTAGCAATGTCTTAGGCCTATTGGGGCTCTATCAAGGAACATAGTTTTAGTGTCTTTGCCTCATTATTAGGTGTAGTCATAGGGATCTCAACAAGGGGATCTTCTATGATGTTCCTTACCTCTAGATTGAGAGCCTTAACTAGATGGTCAGGCCAGTTTAGTGGTGGCTCTAGGAATGCTATGTACTCATCATAGGCTATAGGCTCAAGGTCTAGACAATGTGGATCAATGCATTTTTGGAGATCACCATGAGGCCTGGTGAGGAAAAGAGGTAAGAGAAGCTACTTATGCCTAGCCATGCTATGTTCTTACAAAATCAACTAGAAAAAAATGTCAAGAAGCACCTATCTCAACAAAGTTAATCATGCACAAATGAAGAGAAAGTAATGTGATGAAATTCTACCTAAGTATGCATGCATGTTATTAAATAAAGTAAGTATGTTTGTGCTAGTTTTAGGCCTTGATAGGCTATGTGTGCTAGTTTTAGGTCTGAGTAGACTATGGATGCATTAAACGTGTCATTTTGAGTAGGGCTTGCTATGCTTGGGTGGTGAAATTGACTCGAGCATTCACTGGGTGACAAAGAATGGAAAATCTTGGCTACATTTATGTGACTACACTCTCACCTGACTATGCTCTCACCCAACCATGCTCTCCACTATGTGTCTAGTATGGAGCATATTCATGAGGTTAGTGAGTCATTAAATGATCCTAGGAGGGTATATAGGCACATTTTACCATAGGTAAGTTGCCATTTTCAGGCTTTTAAAATTTGAAGTTCATAGCATAGTCTTGCTATTATCATTGCATGCTACTAGTGGAGAGCATAGTTAGAGTAAAATGATGCACCAAAGTGGATGCCTACACCCAGGACTAGTGAATGTGGATGAGGGGGAGTAAGCACTAGGGGGCCTATTGCAAGCATGCATGAAGGAAAGGAGACTATCAATGTCTTTCAATTACCCTAACTACGCTCTCCCATTTGCCATTTTTCACTATTTTTCTACATTTCATCTTTGGTAAGGGTATGGAAGTGTAGGTTGTGTCCTACCATGGATGTGGCCACCACCAACATCCACTACCATGACTATTTTAGTGGTAGGGAGGGTGTGTGTAGTAGGTAGGGTCTTGTGCAATGGGGGCTTCATGTGGGCCATGGATGTTTTCCTTTTATCTCAAAAAATTTTGTCAAGTGTGGATTTTTGCATGGGCTTTGGATATCATGGCCATGGTGGTTGTTAGTGTAGCTGTAGGGGGAAAGCTTGTTGCAAGCGGGGCACATGGGCTATGAAGTGTCTTGTTGTAGGGTAGAGAACACAGAAGCAAGGGTGCATGGGCTGAGAAGTGTCTTGCCATAGGGCAAGGGACACGATAGTGGGGGTGTAGCAGGGTCTTATCTCTACCAATGTTTTTTGAAAATTTTGTGTTTTTTGGGGAAGGCCATAGGCTACCTTTCATGGCGTAGTTGCAACTATGTGGCACAATGTAGACAATTGTGGGGGTTTCAAGTTGCAAGGGTTTCTTGATGTGCATCATTTTGTCTCTAGTTTCTTCTATGTACAACGCAAGGTTTGGGGTTGCAAGCAAGGGTAGGATTGTAGATGGTAGTTAATAAGTGACCTACCATGGGGCAATGGGCACTACCATGGTTTTGTTCTTGTAATTTTTATATTTTTATGTTGGTTTGGGGCAAGGACAAGAGGTGTTGCATCCCACAAAGGTAATGATTGTCATTGCACCCTACCATGCACCATAGGGGCCACGAGGGTGCTCTGTGCTGAGGCATATTTTTCTGTGTTTTTCTTTTATTTTTACTATTTTCAAAAAAAAATTTGGGGCAGTGATTGTGGAGGACAAGGAAGGGTGCAAGCATGGTGCATGGTGTGCATGACCGTAGGGCATGCAGGGTAGGGTGGGCATGATGCATGATGCTGTGATAGGGTATAGTGTGTAAGGAGTATGGTAGGTGTGACAACCATGGTAGGCATGGTGGGAGTGGTGGTGTGTAGAGGGTAATGGGACACTTTGTTTCCTAATGTCACAACCAAGACTATGCTCCCACTCCTTGGAGACATAGTTGACATAAGTGTTTGATGAAATGTGTCTACCCCGAAAGTTAGTTTTTATTACGACCACGCTTTGTAGAGAGTGTAGTTGGGAGTTATAAAATTTTTTAGTCTAGGACTATGCTCTCCTTATTTCAGATCATAGTTAGGGTGTCCCAAAGCTATAAAAATTTCATCCTCTTCCTAGACTATGCTCTCCACTGAGGTAGTCTAGAGTTAGAAAAATTTCACAACTTTTCATACTACACTATGTGGAGTTAGAAAAAATTGTGCCAAAATTTCATAAACCATGCATACATCTAAACCTACTAAACATGTGAAATGAAATTCTAATCCTATGAAAATGTGCTATACCCCAATGAGTACCAAGAACATCAAATATATTGGTTAATGTCCTATAGCCGTAGGGCCCTAAAGGACATTGTCAAAAATTAAAAAATTTTGCTAATCCATGTTATATTGTGTTAATTTTGCTTAGTTTAATAATTTTATGTTAGAATTTGCATCTATGTGTATATATTAATGTCTTATTTGTTTCTTGGTGGTTATAGAGTGCTATTGAAGCCTATCCTTATCATCGTAGAGCTTATAGGCACCCTATGTTACATGAATGAACTAGTTCCCAACATGCCTACACTAGATATACAGGTGGGTCATCAGGTAGTGTAGTTCTGGCCAAGGGCTCATGAGTTCCTAGAGTTCTTGTTACAATACTTTAGTGTGATCATGTGCTCACACTTAGTGGTGAAGGCTGCTAGCGTCATCACGAAGATGTTGCTACTTGGGGCTAATCGGGGCATCTTGAGGTTCATGTCTAATAAGCCTACTACTAGCAATGATGGAATAGGTGGTTTGGGCAAAGAACCTAGAAGCACTCAGCACCTATCTAGAATCTATCACATGATGGGATTTATTTTCTACAACAAGAGAAACATCATCTTTATCATCTTGTGAGTGCACACCCTGATTTAGAACCCACTTGGAACTGTCTATTGCATCAAAGAGTAAGTGCCCTTATAGTTCCTGTAGTGTTTCCTTGCTATTGGCTCATGCTAGGTTACTAGTGGCTCATACTTAATGCTAGGTTTAGAGTTGATGAGAAAGGCCTACATGATGAGGTGGATGCTCTAGCCTTCACCAGCACTACCTTAGACGTTTTCTCATCTAGCACAAATGTTTAGGCAACTGTTCTCAAGCAAGTGGGGTTCAATTTGGAGGTCTACCCTACCCAATACCTGAGAGCATATGAACAGTATAGGTTCCAAGGCTCTTTGGACGAGGAGTGGTCTACTGATGTGCTCAACACTAAGGAGATGCTTGTAGTGCCACCATCATCTCACACTCTGTTTGTGCCATGTATGTGTCTAAGCTTTGGCTCATATGGTTACTCATCTATGCTAGTTAATTTCCCTTTGTATGATACTAATGTTTTTTTTCCTTGGTTGCAGTGGGGATTGCTTCGGGCAATGTGATTGTGGTCACCACATTCTACATAGAAGCCACCCTCATCATGAAGTATGATGATGTGGAGGGTGTGCAACATGGGTTATGCCACAAGATGTTAGATGAACTAACCACCAAGCTCATGCAAGCAAGGTTGATGAACCTATTTTTCACCCTTAGCCTGAGTATCCTAGTGGTTGAAATGGTTACCATCATTGACTCCTTCAACAATGACATCAGGTAGTTCATCACCAAAGTGCACAATGTGATGGTAGTTCTTGATCTTAACAAGGCATTCTTTGTTGACATCTTTGACCTCCCAATTGATGGCCTAATGATTATTGATAAGGCTAGCATGGAGGTGGATTGCAGAGGGGAGATCAAGGACTATTTGGGGGCCACTCGATCTCACAAGGGCATACTTGTTAAGGATGTGCTTATGCCTGAGGTATAGGAGCTCTAGTCTCTTTTCTGTGCTTGTGCCTTTTCTAAATTGCTCTTCCAAGGGAAGATCCTTGCGGTGGAGCAAGCATGGGTGATGAAAGAGGTTCTATTGGAGGGTGTGAGATTTAATTGGGCTACATAAATCACCACTTCCTTGCACACAGGCTATGTTCAAACTCTAGGTGAGGTTCCATGTCCACTTCACATTCTTTATAGGGTATCTATGAAGGTTTGTGGAGCTTTGGTTATGTGTGATGGTGGACATTGGATGATGTAGGACTATGATAAGCTCTCCAAACCTTGGATCAAGCACATGTTCATGACCACTCACACGTACAATCCCCCAAAGAAGATCAATGAGTTGTTATCTATAACAACAAAAGGTTTCATGGGGTAGTCACACTACTCAAGTGATAGCATAGGTGAGGGTCCCCTAGTTGACACTAGGGATGTAAACAAGATGGATTGCTACATCACAAAGACAACAGGACCATCTAAGACTAAGATTAAGAGGCCATGCCCTACAGAGGAGGTTGTGCCTAAGGTCGAGAGACTAAGTGGTAAGAAGATCCATATCAAGCTTCAAAGATTGGACACAAAGGTTGAAGGTTATCATTTGTAACTTGTTAAATGCATTTATTATATTAATGTATGTTTTTTTTTATCAATGGCAAGGTACCCCTACACTCAACCGTAAGAATACGAGCGTTTCATGCATGATCCGATCGAACTCCACAGATGGGCTAGTTGTGGTATCTTAATAGTTACTCATAGGTTGCAGTTTCCTATCTTCCCACCAGAACTAGTATTAGCTTTGTCACGTATGGTTTAGTCTAGAGTGAGATCTATGATGTGTTTCTACACTAGTACTACTCTTGAGTATGATGGAAAATAATATTAATTAAAATAGAAGAGAGAGAGAGAAAGAGAGAGAGAGAGAGAGAGAGAGAGAGAGTCTAAGCTAGCTTAAGTGCGATGAGCATCCATTCTTTAATCATCCGTACACATCTTGGACCTTGTTAGTAGTTTCCACTATGATTACCAAGCGCATAGCCTAGTATGCTACTGGGTTACTAAGTAGTCACACTTGAATGCTCATGATTAAGTTGTACTCATTCCGCGTTACTAGGAGATAAGGGTGAAGAGATATTAACTAAGAAAGCAGTAAATAATAGTTAAATAAATAAAAATTAAATAAATAATTAAGCTAAGTGAATGCTACAATGGTGAAGTAATCTTGATCTTTATTTCCGATCATGTGCATGTCCAAGTACGTCGCACTCGAATAAAGGATGC